>CM075938.1:56957820-57400719 GCA_038030265.1 Corythucha ciliata
AATGTGAAATTCGCCCTACGCGGTTCGAGTCTTTTCCTGCCGGTGCCGTCATATCGAACCTGCTCCGATGCCGGTATTTCCCCGCACTGGTGCACTTGTCGCAAGGCGAAAACGTTGCCGCTACAAGCGCCCATCGTTAAGAAACTCGCCTCCGCCCTCGTCGACCATCTTAACGGTTTAATTTCAACTCATCGACAATGCGCGCCGCTCGCTCTCCATAAAATCACACAAACGAGGTAATGACCCTCCCCCTCGCATCCCCTAGACAAACACACCCCTACTAACGTCTGCCCCCCCTCCCTCCGGCCCCCCTATACAGGATTGAAACAGTATCCGTAGCCAAAGGCGAACGCCTCAATAGCGCCCCTTCGAAAGATTACATCGTCACGATTGAAACGCAGCCGGGACTCGGCGTTTTCGAAGCTACGATACGAGTGTCGCCGCGGCAACGCGTCAACTTCACTGTCATTCCACCGGTGAGTCGTATTAACACCTACGGCAATCAAAGCGCGTGTATGACTGATTTTCATTTGAAACTTTATTGCTATTGCTCAAGTCTATTTGGACACGCATGATAGGGAATGGAAGGGGAGGGGATAAAACAAACTGATAGTTTTTGTTTCACGTAATTGGGAGACTAGTTTTTGTGATCGACTGAAGGCCTTATTTACGACGTTATTGGCATTAGTTAAATTTTATTTTGTAAATATACAAATAATTTATAAATTCGCGTCTACAACGGCTCCCGTTAACATAAGAAACTCTAATGCTAATTAATATTAGCGTACGAAACCAAATCCAACTTGCGTATTCTCTTCAACATCCGGGGTTGTTGTGTGTACTTAATGGAAGGGCGCGTTTAATATTGTTCGTGGATGTGTATGATTCAGGTGATGGAGCTCGGGGTGAAGGCCTGGGAGAAGGAGACCCACCCCCTTCTGGGCTCAGAGGCAACAGGCCTCCAACCCTGAGAGGCTCGTCTTCTTTGTGAAAAGAAGAAGCTGAGCCTTCTGTCCGGGTTTACCCACACCTCACTGTCCACCACACTATTAGTACATTCATGTTCTTCAAAACGGGGAGGGGGAGGGGTCATTTTTCCCGGCCGTTGCGGTTGTTTCGTGGGGGGGGGAGGGTACACGTTTAAAATTTCACGGGGAGTTGAAGGAAAGGTTTTTTCGGATGTCAAGGAGGGGTGGGGTTCTTCATTGTTATTCCTAAACATGACTTGCAAAACTTGTTCCTTGTAAGTTTGATTTCTCAAATATTCGCCCGCCGTCCGGGGCATATTTTGACCTAGGATTGCTCGAAAAAATTCGTTCTTTTGCACATAGACTTCATTTGGGATCTATTTGGCCCTCCCAGCATCTTGACAGCTTGAGCAACCAACTCCTTGGAAACCGGATCCAAATTTGGGGGATTTCAAAGCTTTTGTGATTTTAAGGATGTGGGGTGTCGATCTTCATTTTATTTCAAGCAGGATCTTGCTACACGCATGAATAATAAACCCATGTAAAATTGGCAGCGTTTTAATTTGGTTCTATACATATTAAAATCATTTAATCCCCACAGTTCAATTTTTTTAATGTGCCTCAATTTCCTAGCGATAATTTCAATTAACGAGTCATGTTGAAAGATGGCACCGTCGCTTGTTTTCTTTAAAAGTCCTCTTTCCAGTTGACCCTCCAATGTTCGTCCACGTACTCCTTCATTTTTTCCTTCGACATTTTGTCTTGGAACGCGTTGTCTTTGAGGAGATTATTCATGTTGATTTGATAGCCGCTTGCCTTGTATTTAAAGAAACAAAATTTCTCCGTTTTTCACGTTTCGTTTGTTTTGAATTTTTGTTCAAACCTTTGGTCGACGACCCAATGTAGGTAGTAAAACGAAAAAATCTTGTCGAACCGTCTCTCTTGCCATTCGTTCCAAATATGGTGGCTACTTATGTCCAACACTTAATGAACATAGCTAAAATGTCGGTCGATGCAATCCCTAATTAGATAATAAAACATTATTTTCGTCACACTCTAGGGCCGTGTACTGCAACTGCAATATAAAATGAATCGAACGAAATAATTTCGGTGGAAAAAGTCACTCAGAAAGTTACTTCTCGATCATCCTCGTCTTTACCGTCACGCCAACGTTTCTGCGGATATTCGTTGGATAATAGAGTCCTTTAGACGCATTATTCATACGCATTAGTGACTACAACATCGCAAAGCGACGTTGCTGAAACTTCAACATAGTTACGATACTGAAACGTTGTTAAATATGTTGTCGATAACGTTTTTGTAACGTATGGAAGTAACTGAAACCACAATGTAACCATACGACGTTTCAGCAACGTTATTGACACTTATTGTGTTGATTGGGTAGGTCTGTTCGCGGAGAAAAAGTGTAGGGTAGTGTAGTATAGTGTAGTGCAAGGTGACTAAACTGTTCTATAGGTGCCGCAGATTTCCCCCAGCCCATCATGCAGGAGGGGTGGGGACTGACGTCACCAGCAGTCCTTAACTCCCGATTGCTCACCCAAGGGCAACAGAGCAAGTTAATTTTGAAATTAAGGTTTATGAATTCTCAAAAATCACAACCCAATAACAATTAATAATGTACTGGGTCCAGCGCAATGGCGGTTGGGACTGCTCGTGAAGTAGGTGAAGGACAGTGATCTGCGGCACCTATAGAAAATTTAGTCACCTTGGTGTAGTGTAGGGCAGGTTGGGGTAGCTGGTGTAGGCGAGGGCGGCGAGGATTTTTTTGTTACGCGAACGCTTTCACAGCAGCCAGTGTAAATTCATAACAGTCGCTGTGGCGGCGGAACCGGGGGGGGGGGCAGGGGGGGCGGCCGCCCCCCCCAGGCTTCAATGCCAATCTTCTATCCCGAATACTGCACCCAAAGTTCTTATTCTATCCTTTTCGCTTCTTATTCGAGGACCAAGCGACCGTCACTCAGATCGAAAACCCTGGATCATTTGCGAGAAGATGAAAAATAGCAATGCCTAGAACATTCGCCCCCCCCCCATCTTTCACTTTTCTGCAGACTTTTTGTTAGGTATATTATTGATTCTTCTTCTACACTTTACCCCTGCCATCTGGCAAAGGAGGGCGATCCACCTATCGGCCACCCTCCCCGGAGAGGGTTTTAGCCCAAATTTAAGCAATATGAAGCACAGGCGTAGCAAGGGGCGTGCGGCGTGTGCGGTGCGCACCGGGCATCTCTACCCTGGGGGCATCAAACCCGCTGTTTTGTTATGCGATCACCGCTACCCAGTGGCGGAACAACACTTGTCCGGGGCCCGGGGCGGAAATCTCTAGGAGGCCCTTTAGTCTCTAATTAAACCGTAAATACACTTTTTTGCAGCTTTGAAGTATATATTTTCCTAAATTTTAGCCACGAAATTGCCTCTAAAGTGCGTTTTCTAAAATTTTTCCGCGAATTAGCTCATTTTCTCATTTTTAGCTGCGAATCGGCGCTTTTTACAACCTCTTACCGTTGCCTTAAGAATCCGCAAATTAGATAGCGTTTAAGTGCTCTTTCCCAATTTTATCCGCAAATTAGCAATTTTTCTAAATTTAAGCCGTAAATTCGCGCTTTTCTCCATTACAAAAAAAAACCATTCGTGTTTTTCTCTATTTATTACCCTCGAATTAGCGCTTTTTCACAGTTTTAGCCGCTTGAATTAGCGCTTTTTCTCAATTTTATTCCCAAAGTTCCCCAAGAATGTGCAAGTTGGGGTATTCTCAATTTCAGCTGTGAATTAGCCTTTTTACCCCCAATTTAGCAGTGAATGGGCACATTTTTTAATTTTAGCTGGAAATTATAGCACTTTTTCTCGATTTTATCTGCAAAATTGAAATGTTTTGTACCTTAGTTGTGAATTAAAGTTTTCCTCCCTTTTAGACGCAAATTCGCGTTTTTCTCTATTTCACGCCGTGAATCGCAGCGCTTTTTCTCAATTTCAGTCCCAGCCCCGAGAATCCGTGAGTTGGCGTTTTCTGTGAATTCGCGCTTTTTCCCAATGTTTAAAGCTGCCAAATTGTAACACTTATCATAATAGCGTGTTTCTCTATTTTTAGACTCGAATTCGCGTTGTTCTCTTTTTTATCCTTGAATTAGCGTTTTTCTCATCTTTAGCGCGTGAATTAGCGCTTTTCAACTTCAGCCTTAAAGTTGCCCCTAAGAATTGGCGAATTGGCGTTTTCTCTCATTTTCAGCTGTGAATTAGCGTTTTGTTTCTCAATTTTAGCAGTAAATTAGCACATTTTCTTAATTTTAGCTACGATTTTTAGCGTTTTTTCTCGAATTTACCCGTAAAATCGTAATTTTTCATACCTTAGCTGAGTTTTCCTCCACTTTTATCTAGACGCGAATTCGCGTTTTTGACTATTTCACCCGTGAATTAGCGCTTTTTCTAAATTTTAGTCCCAATGTTGCCCCGAGAATCCTTGAGTTGGCGTTTCTCCCTTTTAGCTGTGAATTTGCGCTTGTTCTATATTTTGAAAGTTGCTAAATTGTAGCACTTTATCACAATTTTAGCTGTAAATTAGCGTGTTTTTTTTTTTTTTTTTTCAAGACGACGCGAATTTGCGTTTTTCTCTTTTTCATCCTTGAATTAGCGCTTTTCTCAGTTTTAGCTGCGTAAATTAGCGCTTTTTCCTAATTTCGCCCCAACAATTCGTGATTTTGCGTTATCTCAATGTCAGCTGTGAATTAGCTAGCGCTTTTTCTTAATATTAACAGCCATAAATTTCAGCAATTTTTTTCAATTT
Source organism: Corythucha ciliata (assembly GCA_038030265.1). Lineage (NCBI taxonomy): Eukaryota > Metazoa > Arthropoda > Insecta > Hemiptera > Tingidae > Corythucha > Corythucha ciliata. The sequence continues at coordinate 56,962,588 of CM075938.1, forward strand.
CAGCCGCGAATCAGCGTTTTACTCACTTTTACAAGCGAGTTTAGCCATTCGTTTTCATCTTATCTACTTGAAAATCCCGATTTTTCATCTTCAATCTATTCAGGGGCGGCCCCCATCCGAAACCCGGATCCGGTTTTATAGTTATGCCCCTACCTGCATTCCCACACTTTGCTGTTTTATTTGAGTACGAATGATTATCGTTTATTATTTAAAACGAATACTTGCCATATTCTTGTGGCAAAAAAAAACAACTAAGAAATCAATAATAGTATATGTATACGCAGGAGCTAAAGTCGTGGCTCTAAAACGCCGTAAAATTTGCCGCGGTACATTACATTACAAGCCCGGTGGGCGAGGCGAGGTAAATCCCCTTCCTACGAGTGATGTACGACTTTTTTCACGACAGCAAGGAAATGATAAAACTGACTTTGACAAATTGACTACTGACTTCTCGTGTCTTTAGTTTAAGAAGACCTTAAACGAGGTTATAACCCGAGTTCATTTACTCTCCGTACTAGGACGGAAAATATTTTCTGGACTAGTACAGAAAATTTCTCGAATGTCACTGTGCGGTAATGGTCAATTTCCCAGACATTTTTGGGTACAGAAAATGACTACTTTCGGAGCATGTCGCTTGAAAAATATTTTAGTTCCTAGGCATGAAAAGAGACACTTTTGGGACTCATTTGCGGCCGTAAAATTCTGTTTTAGTATCATGTGGGATAAAAATAAAATATTATTAGTCAAAAACCTATCAAGAATCAGGCCGTTGTATACCACATTCAAATCATTCCCTAAATGCTGAAAATTCAAGACTATTGGGCACCTCCATACAATACCTTGCCTCCTCTATTTACTTAAAATTGAGAACTACACTACACTTCACCTTCTATTGATGAAAACTAAGGAAGTGATGGTAGTGTAGGGTATGGTGGGGAAGGGAAGGGGGGAAGCGCCTTAATTTTCGCCCCCCCCCTGAACCAAAATACTTCCGCCGCCACTGATTACAGTCGTGATATTTTCTCACTCCTGTGCATGTTAGATAAGAGCTATCAATTTATAACAAAAAATTAGAGTAACTTCGGGCAGCCCGGAGTAGCTCTGAACTCATCGCGAACGCCCTACAATCGCTTTTTGGGCGCCCGAGTGTACCCTCGGGCAACCTAGTGTAGCTTCGCGAACAGGCCTAATCATTTTCTCATGAGTCCTTTTAATTAACATTTTATGAAACGGTCGAGGAAAAAATCCGGTTGATCCCGGAAAAAAAATGTTTCACTTGGTGCGTTAATTTTAGTGTTTGGGGGCATTCGTTACCACCATGGAGAGGGGAAGCGGAAATGTCCTCTACCCAAAGGCGAACGACTGGGAACATTAGAATATAAATCCACGAATAATGAGGAAGAGAAAAAAAAAAATTTTTTAAGACCTCTGCAACGAACTGTATAGCCTGTCCACCAGGATGATGGACTCTCGAACGAGTTGCATCCTGTCCATAGATCGATTTGTTCCCTCCCACCAAAAAGATTTTATCAAAAAGGCCCCGGTTTTATTTGCTTGCAAAAAAAGGGGGGGGGGAGTGCCCTCACAAGTTTTGGTGCTCTGGAACAATTTCCTCCCGGTGCTCATGTGGCACCCAGAAGCACCTTTAAGGCTCTTTCTCTCCCGGGAGCTCCGCAGGTGCACAGGATCATGCTCTCAAGAGTCGTCTCTTGTTGGCCAGCTACCAGGGGGACAACCGCATGGCAGCCATCAAGCCTGACTGCGCCCCGACGGGGTGAAAACAAATCGTTGTTGGTGGTCGGTTGGCGGGGGTACTCCACAATAACTGGAGAATAAATCTTGGACCGTGTGTTCTAAAAAGTATTTTTTTTAGAGCAAGTATTTTTTTTATAGATCGTAACGCCAAACTCAAAATATGGTAATTTTTCATCCTCATCTTCTTCTTCTTCTCGAGCTCCCATTCTTTCAAAATTCCACCTTACTCATCCACTGCTTTTACAAATTAGGCAGAACTGTTGTAGAAAACAATAGCAAAAAAAAAAACGTTTACGCATTAAATTAGTCGATAGCCCCAGTTTTTCTGGGGGTCAATATTCGAACCGTTTCAAAAGATAACAATCAAGAGAGGACCTGTGAGAAAAAAAAAAATCTATAAAATTTGTTCAGTTGTCGTGGAAGCCCTTGCGAACGCTTTACTTTACTGCTCGTCACCGACGGTCGTTTAAACAAACAAAAAAATGCACAATCCCAACGAATATTTAAAAAATGACAGAGTTCAAAGGAGAGACGCTGACATCACGTTGAGACGTTGGAAAACGTGCATCAAATGGACACCGAATGAGACCGTCTTGGACATTGGCTGCGGCCCTGGGGATTTAACTTCGTCACTGCTCGCCTCTTTTTGTCCAAGCGATGTCAAAATAGTGAGTGTTCCTCCTCCCCACCCCCACCCAACAAAAAAACGTTCACAGCTAAACATGTAACACGCGAAAAAAAAACAACAAAAAACGCTAAGGTTGGAAGCGATTTAGCCGAAGAAATGATTGGCTACGCCAACAAAAAGTACTACGTCAACGGTAAATTAAGCTTCAAAGTATTGGACATAAGCAGCCCCGATATTTGGAAGGAATGGCAAGAGAAAAAATTCGACAAGATTTTCTCGTTTTATTGTCTCCAATGGGTCGTCGACCAGAGGTTCGAACTATTTTATTTAACGCCGAACGTAAACTAATAACAATTAAAAAAATAGGCAAGCGGCAATTAATATGAATAATCTCCTCAAAGAGGACGGCACCATTAATCTCATGTTTATCGACTTCCACCCCATCTACGCCTGGTATTATATTAGTAAAAGTATGCCGAAATGGGCTCCGCATACAAAGGTGAGACCGCGAAATCGATTCAAATTTTTATTTTTCTCAAGAAGCGTTTTTGAAAATTGCAGGATTTTGAAATGTGGGAGGGTTACGTCCATGGGAAAAATTTCAAAAATGAATATGTAAATTTGTTGACATCATGCGGCTTTGATATAGTGACCTGTAGCGTGCGCGAGGCCATTCACGAGTTCGCGTCAGTTCTTGATTGCAAAGGTATATTTTTACGAGGCGGAAAACTCGACACCCCAACCGCCCCCTCCCCTTACCACGCAGCACACATCAGAACGGCGTTCTTTTGTTTTTCTAGAGTTTTTGGAATCGGTTAACGCGTTCAAAGACAAAATGTCGAAGGAAAAAGTGGAGGAATTCGTGGACGAAGCATTGGAGGGTCAACTTGAGAGAGGATTGTTGACGAAAACGGACGACGGTGGTATCATTCAAAATTACTCGTTGATTGAAGTTATTGCCAAGAAGGCGAGTCACTTCAAGAAGTAATTTTATTGAGGGGGGGGGGGAATTATGATTTTAATGATAATGAGCATCAAACTATTATTTGAGCTTTGAAATTATGACAAGGGGGGTCGAGGGGTAAATTTATGTCTCCCTCTCCATTAACCTTTTAAGTAAAAATGTTCGCAGGACTGAAACCCTTCGTGTCTTTTGCACGAGCTGATTAGGCTTAACCTGAGGGTAAAATTGATGGTATGCACTGGCTGGAAAAGTTCGCCTGCAACTTGCAGTGTTGGTGTGTTTTGGGGGGGGGGGGGTTCTGAGGTTTTCCGTTCGTACGGGAAGGCGTGCCTGATGATTAGATTTGGCTGAACGCTCGGGCAGGTGATTTTCTACTTGACCAGTGCGGTCAAGTCGCTCTTATCTCAGGAGACCGCTGATGACGTGCTTCGCTGCTGAATAGGCTCTTGCCAAGCACCACCTGCGTGCGGATGAAAATGTGGTAGCGGAGTGGGGATAAATTTAAGAAATCAGCGTTTTTAACGACACAACATCCCGAAATTGGTTCAAGCTCACGTCAAACTTCCACTTTTCTGGTTTCTCTGCGCGGGACCACTCTGTGTTTGCTCGAGGACCCGCTTCATGCAAAATTGATTAGTGGTTGGGGGGGGGGGGAGCCAAATTCCCGCGAATTTCACTTACAATGGGCCAACCATTTGGAATTTTTGTTTATAGGTCCGTTCTATTATTTTGCTAGTGCTACACTAGTGTTAGGCCAGTCAATATAAACATCAAACTTCGCAAATATGCATGTAATTGTTTTTTCTTTTGCACATTGTTAGGGCCAATGAGAGTAGTTTATACTCAAGTTTGCAACCTTCAAAACCTTGTGCTCAACTCGTGGCACTCGAAAAACCACGAAATTCCATCAATTTTTTAGGTTGTTAATCAAAAATACCAGAATAAAGCGTTTTTCGAGCATGACCACAGTTTACATTGTTGAAGCCAACTAAATTTGCTACAATTTAAGCCCAGTCCGAACGTCCTACGTTTGTTATTTTCAGAGATACAGTCAATCAAAAAATATGTAATATCGCCGAAAAGCGAGATTTTATTGATAGGGTTATTTTTCAAGACCCGTAGCACTCAAACATAATGGTCCTACAGAATATTCACGCGGGATTAAATCTTAGGCAGTAGCTCAATTTGAATCTGACGCTATTGCCTAAAATTTATTTTCGCGTGGATATTCTATTGGACAGGGTGACTGGTACTTTTTTTGGGGGGGGGGGGTGCCGTCCCGGCCCAAGCCGAGCCCGGCGACGCCAAGGCCACCAATTGGGCCCCTACGTCATACCCAACGGGTCCCGGACTCGGAGGGGCTAGCACGGCTCCTCAAATCTCCTCACCCTCCCCAGAAAATCCAGTACTCGGACCCCTTGAGCCCTGGAAAATTCTAGGTCGGTCAACCTGTCCCTCCCAAATATAGCAAACCTCGCTGCCGCAAACCCCTCACACTCTCTCACTAAATGACCCGTTGTCTCCTCCTCCACTCCACACCTCTCACTAATAGGTCCCCTATTAGCCCCATCATGTGCAAGTGTCTCTGAACTGCAAAGTGCCCTGTAAATATTCCTACTATCTTTCTAGTTTGCTTCCGCCCTAACCCTACCAGCCACTTTGTCGTGTTGGCATCATACCTTTTAATGCCCTCTTTCGCTTGTCTGCAGTGATCTTCTGCTTCCCATCGTGCCTGGGCTTCCGCTTTCGCCCAACCCCGAATTTCACTGAGTCCTACTTCCCTTGCTATCCCCACCGCCGGTTCTGGGCCGACATATTCTGTCATGGCCCCCGTCTTAGCCAGCTTGTCTGCTCTCTCATTCCCCGGGATGCCAGCATGACCTGGTACCCACCCTAATGTAACCGTGTTACCCTCCGTCAGCAGTGCCGATATACTGGCTCTACAGCTCCCCACCGCCCCCGACTTGACCACCGGCCTGGAAATGGCCCCGAGGGCGGCTCGGCTGTCCGAGTATATCGTTATTCGCTTATTTGTCACGCCTTTCCGTCTCAGTTCGATTGCACAAGCCTCTATGGCCGCAACCTCCGCCTGGAACACCGTCGCGTATTTCCCCAACGTCAGGCTCTCTTCCACCCCCATTCCGGGGATGTATATGCCTGACCCCGCCTTCCCTTTCCCGGTTCCAATTTTTGAACCGTCCGTAAAACACTTAATCTCGTCTGTATCACCCCCTTGCCCGGCTTCCCGGGATAGTTTGACCACGATCGTCTTTACAAAGTCTCCTTGTTTAACCCTTTGATCCGATCTCATGCCCGTGGACGGTGCCACTCTGCGCATGTGTTCTCGTATCCCCCCGTTTCCTACCTCCCCTGACATGCAGTCCAATCTGTATGCCGTTTCCATAGCCCGTGCCTGCAGTTCAAGGCTTAAGGGTTTTAGTCCTAGCATTACCTCCATCGGTCTTGTTGGTGTCGTTCTGAACGCCCCTAGGGTCGCCAGACAGGCCAGCCTTTGCACTCTGTCTAATTTAGCTGCGTTTCCCTTTTTGTTCGTCGCCCTCCACCAGACCATGGCCCCGTAGAGGATCCTTGGTCGGATAATCCCCGTATACAACCATAGGGTCATTTTGGGGTTCAGGCCCCATGTTTTCCCCACTACCCTTCTAACCTGACAAAAGGTGCCCATAGCCTTCTGATAAGTTTCCCTTATGTGCTTTTCCCAGCTCAGTCGATGATCTAGCCACACTCCTAAATACTTAACTTCCGTTGTTAACTCCACCTCCTTGCCCCTAATCTGTAGAGTCTGAAGCCCCTGCCTGTTCCTCTTGTGTGTGAACAGACACAGCTTCACCTTGCTCGGGTTAATGGTTAACCCTCTTGGCTCGCACCATTCCTCCACTATACTAATCGCCTGCCTCATAAGTTCAAAAAGTGTTGACAATACCTTTCCTCTAACCACGATGGCTCCATCATCCGCAAAAAACTGCATATAGAAGCCATTTTCCTCCATTAATCTAATTAGTTCATCTACCACTATTATCCATAAGAGGGGCGAGAGGCTAGACCCCTGCGGAGTTCCTCTCTTTGCCCTCCTTTCTACCGTTTCTCCCCCTAACTCTGCCCTAATCCACCTATGCCTCAGAGCATGACTAATCCATCTAACCACCATCGGGTTCACCCGAAAGGTTTTCAAAGCCTCCACTATACACTGAAAAGTGACCTGGTTGAATGCTCCCTCTATGTCCAGGAACAAAACCAATGCGTATTCTTTTTGGGCTATGGTATCCTCCAGCTTCCCTACCAGCTCTTGCAACGCCGACTCTGTCGATTTCCCCGCTATATAAGCATGCTGCCTCGGATGATATGGTCTGCTTTTACCTATGCCCTCCCGGATATACCCGTCTAGCGTCTTCTCCATCAACCTCATCATTACCGAACTTAAACTTATGGGCCTAAAGTTTCCGGCCCTATCATGCTTCCCTCCACCTTTAGGTATGAACGATACTCTCACCCTTTTCCATGGCGTTGGTACTTGCCCCGTCGCCAGAGATGTGACGAAGAGTCTCCTTATCCTTTCCTGCGCTCGTCCTCCGGCCCTCTGCAACATGCATGGGTATACCCCGTCGATTCCCGGTGCTTTATATTGGCCCATCGACTTTAGGGCCCATCTGAAGCGCTCTCTATTAATAATAGCGTCGCTCTCTTTCATCGCTCCTTCATGTTCCGCTCTATGCTGGCTGGGCACAACCTCCTCCTTCTCACAACCTGGAAAATGCGCGCTTAATAACGACTCCAAAATTTCCCTACTTTCTACCACTACTTCACCTGACGGCTCAATAATTGTGCCCAGAAGTTGCCGGCTATCCTCCTTTACTATGCGGTTAAGTCTCGCCGCCTCCCGCGTGCTCTCTACCTCTTCGCAAAAGCTCCTCCACGACTTTCTCTTCTCTCTCCGAATCGCAGTTTTGTATTCTTTCCGCGCCCGGTGATACGCCTCCCATTCCTCCTCTCCATCCGTTCTCTTAGCCGCGCTCAACGACGAGTTCATCCTCCGCTTCTTTTCTTTCAGGTGAACATTCCACCACACCGCTCCCCTTTCTTTGACCCTTCTCTCGGGACAAGCCGCCTGAAAAGCCAAAGTTATAATTTCTCTTATCTCTTTCTCCTCTTCATCTAAAGTGTTTCTGGATACTTCTCCCGTTGCTTCTCCTACCGTCCTCTCGAATTTCTCCCAGTCCGTCCGTCGTGGATTCCTCCCAGGGGGTTTCTTAACTCCTTTGGCTCCTAAACTAAACATAATAGGCCTTGTCACAGACCCGCCAATTAGTAATCCAGCTACCCGTCGGCCCTAAGCTTAGAGTAACATCCAGGACCTCCGTCCTATTACGCACCACAAAAGTTGGCTCACTCCCGACATTCTCGATAGTTAATCCTAATCTTACCAATCCTTCCAGGAGTTCCTCACCAGGCCGATTGTTATTTGAGGAACCCCACACTTCATGGTGGGCGTTTACGTCCGCTCCCACCACTAACAAGCTCCCGGTGTCGCTACAATAATCTCTTAGGCGTTCCAGGCACTCCGGGACCACGTCACTGTCCGCTGCCCGGTACCACGAGACCACCACTATTTTCTTTCGTCCTACGCCCGGTACCTCTCCTTGGACGGCAACCGCCACAAAGTCCCTCGTCTCGTACGCCCGCAGTGGCACCGGTTGTAAATCCGCTGCTACGACTACACATGCCCTAGGCACTCCATTAACTCCTGTATAAAAAGACACATAATATTGATTATTCCATCCCCTAACCTTAGACTTATACAGGGTGTTTCAGGAGGAATGTGCAATACTTTGCCATGTTGTAGTACGCACCTGGACGCACCAAAAATACCATATGAGCATATGGTCGAAAGTGGTTACCTTACGAGATATCGGCATTTTCCTGTTTTTCACGCTCTTCGTGACTTTTTTACACAAAGAGCGGGTTCACAGCTCGCAATCCAAGTTTAGACAAAAACTAATGACTGATTCGGAAAGAGCAGAAAATTTCCTTCTCGAATCTGTCGTTACAATGGGTTTTCGGAGTTAATTTGAACATGTAATCTGCATGCAAACACAGGAAAAATGAAATGCCAAAAATAGCAGGTGAATTTCAAGGTGGCGTACGTCAGCTGTTTTATGGTCTCACGAGTGGCAAATTTGATGAAAACTTCTCCATTCGATGGCCTTTCGAATGGTGTATTACAAACCGTATTTACGTGAACCATGAGGGCAGCAGGCACGCTAGAAACAGAAAAAACGTAGGAAAATGGTCGTATTGGAGCGATAGTCACTTGGGATTATGTCCTTAGCGGACCCCTGTAATTTGTAGAATAAGACGGCTATGGGATAAGGTGGTATGCTAACTTCATCTAGGGGCGGTGAGACATGAATTCAAATGTGAAGGATAGTTTCTCAGCCCCCACTCCTACGGATGGATCCATAATTATTGTTACTTCAACCACTTGTCACCACCGGCCGTCAAGCCCGGAGGTGGTGGTAGATTCCTTGTCCTTGACTCGGCGTTGACACTAATTTTTACACTTCTTTTGAAAAACACGCCAAGTCTCCCGTTCTTTAATGAAAAGAGCCCAGAGACCCGTCACATAAGAAGCATGGTCGACTTTTTAAGCATTTCATACCTCCTGTGGACATGAAAAATAATTCTAGCCATCATGAGAGGGGGTTATGATGGCGATGGAAGGGAGCGGGAAAACCACATGGGTCCCAGATTACTACTATCTGCGTGGCTATAGCTATGTATCAAAAATTATTGATTCATTAGAAGGGAGGGGGGGGGTGAGCACTCTGTCCTTCTTAGTAGAGCACGCCGAGAGGCCATACCGCCGTTGAAATGAAGTTACTCCCATAGACTGAATCGTATTTTGAAAATTAGAGGGTCTGCTAAGGACATAATCCCAAGTGATTATCGCTCCAATACGACCATTTTCCTAAGTTTTTTCTGTTTCCAGCGTGCCTGCTGCCCTCATGGTTTACGTAAATACGGTTTGTAATACACCATTCGAAAGGCCATCGAATGGAGAAGTTTTCATCAATTTTGCCACTCATGAGACCATAAAACAGCTGACGTACGCCACCTTGAAATTCACCTGCTATTTTTGACATTTCATTTTTCCTGTGTTTGCATGCAGATTACATGTTCAAATTAACTCCGAAAACCCATTGTAACGACAGATTCGAGAAGGAAATTTTCTGCTCTTTCCGAATCAGTCATTAGTTTTTGTCTAAACTTGGATTGCGAGCTGTGAACCCGCTCTTTGTGTAAAAAAGTCACGAAGAGCGTGAAAAACAGGAAAATGCCGATATCTCGTAAGGTAACCACTTTCGACCATATGCTTATATGGTATTTTTGGTGCGTCCAGGTGCGTATTACAACATGGCAAAGTATTGCACATTCCTCCTGAAACACCCTGTATACATACGGTTCCTGAAACAGTCCCACGTCGAACTCCTTTTTACCCAGTAATACGGCTACATCAGCTGCCGCCGTTTTACTATGCTGGGTATTCGCCTGTAGGAACCTCACTTACCCCCCCCCCCTTTTTGGGGGACCGGAGCAAATCTTCCTCCACCTCCTCCAAAGTTCTACCAAACGGTGGACGCCGGGTTGTTGTAGTTGTAGTGACGACCACCCCACTCCCCCCCGGCTGTTGTCTCTGAGCCGCTATTTCCTCCTCTACCTCCATCGCGGTTTCCTCCTCGTCGGTTTCATCCCCTAGCCACGGGCTTCTAAGTACCCAGAACTTGACCCGGGTCAGTTCCACTCCCAAGTAGCCTACCCTTTTCACCTCTTCCGCGTCTTCTTTCGGGACCTCGATTGTTACTACCGTTTTCAACCCCACCTGATCGGTCTCAAAACTAACAATACTCCACTTATCGAACTGAAACGTGAGATCTGGGTTAACTACTGCCATGCATGGCAGGAGTTGACTGGTACTTGGTTGAGCAAAATAATAGGGGTGATTAAACATAAAAAATGCAACAAAAATTGTCTAATGACCTAGGGTCCGATTTCCTTTCCTAGTCGAGATAATAGATTTTTTCATGTTTTTCAGCATACCACTGGTTTTCGCAACAAAAGCAGCTGTAACTTGGGAAGCATGCGTCTTAGGTTAAATCCAACGACACCAATGAAAAGAGCACACTTTTTTCTGTGTGAGTAAGGACATTTTGTCCAAAGTGTCTGTGTGAGTGCCTAAAAGAAGATACGCAAGCTATTTCAAGAATTTTTTCAGCTTATTCCACTGTTATTTGTATTTCCCCATAGATTAGCATAGGAAAAGTGAATTAAGCTGAAAAAAAAGTTTTGGGAATGGCTCTTGATCTTGTAGGCACTGAAAATGGGCCTAATTGCCTCATTTTTTGTATAACAATGAATTTTTATCGAAAAATTCCAAAGGACAGGAGTAAAATAAGCATGAAGTATTAAACTAAGTTACTTCATACAGTTTTAGAGGAACTTGCCAGGTGCTGGGAGCACCATGGCTAATGTAGTCTAGCTTTGAACAGTTGTCAAAAACTGGCATTTTTTAAAATATCCTGATATTTTCTCAGTTTACTCAAAGAATCTTTCGCTATCACTAGACAAACTGTCTTTACTCACACACAAAAAAAGAGTGCTCTTTTCAGTGGTGTCGTTGGATTTAGCCTAGTACGCTTACTTCCCATGTTACAGATGTTTTTGTTGCGAAAACCCGTGATGTGCTAAAAAACAACAAATTGATTATCTGAACTAGGAATGGAAATCTGACCTTGGGTCATAGGAAATTTTTTGTTGCATTTTGGGTACAATCACCCTTCTCATTTTGTTCAACCAAGTACCAATCACCGTGTATTTGAGTGCTACGGGTCTTGAAAAATTAGCCTACCAATAAAATCTCGGTTTTTGGCGAGATTAGGTACTTTGCTGATTGGCTGTATTTCCTGAACTAACAGACCCAGGATGCTCGAGCATGGCTTAAATTGTAGCAAATTTAGTTGGCTTTAACAATGTACACTGTGGTCATGCTCGAAAAACTCTTTCTTCTGGTATTTTTGTTGAAAAAACCAGAAAAAGTGATGAAATTTCTTAGTTTTTCGAGTGCCATGAGTTAAGCACAAGGTTTTGAGGGTTGCAAACTTGAGTAATAACTGCTCTCATTGGTCCTAACAACACGCAACAAAAAAATCAATTACATGCATGTTTGCGATTTACCCCGATTTTTGTGTCTATATTGACTGGTCTATGTAGAAAACATGTGATTTCATTGACTTTTCTGAAAAATCGAATGAAACCAGATGATTATCTTCAAAAGTGTAGCACACGCAAAACAATGGAACGGACCTTATGGAAAGAAGGCAAATCTGTGGACATGGCTCTTTAAAATTTGAGTAAAATTTTGAAGATGTGAAATTCTTTTATGAAGGCCCCCTAAAGCGTGAAATTGCTTTTTAGAATGGGTCAACCCCCCTCAAATTGACTCTTTAATGAGTCAATCCTGCAAAATTGGAATTTTCAATGTCCGAAACCCGCGACTGTGAGTGCCGCCAAATCCACAAAATTTGGGCGTTACAAGGGCTAATAATTGCGAAATTGATTCTCAAAGGTGTCAATAATCCGTAAAATGTTGGTTTTTGCGCTGTGTTGGTCACCATAGACCCAGCGCCCGGTTCTTCTCGACAGGTCCGGCTTTAACCACAGCAAAGCTTCCGACCACAATAAGTTGTTCAACCACAGCTTAAGGTCCGGTCACAGTAAACCTCCAATTTTACCTCTGAAATTGAGGCGCGAAGAGCGAGAAGGAAAAGTGGCTCTTGTAATACGCGAAAAACAAGGTAAAGTCGTAGCATTTACCAAACAATTAACGTATAGGAGAGCCGACTGTAAAGGGCTTTCATGATCATCGGCCCCACAGGCACGGCTTCGCTGACACCGACACAGAAAGAACACACCGCTCGTCCATGGAGTGGACAGCTTTCAAGTAAGTGTCACGATGCCATCGAAAAAGACAAAGCGTTGATTTAAACGCAAATAGTTTGTAATTAGGGGGGGGGGGCAAAGTGTCACCTGTAAGTTGAGAAAAACAAGGTAAGTCGTAGCAATAAGCCTTTAATATAGAGACAAACTTACCTAAGTTCGCCAGCGAGCCCACTCTGGCAAAAGTGTTGATGAGCAAAATATTGCGAGTATGTTTTTAATTTGTCGGTTTTCTATCAAAAATCGCCAAGTGGTTTGTGAAAAATAAACTTGAGTTCTTCCTTCTAGTCTAGTCTAGACCATGTCTAGACCCCGGAATGCAAACAGTTGATGTCATTAGTATCGTTGTGCAAGTTTACAGATAAAAAATGCATTCATGCATGCCATTTGGTCTGAGAACAGCACAAATGGTTGCTAAGTAACATCGTGCAGTCAGCGGGTGGAGAAAAGAAGCACTACGATATCATCTCGAGAGGTTACCCCTCAAAGCATGAATGAGAGGGAGCACTGCATTATCGACTCAACCTCTTTGCTAACGGGAAAATTGCCTAACCGGCAGAGTGACAGGGGCATTTTTTTTTGTCTTACGAGATGAATTTTTTTTCAGTCGTTCCCCCCGTTGTGTTATTTCCCGTTTTTTACCATTTTTATCGAATTTTACTCGCATTTTCACGTTTCAGCGCTTCAACAGCTGAACACTCGAGTGTACGACGTTTTTGATTTTTTTCGTCCTCAAAATGTATAGATTTTAAAATAGAAATTCATTTGCTGTTTATCCCCGCGTGGCGAAATTCGTACGAATTGAACGTCGACTACGTCTCAGAATATTTTTCTGCGGGGAACGAAAGATTCTGCCCCCCCCCCCCTGTTTACAAATAAAGCCAAAAAAATCGGCCCAAGACAAAAACAAAAGGAGCGTGAGCAAAATTTCGCAATAGTTTCTTGCAAGTTTTTTTTTGTGGCGAGGAATCCAAAGGCAGGCTAACTGTTTTTGCTCGATCCAAGACGTTCAAATTCATGCATTATACTTCAACTGTGCAATTTGACGTTACTGTTTTCTTGGTTCTAACGTTAGCGACTCGCCTTCTAACGTCGACGTCCATCTCACCTGCAGTGATTGGAGAATAGAATTTGTTGGGAGCTCGTCGACAAAATAAATTCTAACGGTATCAGAGCTCCTTGTACATTATTATTTGCTAATAGGAAAAACTGGTAATCCCGACCTTAGTATCACACTGGAAAAAAGGGGCCAAAACGTCGTCTCTGACAAGTTTTAGTCAAGGAGAATGAATGCGCAGGTAGGTCGTCACCAGTGGAATTTTTGCCGTAAAGTGGTCAGATGGACGACTACAATGAAAAAGCGATTTTGGGCGTTCTATACTGGTTAAGGGAGCGACATTTCTAGGGGTGTCCGATATCACTCTCGAAAGTAATTTGGGCCCACTTTGAACGCTCTATTACCAAGTGGGAATTTTATGCTCTTTTTCAGCCACATGCCACACCCAACCATTTGTAGGAAAAAACTCTTTTAGAGCCGTGCTCCTTCATCATATTATTCTCCTTATACAAAACGCCGGAATTGCCTCAGAACACGAGAAAAAGGGGCTAAATAGTCGTTTTGACAATTTTTTGTCCTTTTAATGACCAGGAGAACAGAATGTGCCGGGAGCTCGTTAAAGAGAAGTGAATTCTATAGGGAGCCGAGCTCCTAGCACATTATATTGTCCTAATAGGAAAAACAAAAAATTCCGTCTTTAGTATCGCGCTTGAAAAAAGGGGCAAAATAATCGTTTTTGACAAGATTCGGTCCTCAATTACCAGGAGAATAGAACTGGGAGCTCGACACCGGATGAATTTTTGCTGGTCAGATGTGCGACTGCAATGAAAGAGCGATTTTGAGCGTTCAATACGGGTTAAGAGAGCGACATTTCTAGGGGTGTCCGATGTCACTCTCGAAAGGAATTTGGGCCCACTTTGAACGCTCTATAACCAAGTGGGAATTTTATGCCCTTTTGAAGCCACACCCAGCCATTTGAAGGAAAAATCTCTTTCAGAGCCCTGCTCCTCACATCATATTCCTTCTATCATATTCTCCTAATACAAAACCCCGGAATAGCCTCAAAACACGAGAAAAAGGGGCTAAATAGTCGTTTTTGACAATTTTTGGTTCTTATAATGACCAGGAGAAAGATAAGTGATAACTCCGGAAAATTTAGTTTTTTTTAAAAAAACTTTATTTCACAAAGTATACTTTTCACTTTAATTACACAAAAACCCGATTACAATACGAAGTGGTACGCTTAGATGTCTGCCCAAGACTCATTTCCCGTCGTTTTATTTTCTCACAGCTTTCCTTTCCCCCATTTAATTCTTAGAATTAAATCTATCTTACTTTGCTATTTTAATAACGCTAGATCAATGATTTTAACATACGTAACTCCTCCACCCTTAGATCCTGGCATCGTCTGGAAGGCGTATGCCGGTGATACCCTCGGGGATTGGCCTCTTAATAATATACTTTTTTTTATGGAAATTGCTACAAGCCAAATCAATAAAATATAGAGCAGAATGGTCCATAGGCTAGGTATGGTAAAATGGGCGGCGTCTAAATTTGAGTGGTACACAATCCTGTTCCCGAAATCGAGATCTTTAAAATGAATTGTCAAATTTGGGCTGGGGTGATTGTCTATTGCGAATTTAACATTGTATACAATTCTTGGTTGCCCGGTACTTGACGTGTTAAATCTTAATAGCTCATGTCTAAAATAGATTGAGTCCTTTTCTGTATCAATGAGGAAAATACCTTTCAAATTTCTAGTTTCTATTTCCTTATCTCGTTTTATTTCTATTGTTTCTTCGTTAACAAAAATTCCAAGATACTGATTAATCTCGGGAATGGGCGTAATATCGTTTTCGTCTATTTCTAAATTAACTAAATGACAATTCGAGGTAGTCCCGTGGACAAGAATTTCCTTTTCACAAGGCGCGTTCTCCTTTGACAGGCTGAATTGTGAGCACAAATAGACCTTGCATAATATGCAACTATTCTTTAGAGGTTTCATGACTGCTGTATCATATTTGCTTTTTAGCACATATTGGTTTTGGGCAAGGCATATAGACTACAGAGGTATGCTCGTATCTAGGGGCTCCTCCTTGGCAACCGTTACGTCACCCGGGTTAGATTTGAGATGAGATGAGAGGTTCTTCCAAAATTGTGATGTTATCGCACTCGTGGGTCCTTTCTGTCACTTTGTTTTTTAGTCTTGCTTGGTTTGTTTTTGCCTTGTTCATCACATTCACCCAGCCTAGTATATTTGTATAGCTTTGTTATAGCCTGTTTTTAATTATATTGTGGTTGTTTTACCCGAAACCAGACTACCGTTAGGAATTTCTTTGGATTTACATCACCTCTCGTATCGGTGGGGTAAGTAATTCAAAGTGTTGAATTAATATTTCATTGTTCAATTGTAAGGAAGCATACCTTTACAATTATAATACTCCCACACCTATTTTATGACCGAAAGTCATGTTCATTTGATTGATCGGGCGCATGAAAGCTCGTTCCAGCCGCAACTTTTTTTGTAAACTTGTTCCCAACAATTTTTGACGTAAAGTCATTCCGTGTAAAGTCGTTCCGCTCACATGTCGAGACCTGTTCCCCCAAGTTTTAGCAGTGATTCCAGTCACTTACAAATGTAGAACTTGGATTTCTTACTGGTAACGAATACTGACGGGGATATTTTATTCAAATACCTACCGCCTGATTTAAATGGATCTAACCCCATGACGTCATTGCGCGAATGATTATGATTGGCTAAAAAGTTAGGAGCATACCTCTGTAGTCTATGCACCTTGGGTTTTGGGTGATACACTGGCTATGGGTAGCCTGTTGGGCTAACCGTCCGTTAGCGTCCCTTGGTGTTGTCCGCAGCGTCTTCTTCGCTGAGTTTGGCAAGGATAGGGAAAGGTTCGGACCAAGGTGAATATACAGAGGTGTGATCACTTCGGTTAGGCAACACGCAACGCACGAAGCGGGCAAAGCGTGTGACGTACTTGGTCTATCAGTCTTCGGACGCCCCCATTACAAATTCACAGGATTCCAATCTTTTTTTTTTACATAACATTTTTTGCCTTTGGGTTTTTTTTTTAATCTTACGAGTACCTACTCAAAACACTTCTTCAAAATAAAAACAGAAAGGAACAAAATGGCTACTGGATATTGCAGTGGAAAGAAAAAAAATATACATAAAAGATAACTGAAATATACATCAAATACTGGAACTTCCAGTACGCGCATTACATATGCAATTTTTTTTTTCCACGAAATGAGAGGTTTTCTAACAAAAACTATCCATGCCCACAAAATCAAATCTCCCCACGTATTTATAAATTAAAACAGTCAACACATGAGATTTTTTCGGAAAACCCTGAATTTTCTGACTTTATCAAAGAACAAAGGTTTTCCTTGCACTATGGAAACTTTTGTAACGGGGTTCTGGATGGTCAGAGAAGGCAATTGGGTAAAAATATACGAATTCACAAAAAGGTAAAATTTATTTCAACGAACGATAAGATTAATTGATGAACAAATAGTAATAATATATATTACAAGAGAGAGGAATATATTTACAATGAGGACAGTCTTTTAATATTACTCGTCAGATCAAACCCGAGGGATAGAGAGAGAGACGATTTTCGATCGGGGACGTGAGAATGATATCGGGAACTAAGGAAAGATTTCGAGAAGGAAGCCTCACTCACCAGTGTTCATCTTAAAGGCTTGAAGTCGTCGAACTAACTGGTTTAAGCTGAGAGCGAAGCACGTTGGAGCGTCCGGGATGTGTATTTCCCCTTCTCACGAACGGTTGGATAGTTGCAGCGGACGATCTCGGCGCAGCCCGGGGCGGCTAAGGTGCCGAACGGGCGCCATTTTGGTGATGCGGCGGGGAACGTCTGAGGACGTCGATGAGGCGGGACTGAAGACGAGAACGAGGACGTCGATGAGGACGGACTGAAGACAAGACAAGGACGTCGGTGAGGACGTCGGTGAGGATGTCGATGTGGATGGACAGAAGACGAGACGAGGACGTCGGTGAGGACGGACAGAAGACGAGACGAGGACGTCGGTGAGGACGTCGATGAGGACGGACTGAAGACAAGACAAGGACGTCGGCGAGGACGTCGATGAGGACGGATGAAGATGAAGACAGGACAACTGATGTTGGAGACGAAAACGAGGATGTCGAAGAGGACAATGACGACCGAAGAACGAGACGAGGACGACTAGGGCACTCACGGCCTTTTACACTGAACTGACTTTGACTTTTGAGCACAACGAAACACACAGATCACAGAACACAACACTCGCCGATGACACAACGCTGGGTTGCCGGCTTCACTTCCAAACACAATTCTGACACGAGACGATAGGACACTGAACAGCGTGGAGCTGCCTTTTACTCGAGTTGTTCGCGCTCTGACTAGCCGACACCAACTGGTGAGGCACCGGGATTTTGGGTTTTTTATAGGGGCGTTAGGGGTAGCGCATGCGCAGGACAGGATGGATGATAGGACAGGACAGAAGGACAGGACAGGTACTCTTAGATGTTCCTAACTCTTCCCCGTCACTCTCTCATTCCCCAACTCGGGTTTGCTCCCACTGGGTTTCTTTGGTTATTGGTTTTGAAAGATTTATAACTATTACGATTACTTACATTTAATCATCAAAATAACGAAATTACACTAAATGATGTCGTAAAAGAAAAATTATTTAACGAAAGGGTACTATATGTATATGATATTAATAAACTTAATTAACTACAGGTAAAAATAATAATAAAAATATTTGTACAAGAAAATTAGGGGGGGGGGGGTTCGCTCCGTTACACTTTGCTAAAATAAAAAATCGAAAATTGATGGCAATAAAGGTCGATGCACACACATCAGTGCAGTGAACGGGTCGTGCCCCGTCCGGCAAATAAAATATTATTCTCAATGGAAATTGAAAGGACACTTCCCTGACACGTGCCGGGTATGTGTGAACGAGCCTCTCAATTCCCATAATGAGAACAATATTTTACTTGTCGGACGGGGCACGTCCCGTTCACGGCACTGATGTGTGTGAATAGACCTTAAGAGTGAGCCTTCAATTTAATTTGACCAGAAAAACGAATTTTTAATGATAGGAAAGGGCTAAAATATTCTTGCAAGTTTTGCATTGTTGGCTGGGAAAATGCAGTTATGTACTTTCTTAATTCCCACATTGTCTAACGTTAAGTCTGATGCATAGTGGGAGGGTGATAGACCAAGTACGTCATCGACGAAGCTCAAACGAGACCCCATATTGCCCCTTGAAAAGTGAGCACACCTCTGTATAATCATCTTGGGTTCGGACAGGATCGGTCTTACTCGATGAATTCTGGGGCAGACACAAGTGTCGCTAAGCCCCGTAGTATCTATCTAGCTCCACCGAGGTTAAGGAAATGAATAGAAAGAATAACCGGAGTCTTCTCTACGGTCTGGCACGGATGCCTATCGGCGGTCAGGTCCACAATAGGGTTTCCACTTCAACAAGCGTCCGGAGTCTTCTCAACGGAGTAGAGCTTGGAAGGTTCCCGTAAGGTTATCCGCACCACTGGTCGTAAAAAAAAAAACAAAATGGGGTAAGAGGCCTCGGTCAGGGTCAGCCTTATACCAACCGGTCAGGATCGAATCACTGAAGGGCCGGAAAGGTTCCCAATAGGCTTTGCCCGTTGATGCCTTGTTAGGGTGTGACGTCACGAACGGTCAAGAGTCGTCTCAATAATTGACCGCTGGACGTTTTCCCGTACGGCGTGATTTTTGGTGGGCGAGCCAAGTGGTGGCGAGTGGTCCAAGTGCAGGCTGAAGATCTGGTCCAGGTTGCTGGGGTGTTTCCCGTTTGACTTCTCGACATAAAGTGATTTTTGGAGTGCCGGCGCTCGGGTTATACAGGGTGTAACGGAAAAGTCTGGCATAAATGAAATGGGTGATTCTTGGTCACATTTGGAACCAAAATGACCCTATGCACCATGGTCCGATTACTTATGGTTTTGGAGATAATCGGGGTTTTCCTAATTTTTAATGTACCCACGGCTTTCCTTAGTAAATCGTCTGTACCTGATGAAAAAATAGTAGAGATGGGCGTTATCGTTATTTTTCGTAAACGTTAATTAACGTTCGTTGACGAAAAATAACTGTTACGAAATAACCGTTAAAAATTAACTGGTTGGTCTGTTTTGTTTCGTTCCCGCTAGGGACAACAGTTCTTCCCCCGCAACTGTTGAAAGTGTTAACTCGTTGATAGGTAACGCCATCTCCGAGCGTTGAGAAGAAACTGGTTGAATTGACCACTTATTTTTCAACGGTTATTTTTTAACGTGATTAACTGGTCGTTAGTTATTTTATTGTTAACTGTTGCGCCATAACAGTTAACCGTTATTTAACCCACCTCTAAAAAATGGTCTCATTGAAATTTAAAAGAAGCCATTGGAAAGAGCACTAAATTCTCTGTAGGATTGGATATTTTCATCTCTAAATCGATCAATATTTAAGTGCTTAAATTGCTGCTGAACAGACAACTTCTTAGATTTCCAGAAAACTCCTAGTCTTTCAGCCAGCTGTCAATTCTTTTATGGCCCTCGTAGGAAGTGTCAAAAATTATTAAAAACTTCTACTGTTTGTCAGCTTTCGAATGGCCTGCTTAGTTCTGGATTATTCTTTTTTTCTCCCGAGATAGAAGCAAAAACGCACAAAAAAGTCCCCAAAAGTATCCGTTTTTATACACGCCCTCAGGCAAGGCAATTGCTTCCACGAGCGCATTTCATTCATTTCATGAAGTGGCTCCACTTGCCGTAATTTTAGAAAATTACGTCATTTTTTAGCGGGTTTTTGAGTGCTCAATAAAATAACTTTTTTAAATAAAACAAAAGTTGTTTCAGCATCAGAGATTCCTCACTCATCCATTTCACGAAAAGGATAATATTGTGCATCCACTTGCAGTAAGGAAGCTTGATTTCAGCAATTGGACAAACACGAATTCCTTTTCAAGAAATGGACAATTTTTTTGTCCAGATGTCGTAATTTTTTGAAGTTACGGCAAGTGGAGCCACTTCGTGAAATGGACATCCATTTCGTGGACAATTACTCGACATGGATGCGACATATATACAAAAAGAGGGGGGGGGGGAGCAGTGACCCTTCAACTACCACATATCATTTTCTCTTAATACAGAAGACCGAAAATCGCCTCAAAACACGTGAAAAAAGGGGCAAAATTTGTCGAAAATACATGAAATAAATAAAATGATCGATGCGATTCTTGTCTTTTTTGTACAAACAAAGAGAGAGTGAGTAAGGGAGAAATAATGACACCTCTGCTTTTAAGAACTCATCGTCAGCCTTGTCGAACAAATAATCCATATACGATCTGGACTAAAATGTTATTCGTACTAAAAGCTCTTAATTGAAAAAACGACAAACTGCACGATAAGTCATTGCCGCACTCAGTTTGAAAAAATGCATTCTCTCGACAACGCGTACATGAAGCTCGCGTCCGAAATAATCGGTAACGCCTCCTGTCTCTCCCTTCTAACCGACAATTCGACGTTCGCCGGCAGCGTCACTCGTTGGCTATTCACGTCCCACCCCGTTCAAATGATCCCAACGTCGTCGTCGTCGTCACCGATAGATTTGCGAACGTGTAATTTTCTCATTTTGGTGTTTCAAACACTGGCGACGTTCACCAGTGTCAATTTCTATCGACCGCTCAACCCTGAGAATCGGGTGCTTTTGTGGACTCACGATTCGTCATCGTCGGTCAGTTCAATTGCTGAATTTAAAAGAACGTTGTTTTTATGGATCGATGAAAGTAGGGGAACGCCGGATGTATTACAAACGTTCGATCGTTGGATCGGAGATGATCTTAATAGCATACCCGTCCCAATAAATCGATCTGATATGTTGGGAAATTATATCGAAAATAAAATTAAAAAATTCCCGAAATATAACGGCCGAAAAATTTACATCGGATCCCTGAGGCAAATGACAAAGGATGAAGATTTGGGAGATGCTTACGAATACAATGGTTTAGAGTTGACAACTTTTCTCGCGGCTTGCAGATTTTTAAATTTGACGCCCATAGTAGAAACAGGCGAACAGGTCGGGACGATTCTTGAGAATGGGACATGGGACCACGGATTGGTTCGTGACGCTATGGAATGGAGAAAGGACGTTGTTATGGGATCGATTGTTCTTTTTCCGGACCTTATAAGCCGAACTGAGATATTATATCCGTACAGTGGGGAGTGTCTGCGTTACTTAGTTCCAACGAGAGGATCATTGACGACCAGAGTAGCTGTGTACCTCTTGGCGTTTGATGAAGACGTATGGAAGGCCATAATTATATCGATAATTGTCATGACGGTCATTGTGTCAATTTTTGCGAGCATCCCTTTAAATAATTTCGCCAAACGCTATAAGTGTCTGCCGTACAGTTTTTACCAAACTGTTTTCCTTTTTCTTCAGATCAGGTACCCTCGACAAGAGATGTACAGGAAAAGTATGCTCCCCCTTTTCTACGCCTGGGGACTCACTGGATTTTTTCTAATAAACATGTACCAGTCTCAACAGACCGCCCTAATTGCCGGTGACACTCGCAAAGAGCACGCCAACACAATTGAAGAATTCATTCAACTCGGTTACACATGGGGTGACACGAAAGAGCCGTGCAGCTGTCTGTTCGAAAACACCCGCCCACACATTCAAGAATGGCGTAGAAGGTTCAGGCTCGAGAAGACCCTCTCGGACAGATTGGAACGACTCGCTCAAGGCAATTATCTCATCTCAATAGAAGACAGAACCGGTAGAAATTTCAAAGTTTGTGGCTCGCCGATTCCCCGCGGAAACGCCTTCATGTCCGCCATCACGACCGATTGCTCGTTCACATATCACACCGCTTACGTCCTGGCTCCTGGTAGTCCGTACGCCGCTGTTTTCAACAAATTTTTCTCTCGCGTCACCGAGTCAGGTTTGAACAGATTTTCCGACGATTCGAGAGTGCTCCCTGTCGATGAAAACACTCCGGCCGGCGGTCGCCGTCACACGGGAGAACTCTTCAGGTTTATACCTAAACAACGCTCTAAAAGAAAGCAGCGTTTCAAGAGTATAGTCTTGAAATCGTCGGTTATTATTACGCCCTTCATAGTACTGTTTGTCGGTTGCACCATATCAACAATTATCTTTGTATTTGAATTAGTCTACCGTAAATTATACGCCAGCGATCAAGTATTTATACAATATTTGAACTAAGGTCGTTGTCACAATAGCACTGTAACACGTAGAGTTTAACCGCATATATTCCTGTTTAGTCATAGGAAGAATAAAAATATTAAATAAATTCAAATCCTGCTAATCTTCGTAAGATCCATCAGCCCAATCTGATGCCAACGGGTCTGAATGGAGTTCTGAAATGGCTTTGTTCCCAAAATAATGATTTTCAAAAGATATAAAATATGCGAAATTGCGGTCTAAATATCTAAAATACGAATAATTTGGTTATTGGAGAATTTAGACCCACAAAATTGGATTTTGTAATCATGAAAATCCCCGAAATTGGCCTTGAAGGCACCTGATGCACATGAGGGGGGGGGGGAGTCTTGATCTTGAAAGAGCCAAGCATAAGGGAATACACAATTAGCGTATTTCAGCCAAACATCCGAAATTTCAATTTAAAGTAGCCAAATCCTTGAATTTGGTGTGCTAAATTGGCCCAAATGTGATTGAATTTGACGGTCCCCATATGGTGTTAGATTGCTTTATTGAAAAAGTCGCCACTCCGATTGAATTTGTGTATTGGTCAGCCCGGCAACAATGGCTTCAATCGAGCTAAATTGGCCTTTTGAGTGAGTAAAACCCGTGGAATTTGATTCTGTGAGGGCCTTTTAGTCCACAAAAATTTTGGTTAAACCCAAGAAATCTTTATGAAAGAAGAGAAATCTGCGAAATTGGACTTAAAATGAACCAACGCCCTAGAAATCGGTTGGTTTTGTCAGACAAGAATAATCTGTGCGAGTCGTCAGTTTAACTATTTATGTAAAGGCCGCAATAATAGTACGTCGAGCCAATGCGCGAATGTTCGCTGTTAGGCCGTTATTGGCAAGCGATTGGTCGATTTTGCAATTTTCAGACTAGGAATCATACGTTTAGGCATTTTCAGGGCGCACGAATCGTCAGTTTAGCCATTTTTACGGCGCGAGAAGTCAGTTTGGCTATTTTTAGAGCGTGAATTGCCAGTTTCACTATTTTAAGGGCGCCAACACTATATCCATGATGTAGCAGCCGCTACGCCTCTCTAGGGGGTGGGTGTGGGTGATGCATGATTGAGGAGGTGATATATAAAAACATTAAAGTAAAAAGGAGGAAGATAAACTTCAAAAACAAAGAAGGAAGGGCACAAATCGTCTATTCAGACATTTTCATGGCCGAATCATCAGTTTAGCTATTTTTAAGGCACCAAGAGTTTTTTTTCGCCATTTTTTGGGTGCGACTAACCAGTTGGGCTATTATAACCAGTTAAGCCGCAAATTGTCTTCAGTTTTACCAATATTTGTAAGAAAATAGTCAGATTAGCCATATTGCTAGACTCGAATTAGTCAGCCAAGCCGAACGGTCAGTTCAGGTCATGAATTGTCGCTTTGGTTATATTAGAAGCGCGAATCGTCAGTTTTGCCATTTTAAGGTGCGAATTGCCAACTTGGATATTTCTAGATAATCAATTGTCAGTTTAGCCATTTTCAAGGGGTGCGTCATCATTTCAAGCATTTCCAAGGTACAAATCGTCATTTGACAAATCGTCATAGTTCTCTCCTGACCTTCGTTCGGACAAGACGCTTTTTACTTCGCTCTTGCTTTTTCATTTTTTTAAAAGTGTTCTACTGCGGATTTTTATTTTTATTATCTTCTCGACTGTACCTACACCTACACTGTACCTAAACTTCGGTCACGATGGCTTGCAGCTATCCTGGCTGTGAGGAGCAGCTTATTGTAGAGGATTCAATTCGATGCTCTCTACATGGGGCTGCCTATCACTTCAGTTGTGTGGGGTTTACGGAGAAAAATTTCCGCAAGCTTTCCAAGACTGCTCTCGCGGCGTGGAAGTGCACCACTTGCAAATCTCGACCTCCCTCTCCTGATCTTGGTGGTAGCCTTAATAGGAAGGACCTTGAGACTGCCCTCGAAAAAACTAAAAAGGATCTGGAGTCTACCTTTGATGTATACATGAAGAATCTCTCATCCTCTCTGATCGAAACTATTAAGGAGCAGTTGGGGGGGCTTGAAAATAGGGTCACTGCTCTTGAATCCCAAGGATCCCAATGTGTTGAGCGTCTTGATGCTATCTCTAGCGAGCTTGATGATCTGAAACGAGCATGTTCCTCTGGCCCTCATCCAGGTGTTTCCAACCTTGCTTCTGGGCTGACTTCTGCCTCTATTGCTGCTCACTCTCTAGTCTCCGGCGCCGATGAGCTTTTTTGTGAGATCTCCGATCGTCAGAGAAGAGCCTCTAATGTTTTGTTCTTACCTGAATCTGATGCCCACCCATCAGCTGCTGTTGAAGAGGACCGGGATTTTCTCCGGGATGCTGTCTCTAAGCTAGGCCTCCCCTTTGACTCATCCGTTAAGCGCTTCCGCAGGGTTGGCAACAGGCGGGTCCCTGATCGTCCCCGCCCACTCGTCGTAAGTCTGGATGGCCCTGGCACTGTATCTAAACTTCTCTCTGCAAATCGGGCTTCCAACCCTCCACTCTACGCTATTTCCGCAGATCGCACCCCTGCCCAATGCAGACAGCTTGATCACCTTCGCCAGGAGCTTCGTCGTCGCACAGATGCGGGTGAGCCAGACCTTACTATCAAATACATAGCAGGTACCCCACAGATTCAGTGGTCCTTCCTGACCTTAAACTTATTATTGGTGTTGTCTATCTCCCTGTGTATTCTGCTGCCTCAGCTTATGAACGCCACTTCTTGGAACTTGAACATGTTTCTTCAGCCTTTCCCAGTTACAAAATTATTGTGGCTGGTGATTACAACCTGGCTGGTATCCCTGGAGCTTCTTGGAATATGGAGTATATGCCTCCTCAAAGGCCAATATCATCCATGAATCTCTTCAGCTCCTTAACCTCAAGCAATTCAATTCCAACGTCAACATCTCTGGGAATGTTCTTGATTTGGTTCTCTCGAATCTGGATGATCTCACTATTCACTCTGGAGATCCCCTGGTGGCTGAGGATAAGGCTCATCCTGCTCTTCATATCCGTGCTTCTCTTCCCAGCTTGCACCTAGTTATTTCTCCACCTACCCGCTTCGAATTCAATTTTAAACGGGGTGATTACACCAGCATGAGCCATCACTTCCTTCAACTTGATTAGCAGTCACTCCAATCCTCTCCATTAGCTAATGCGTTGGCAGAGTTCTACGCCATTGTTCATGAAGCCATTAATCAATTTATGATTTATTGTTCATTTCTGTAGTCCATCTTAACGATTGGAACTAGAATCCGTCATCTCTTTAACATTTCCATAAAATTAAAATTCACAATAAATTTAACTTAATTCAAAATTAAATTAAAATAAAATTAACATTCCATAAAATAGTACTAACTGAAACTAAAACTAAAATAGTACTAACCAAATTGAACTAGAATTCGTCATCTCTTCATTTTTCCATTCCATTGAGTAGTACATAATTCAGGAAATTCATCTATAGTATACAATGGGCTCACCCTCAATTTCTCTTTTAATTTACGCTCAAACCTCTTAACATGAGTTAGCTCCTTGAGTTCATTTGACAAAGAATTATAAAGAGAGAGGCCCTCATGGCAGACACTTTTTTCGTAAAATTTGGTGACATGTTTATTCACCACCAGCTTTGTTTTATTCCTCGTAGTGTAGTTATGAACATCTGAATGTGCCGTGAATGTGCCCAAGTGTCTTTTCATGTAGATTAATAAAGCAACTATGCGAAGAGACAGCACCGTCATAATCCTAGATTTCTTGAAATATTGCCTGCATGAAGTTCGACCTTTCAAGTTGTAAATAGCCCTCACAGCTTTCTTCTGGATTTTTAGTATTTGATCGAAACCAACAGCATTTCCCCATATTTCTATGCCGTATAGCTGGGATTGGAACAATCCAAAATAAACGTTGATTAGATCATTAGTACTTAAGACCTTACGCAACTTTCTTATTACATAACATGCTTTGTTCAATTTTTTCTTAACTGTACATAAATGTTCTATCCAATTAAGGTTTTCATCAATATGAATTCCCAAGAATTTTGAACTTGCTACTTTACAAATTTGCCGATTCCCTAAACATAATGCAAATTCTTCACTCTGTACACCCTTATTTATACTAAATTGTACATAAACTGTTTTGTCAACGTTTAACTTGAGTTTATTCCTCATTACCCACATGTTTAGATTGTCCATTATACAGCTTACCGAAACTTCTAACAATTCCTTATCTTTTCCGGTCACAAGCAAGGTTAAATCATCGGCATACAAAAGGACGTCAGTATGATGAAGGTACTCAGGCAGATCATTAATATAAATGAGAAACAAAAGTGGACCTAATATGGAACCTTGCGGTACCCCCCTGTTCAATATTTTCTCGTTAGAACTGCTCAAGTGGTTGTTATTTACTTCAACAAATTGCCGTCGGTGAGTCAGAGTCGGTCGGTCAGTCACCAGCCTTTTGGGTGTCCCTCGTATTCCATATTTCTCGAGTTTATCAATTAGAATTTGCTGGTCAACAAGATCAAAAGCTTTTGATAAGTCCGCGAAGACCGCCAACACGTGTTCTTTTTTGTCCAAACTGCTTCTAATGTTATCAGTAATTTTAACAATGGCATCAACTGTGGATTTTTTACACCTATACCCGTATTGGCATGGGCTTAACAAATTACGCTCTTCCAGCCATTCAATAAGTCTTACATTCAATGCTTTCTCAAAGATCTTAGAAATTACGGGTAGTATTGCTATAGGCCTATAATTCTTTAAGTCATTCTTGCAATTCTTTTTGTAGACAGGACAAATTTTAGCGAGTTTAAGCTTCTCTGGGAACACACCTTCGGAAAACATGCAATTAATTAAGTACGTCAGGGGCTTTGATATATATGAGGCAATCTTTTTTAGAATGTTGTTGCTTAAGTAATTGACATCCTGCGTGGCAGACTGCTTCAAATCATTTATGAACCCAAGTACTTCTTTTTCTGTCA
This sequence comes from Corythucha ciliata, assembly GCA_038030265.1. Lineage (NCBI taxonomy): Eukaryota > Metazoa > Arthropoda > Insecta > Hemiptera > Tingidae > Corythucha > Corythucha ciliata. Next base: position 56,990,237 of record CM075938.1, read on the forward strand.
CCGGTACTAGAAAAAGACTTTCTTTCGTTTGTGAAACATTCGTAGTATCATCTAGGTAACCCTTTGCTTCCTCATATAGGTATTCAGTCTCACTGACTTCTGGCATATTAATGTAATAATCATTAAACATTTCAGCAGTTTGGCAATCCGTCATTAATTTACCATACCTTTCCATTTGTATAATTTCCTTACAGGTACTTTTCCGGCTATTCTCTTTATTTACAATGTCCCATAATGTCTTACTTCTATTACTAGCATCTTGGATCATCTTGCTGAAATGTAGCTGTTTCGCTTTTACTAAAACTTTTTTATACACTTTTTTATAGCGTTGGTGGTATTCTTTTATATCTAACTGACCAGATTTGCTTAGTGTGTGAAGCATTCTAAGTTTATTTCCCGAGACTCTGATACCTTTTGTGATCCACGCATCTTTACACCCTCTGCTCACAGTGTTTGTTTTCTTAGTTTTAAGTTCCAAGCATTTGTCTACATGACTCATAAGTATTTTTTCAAACAATTCAAAATCACTATTTACACTTTTTACATCGCTGTATAGATCATCCCATTCTTCTCCGGACAAGCTTATCCTTAGCTTTTCTAAACACACGTCACTCGTGACTCTGTACTTGACTTTGGAGTTGCATTCAGCAGCTTGAGTTTTTGCGATCCCAATCTGCGTTTCTAGCCCAAAATGATCCGAATAGCCAGTATTTACAACCTTTGTACATATGTTATGTTTGTCATAATTTGACAGACAGTAGTCAATAGCAGTTTCCGTCCCATTGTCAATTCTCGTAGGTTGTGTTACAGAGTTATGTAGGCCACTCCTACCACAAATAGAATAAATTATATCTTTTCTTTTACTGCTCCCAAGACTATCCACATTGAAATCACCCGTCACAATAATTCTCACAGTTGTCTTATTAATTACATCTTGTATACATGCCTCCAAGTTACGCGTAAATAATTCAAAATCGCCTTTCTTTTCAGATCTGTACAGGGTGTTTATTACTATGCGATCTTTTCTATTTGCTTTATTAACTAGTTCTATTATGCTACATTCTATGCTATATTCACGGCTGTACTTGTCTTTTAAGTCTTCACGGTTATTTACAATATAATCTACAAACAGGTTCTTATTTACAAATATACACGTGCCCCCATGCCTCTTCCTATCTCTGCAAAACTTTGCTACAAGCACATAGTTAGGTATGTACACGCACTCGATTTGACCCTCAGTCATCCAATGTTCATTAACACAGATAATATGATATTTATGATTGTTCAAGTTCAGGAAAACATTGAGGTTATCAATTTTATTGCTAAGGCACTGAATATTGTGTGTAAGTATTGTTAAAACCCGGTCAGTACGCTGTTTTAAAGGGGTATTTATACACCTAGTCATAGCAGTTCGATCCATGGAAAGAGGGACCTTGTCATTTTGAAGTTTTTCGTCATCAACTATCCAAGTACAGTCAACATGAGTGTTGACGTCTATCCTAAAAAAGGCTTGTTTTTCTTATTACGTTTAAACACATTACAAATTACTGGAATTGGCTGAAACCGGTCATCAGGCCCTTGTTTACATTGTGCCCCGGTGTTGCTAATGTACTCCTTTAATGTTTGGGCCAAATTTACATTAGAAGCTGAGTTAACGTCACACAAACTAAAATTCTTATTAACAACGTTGCTTTCAAGCATGATATTAGTGGCATAGATTCTCCTATTTTCCCAGCTTTTCATCACACTATTTTTGTAATAAGGTATCGATAGGCATATTATTTTACTCACTAAATCACTATGTTTCATCATTTCTTCATAGAACTGCTGTACATCCGCTCTATTCTCATTAACCACACAGTCCGCTCCCATTCCCAATACAACTATATCAGTCTTTTGCAAGTCTTTTATCAATTTGGCACTACTCTTAGCAAAATTGCTGAAATTTGTGTATGGCAGGATTATATCCTGCACCAGATACGAGCTAGGGAAACGACATCTTAATCTTTCGCCCAGATTTCTGAAGAAATGGTCTCGAATTATTATAACTCTCCTTCGAGTTTGATCATGTACCGCCGGATGATGAGGCTTAGGTGCTATCATCGACGTTACTTTTGAGCTGAGGTTATCGTCCTCAGAAACTTTTTGTAGTTGACTTTGTGTCGAAACATCCCTCTTCTCTGCAATTGGTTGAGTCTGGCAGGCTACATTTCTCTTGGCATTAATGACGCACTGGGATTTCGCCGTTTGAATTTCCATTTGCAGATGTTCAATTATTTCTGAGCATCTGCGCAGCTCTTTTTGTTGGTCAGCCAGCTCAGTCTTCAATTTCAAGTTCGTCTCCTCGAGGGTTTTGATGTCTTTTCTTAACTCTTCATCAGCCTCTGCATGGAGATCCAACGACTCGTGAAGTGACTTTTTTTGTCGGTCAATTTGCCGTTCTAAATACTCAACCTCACTTTTGTTTCCTTCCAGGTCTTTCTCTATGTCATTCTTTTCTCGGAGAGTTTTTGCAAACGCTTGCAGTATGAGTTTCATTGGCAATAATAATTCGCACAAATCACTGTCCGGAATGATGCTTCTGAACAACTTCATCTTTAGAACGACCGTAGAGATATGCCCCATTGTCTCCTCGTCTAACATGAACTCGGTCTGCAGGAGTTCTTGAATAATATTGGCGCAATTCACTGGTTTTTTGTTTCTCTTCGACATTGCTAACAACATTCAAGACCAGTATATGCAAGGATGGATGTCACTGCTGATGCTGACTGATGATACTAACCATCCACACCGCCCAGTCTTGATTGAAAAACGTTGTTGAAGATAAAGAAACCCGGAAGAAATAAACACAAATAAATTTCTCTCTTCTCTAGGCAAGAAGAAGATAATGATAATTTAACTTCGACCTTGCACCTCACACCGTTCAAGTCGAATACTTCACACCGTTCGAGTCAAATTTCGCGGAAATGGAATAATAAAATCACTCACCGTGAATCACAATGTCGCTGTAAAGCATTTGAGTAAGTCCATGTCCAAGATTCAAGCTCAAAAACTTTATTTAACTAACAAAAAATCACGACAAAACAAGAGCGAATTTTTCAAAATTTATTCCAAAGACCGGCACCATTCATTACTCCTACCCCAAGTGGTTTTCCCAGGATCTTATTTCTTTAGTCAGGAGCAAAAACCTAGCACACTCTCGTTTTAAGGTGACCGGCCTGTCCTCAGATTACTCTTCGTTTTCTCTACGCAGGGCCCGCTGTAAGGCTGAGTCCAGGGCCTGCTACTCTGCTTATCTAGACTCTGTCCAGAACTCAATTCCTTCAGAACTTTCTGGAACCACATCAACTACCGCAGCGGCAACTCTTCCCTACCACCCTCAATGCACCTTAATTCCAGTTCAGCAGACTGTCCACAGGCCATCGTTGATCTGTTTGCCCGCCACTTCTCCTCTGTCTTTGAGCCTGGCATCAGTGCATCAGCCCACCAGCTCCCTCCACGTGATTTGACTTATCTGGGTTCTATAACTCTGAGTGAAACGGAAGTGCTGGGTGCTCTTCAACGTCTTGACGTCTCTAAGGGCATGGGACCTGATGGGGTTCCTCCAATCCTGCTCAGCTCTTGTGCTGCTGGACTTGCTGGTCCTCTGACTGCTCTCTTCAATGCCTCACTGTCATCTGGCCATTTCCCTGATATCTGGAAGAACTCTTACATAACTCCAATCCACGAGAAAGGTGATAGATCAGACATCTCTAACTACAGGCCCATCTGCTCGCTCTCCACCATCCCTAAGATCTTCGAAAAACTTGTAGTTGACCAGCTTTCACCAATCTTCTCTTCCATCATTGCACCAGAGCAGCATGGTTTTATTCGTGGCCGATCTACTGTGACAAATCTTGTTCTCTTCCAGGATTTCATCTTGCAGTCCATTAGCGTTGGTGACCAGGTTGATGTTATCAGTACTGACTTCTCGAAGGCATTTGACAAGATCCCTCACAGCTCTATACTTACTGCCCTCTCATCTGTTGGAGTCTTTGGTGTCTTCCTTACATGGATAGCGAGCTATCTCACTGGTCGTCAATCAGTTCGTAAAGTGGACACGATCCTATTGGAAGGGGGGAGAATGGTCAGTTCATCGATTTTTAAGGCGCTAATAGTCAATAAGGGCGAGAATGGCCAGTTTGGCCAACATGGGAGGCCGCCAGTCATCTACTCAGTCATCTACAAGGCGCAAATGATCAATTCGGATATTTTTAAAGCGTCAATTGTCCGCAGTTTTGCCGTTTTTAAGGCGCGGAGGATCAGTTTTTTGGGTGCTGATAGTCACTTTGAAGACGCGAATCGTCCGTAGCCTCTGTAGGGTGCGAAAGATCAGTTTGGTTAATTTTTGGACCGTGAAGTTCTGGTAAGACTATGCCATTTTTAGGGCTTGAATAGCCAGTTTTGCTATTTTTCGGGAACGAATAGTCAGTTTAGACATTTTCAGGGCAAGAAAGTTCAGTTTGGCCATTTTTGACGCGCGATAGTGGTAGATTTTGCCATTTTTAGGACATAAATCATCCGTTTATGGCCTTTCAAGGCGCGAATCGTCAGTTCAACCATTAATAAGCCGCTATGTAGAGTTGGTTTTATTAATTTCAGGGCGTAAATAGCCACTTTGGCCATTTTTCCGTCACAAACTGTCAGTATGGTCATTTCTAAGGCATGAATAGTCGGTGTGATATTTTCAGTGCCATTTTAAGGGCGTGAATCGTCAGTTTGCTACGTTTAGTAGGGTGCAACTAGTCTCTTCTAGCCAATTAGGCACGAATGGTTGTTTTTAGCATTCTTGGTGCGCAAAATGGTCTATTTTGCAACTTTCACGGCAGGAATAATCTGTTAGGCCATTTCCAGGCCGCCTTGAGTCATTTTGTCCATTTTACAGTGGGAATGGCCAGTTTTGCTTTTTTTTTTTTTTTTTTTTTTAGGGTGCGTGATGTCATTTTGGCTATTTTATAGAGTGGTAAATACCAATTTTTAGGGCGCAAATAGTCATTGTCAACGCACGGATCGTCAGTTTTTAGGTAGAGAATTACTGTCAAGCCATTTTTAGTCAGTCGAGCGAAGCACACAATTTCCCAATAACGTCCCTTGAGCAAATCCAGGATCCGCGTCTGAGTACGAGTATGCCATTTTTAGAGCGTGAATAGCCAGTTTTGTTTTTTTGTAGGGCGCGAATGGTTAAATTGAGACATTGTGTTTGTGTTGAATGGAAATCGCTATCAGTTGATTCATTTTTAGGACTCTTAAAGTCAACACGGAAATTTCCAGAGATGGAATCGCCAGTTTGGCTATTTCTAGCGCACAACAGTTTGGCTTTTTTCGAGGCGGAATTAGTCAGTTTAGCCATTCTTGGTGCGCGAATGGTCGCGCAACTCACAGGACATGAATTATCTGGTTAGGCTTTTCCTGGGCGCGAATAGTCAGTTTAACCGTTCTTAGGTCGCAAATTGTCCGTCAAGCCAAGGCGCGAATTGTCAGTTTGGTTATTTTTAGCACGTGAATGGTCGATTTATACATTGTCAAGGCGGGAATCATGATCTTTCAGGAATTTTCAGGGCCACAGGAATCGTTGGTTTAGCCATTTTCAGAGCGCCTGAAGTCAGTTTGGCTATTTTTATGGCACAAATAGTCATTTTTGGCATTTTGGGGTGTGAGTGTAGTCAGTCTTGGATTCTTTATGATGGGAATAGCTAATTTAGCTATTTTTAGGGAGCGAATGGCTGTCCAGTAATCTTTAGTAGAATTTCTCAAGCCCTTCTCTCTTGAACAAATCCTGAATCCATGCCTGGACAGTTGTATAAATACCATTTATGGCGTGGATAGTTACTTAGCGAGGCTAAATTCCTAAATAACGAACTACAAATCAGGTGTTTGTTGTTTCTTTTGTTTGTTTGTTTTTGTTCTTTTACTTTTGTACTTATTTTATTTATTTTTTATTTCTTAACTATGCCGGGCTGAAGTTCTCTGGGAGGGGTTCTGACCCCCAAAACCCTCCCCGTGGGCACGCCACTGGTGCAGGGAGCTTGTTGATGAAATAAATTCTGACGGATCGGAGCTCCTTGCACATTATTTATTATCCTAATAGGAAAAACAAAAAATCCCGACAGTATCACGCTTCAAAAGCCAAAAGCCGTTTTTGAGAAGTTTTGGTCCTCTAATGACCAGGAGAATAGAATGGGCAGGGAGCTTGTTGACGAAATAAATTCTGACGAATCGGAGCTCCTTGCCCATTTTATTATCCTAGTTTCCTGACCTCAAGTTTTCGGTCGATTCATTTCAAGAGCATGAATAGGTATTTTCAGGGCGTGAATCGTCAGTTTTGCTATTTTAGGGTCCGAATGGTCAGCTTTGCGGTTTTTAGACTGGACATTGGTAGCATGACTATTTCGTTTTGGTCATTTTCTTGGCGCAATGGTAAGTTTAACAATTTTCAAGGCAGAAATCGTCTGCCCAGACATTTTCATTGTGCGGATCGTCAGTTGAGCTATTCAGGCCGCACTGTGTTTGTTTCGTGAATTTAGTGGGTTCGGTAGCCATAGTCTAGCAAATACTAGGCCAAAACCAAGTTGAGAATGGTCATTTTGGCCATTCTTGGTGCGAAAATGGTCAATTTTGCAGATTTCGGATCAGGAATCATTTTTAATGACATTATAATATGGCTTGAATCGTCAGTTTCGCCATTTTTAAGTGCGTATAGAGTTAATTTGGCAATTTTTGGAGCCGAAATCGCCAGTTTGGCTATTTTTAGCGTGCGAATGGTCGATTTACCCATTTTCAGGGTGAGAATCATGAGTTTTTAAGGCATTATCAAGGCTGAACGAATCGTCAGTTAAGCCATTTTTATGGCGGGAATTGCTAGTTTAGATATTTTTAGGCAGTGAACGGCTATCAATAAGTAATTTTTAGAAGAGCGAAGCACACAACTTTCCCAGCCTCTCCCGCCAGCAAACCTTGCAAAAAGTTGACTCGCGGAAATACTAACAAAACTGTGGGACTAGTAGCCTGCCTAAAACAGCCGGTTCCTAGCCCAACGAAAAAGACTGGGACAAATCGCATGACCTCACTGCCCCAGAAAATGTATAGAAGTGCAAGAAAACCGTAGCATGACAGTGACAACTGTGAGTCACACCGTAATAAGGTCCCATAGGACCCTGATCGCCTAATAAATCTTTGTCTCCAATTATAAGGATAAGTCTCTGGTAAATCGAATACGATTGTTCAAAGATTCTTCATTGTACTGAAATCGTCGAACTTGAAGCTCCCAGGCACCTAACTCAAAGTGAACTGGGTAAGTAGATGCCAAGTCTAAACATGCCTTGATTGGCTGGCTAAGGCTTGCTTTTTCAGCTAGAATGAAGTGAAAATGCGATGCGTGATTGCGATGGATGACATTACTCGGCACATCGGCGGTTAATCCGATGTGTAAGAAAAACACTGAGCACTTGTGGTCAGATCCCCTTCTCTCTTTCACGACACACCCAACCTTCACTCATCCGACCTGTTTTGTGCATTCCGTGTATCTGGTTCTTTGGCGTTAGTGGACCAAGGGTATCTAGTTTTTAATTTGCGACGTAGGAGGACACTTATTATGTTGCTATATTCGTTCATTTGGAATTATCGACCAGGTATGCACTCATATCGCTTGCTTTTTTAATTTACTTTGCTGTTGACCTTATGTGTTGTTCATCTATGCCAATCAGGTCTTTAAGAAGATTTCAAATTAGATCGAAAGCTTGATCATAATCAAGTGCCCGTTTATTTCTTTACAGCAACTCGGTACGTCACCGTTCCGTTGGTCGATAGAAAAGTCACCTATCAACAGTGAGAGGTGTATAATAATAATAATAATAATATAATATTATTTATTAGCACGTTCCAACAATTGTTGTATAGCTTCGTCACAGGATTATTAAATCAATTAGTAAAGACTGCCTAATCGAACTCGGACGTGAACGCGTTTTACGCGTTGACCATTAAAACGTTCTTCAGCCACTTCTTGAACGTTCGCACTTCCAGAAGCATCGCTCTTGTCGGCAGCTTGTTGTGCAATTTTACCTGGCTGTGGTTTATGAGTCCGGGCCACGCTATCCGCAAGCCAATGCGGCCGGTTTCCGCCATAACCCTACTGAGTAGCTGCAAGCCCCCTTTAATTTGTCCGAAAATGGGATTTTTTATTTTTTAAACGATTGTGCCGATTTCACCCACCGGGAGGGCCGTGAGGCCTGAAGAGGCCTGTTCGGATCGAGGCTCTGCCTCACGGGCGGGCTCCCAGGCTGTCTGGTGAATAAAAGTGTCAGGTTGTGGTTATAGATTATGTTTTATTCTCTCTTATTTTATGCGGACAGTATTGTTCTGATCAATTTTACTAGACTTTTTTCCACTAGTGCAGCTCGCAAATCCCACTCTAAACCCTTCTAAAGCCAAACACTACTGGTAGAGTCTTTCTTGTATTTATTTTCCTGTATCTATTTTGGATGTATGATCAAGATCAGCGGTCGTCAACCGGAGACAGTGGCGTGCCCATGGGGGGGGTTTTGGGGGTCAGAACCCCCCCCCCCCAGAGTACTTCAGCCCACCAAAATAAATAGAAATAAAAAAGAAATAGAAATACAAAATAAATAAATAAAATGAAATGAATAAGTAAAAAGTAAAAAAACAAACAAACAAAAGAAACAACAAAAACGTGATTTGTATGACCCTAAAAGTTCTTTTTTTAGCAATTTAGTACCCTAAGTAACTATCCACGGCATAATATGGTATTTATTCCACTGTCTTGGCGTGGATTCAGGATTTGTTCAAGAGAGAGGGGCTGGAGAAATTCTACTAAAGATGACTTGGCAGCCATTTGCTGCCTAAAATTAGCTAAATTAGCTATTCCCACCATACAGAATCCTAGACTGACTATACTCGCGCCCCAAAATGGCAAAACTAAGTATTTGAGCCATAAAAATAGCCAAACTGACTTCACGCGCCCTGAAAATAGCTAAAACTGATTCCGCCTTGAAAAAAGCTAAACTGATTATACATAAGTGCGCTAAAAATATCCAAGCTGGTGATTCCCGCTCTAAAATTGTCCAAGCTGACTTTTTTTAAGAGTCATAAAACTGGATCAACTGGCAATTTGTGCACTGATAATGCCTGAACAGATGATTCCTGCTCTAAAAATGGCTAAACAACCACCCGCGCGCCAAAATCGGCCAAACTGACGGTTTTCGCGCCTTGACTTGACGTACTATTCACGCCCTATATAAATGGCCAAACTGACTCTACGCGCCCTAAAAATGGCCAGACTGGGCAATCAAGCCACAAAATCGGCAACACCATTCCATGTGCCCCAGACAAGGGCACATAGAGTCAGTTTAACAATAAACTGACGATTCGCGCCTTAAAAAGGCCTAAACAGATTATTCCTGACCTGAGAATGGCAAAAACGACAATTCCCGCGTCAAAAATAGCCAAACTGAGCCTTCACAATGTCTAAATTTAACATTCGTGCCCTAAAAAAAAAATAATAATAAAAAAAATAAAACTGGCTATTCACTCCCTAAAAATGGCATACTCGTACTCAGATACGGATCTAGGATTTGCTCAAGCGAGGGGCTTGGGCTTGGGAGATTGTGTGCTTCGCTAGACTGACTAAAAATGGCTTGACAGGGCAGTAATTCACTACCTAACAACTGCTAAACTGACTATAATCGCGCCTGCAAATGGCAAAACTGACGATTCTTGCATTTAAAATGTATATTTGCGCCCTAAAAATTGGCATTTACCACTCTATAAAACCGCCAAAATGACTTCACACGCCCCAAAAATAGCCAAATTGGCGATTCTCGCTCTAAAATGGTCAATATGACTCTAGGCGGCCTGGAAATGCCTTAACAGATTATATTCCTGTCCTGAAAGCTGCAAAATAGACCATTAGCGCGCCAAGAATGGTCAAAATAACGATTCGTGCGTAATTGGCTAGAAGTGACTAATTGAACCCGCCTATATGCTGTTATGTTTGGGCAAAGTATAACTGACGATTCGCGCCCTGAAAATGGCAAAATCAACCAGTCGCACGCCAAAAATGCCCTAACTGACCATTATCGCCTTGGTTTGACGCCCTATATAAATGTCATGCTTCAAGACTACACGCCCTAAAATTGTCAAACTGACTATGCAAGCCATGAAATCGGCAAAACTGACTCTATGCGCCCTAAAAATAGCTTAACTGACGATTCGCGCCTTGAAAATGCCTAAACCCAGACGATTCCTGTCCTTAAATTGGCCAAACTGACCATTAGCGCTTTGAAAAATAGAAATTTCTCGCTCTAAAAACAGCAAAACTGACCATTTCGACTAGTAAAACTGATGATTCGAGCACTTAAAATATCGCACTGACTCTTCATGCCTTAGAAATGACCATTCTGACATTTTGCGCCGTAAAAATGGCCAAACTGGCTATTCACGTCCTAAAATTAGTAATACCAACTCTACATATAGCGGCCCGCGAGATTCGTGCTTTGAAAGGTCCGAAACGGATGATTCATGTCCTAAAAATGCAAAATCGACCATTATCCAGCATAAAAAATGGCCAAACTGAACCTCATGCCCTGAAAATGTCTAAACTGACGATTCGTTCCCTAAAAATAGCAAAACTGACTATTTAAGTCTTAAAAATGGCATACTCGTACCAGAAATTCACGGTCCAAAGATTAGCTAATCAGATCTTTTGCGCCCTACAGAGGCTACTGCGCGTCTTCAAAGTGGCTATCGGCACCAGCAAAAAAAACTGATCTTCCGCGGCTTGAAAACGGTGAAACTGCGGACAATTCGTGCCTTAGAAATACCGGAACCGATCATTCGCGCCTTGTATAGATGGCTTAAATGACGATTTGTGCCATGCTGCACCGAAAAAATTGCCAAACTGGCTATTCGCGCCCTTAAAAGATGAATTGACTATTGGCGCAGAGTTGACTATAAAGGACCGTGCCCTTTATGTAATTTGAAAACCCCCCCCAAGAAAAATTCCTGGGCACGCCACTGACCGGAGATTCGTAGTTTTCCAATTGACAGCTTCAGAACGAATGAGATTGACTTTACAATTTTTCTTTTTTCAACGAATTGAGGCAATAAATATTTGAAACTGGAAGAATTATATTAATATTAATTAGGTTTATGATGATTTCTTCAATTTTATTATTATTACAGTATTTCAGTCGCAAAATCATTACGGCATTGTAGGCAGGATGAGCTGAGGGGTCCGTCGACCGTGGACTTGTGTTGATTGGGTCCATTGGGTCTGTGAGTTTGAAAAGGCCACCGATGGTCCAGATACTATGCTAACGTTCAGCCGTCGCTTCCGTGTGATTCTTAAGTGTAAAGAGGCGGCCACACTCTTTACTTCATGGGACAATATAGATATACGATTCAAGGGATTCTGGGTCAATTAATTATTATTTTAGGCCAGTCAAAAAGAACACTAAAAATAGCTAAAATAACAATTAAGCGGCTAGTTATGATTTTTAGTTTGTTGTTAGAACCAGTACCAGTAGTGTATATCCAAGTTTGCAGCATCGAAAAACCTGTGCTACTTTCGTAGCAGTCGAAAAACCGCGGAATATTAGCACTCTTCTCGTTTTTCTTTTATTATCTTTCCTAAACTACGCTTTCTTCGACAATACACGTGAACTACGTTTTTCAAGTAGGTATATTAAATACGCTACAATTTGAAACCTGATCCAGCTCTGTAGGTCAGACGTTAGCCAAAATGCAGCTCTTCAAAATTGGTAATTTGTTTTCACAAAAAGAGTTCCCAAGTCTAAATATATGGAATTGATTTAACATTTATAAGTATATGGAAGCAACAAGTTGGAAATTTCTAACGCTCTCTCCAAAACCTTGTGCGGAACTGTGAGCCCTCGAATTTGTAATAGAAAATTTCTCAGAGGTTGGTTTCACTCAAAACAATATCACTTTTTTGGTTGCAAAAAAATACCACTGAGCAATGTTCTATCCAAAATGAAGTTTTAGAGGGAGATTTTCAACTTTTTATAAACTTAAAATCTCTTTAAAAAACAATAAATTATTAATTTTGAAGAGCTGTATCTTGGCTACTATATCTGCCCCACAGAGCTGGGCTATGTCGCAAATTGTAGCGAATTTAATATACTTGAAAATTGTAGTTCGCGTTTATTAACGAAGAATGCATAGTTTAGGAGATATAGTAAAAGCACTGGAAAAAGTGCAAATATTCCGCGGTTTTTCGAGTGCTATGAAAGTAGCACAGGTCTTTCGAAGCTGCAAACTTGGATTTAGACTACTGGTATTGGTCCTAACAACATATTAAAAAATCAGAACCAGCCGTTTAATTGCGATTTTATTGTTCTTGTTGCACCCCCCCCCCCCATCCCATTTTCAATTTTATCTAGTTGTACTCAAAGAGATTATATGTAGAATCAACAAATGCGTACACGGCTTAGCCGAATGCATATTTATTCTCCTTCACTTTTCGCCTTCTACTCATCCCTTCAAGCGAAACCCGAACAGAACAGATCCTGAAGAGTTTAGGTGGCGTTTGTCCGAAGAGGTTTGTTTGCTCGGTAAAAAAAAAACTCCAGGAATTTCGCTAGAGGGATGAGTATTAGTAGTGAAGGAGTAGATGTTTTCAGCTAAGCCGTGTACGCGTTTGTAGGTGCTGTAAACTGATTAAATACTAAATAGGACTGAACTGCATTGAAAATGGGACGCATTATTGAAACTGGTCTGCAAAAAAAATTAGGTAATACAACATTTATTCTAAATTGGTGAAAACTTCGTACGAAAAATTGGTGCCTAGTTGGGGGGGGGGGTGCTGCCTAAAACGCAGATCCTTTGAGTTTTCCGTGGCTGCGATTTGCTTGAGTTGAGGCTCTCGCTCTCTCTATCCAAAGTCGAGTACATCGGCATTCTTACGTAGACGAGTAATGACGCGGAATTACTTTTGATTTCAGGACGTAGTCAAGATTGGGGCGATAGGAATTGCATTAAGAAACGATTTTAAAAATGAATGCTATAGTGATTTAAATTTTACATGCGGAACGTTATTTGACTGGAGAGGAGGTTCGTCACACAAACGTCCAGGGGCGCAGCATGAGAGGACACGGGTGGGCAGTTGCTTTCCAGCGAACGCATAATGGAGTAACCCACAGCCGACATTCATCGACGATAACAAATCCTGAAACGTTCGTCACCTTCTGATTACTTAAAGTGTGGAATTTATACACTCACTCTCATTGTAAGCTCTTCCACAGGCTTCTGGAAATTTCACAGGAATTAACAGATCGTGTTCCGTTATACATAATTAATAATACGTCAGTAGAACGTTAATGTAGTCGAATATACCAATTTAGCAGTAAAATACTAACTTCAAACTCCTCGAGGAAATCAGCAATTTCACCTCAGGACGGGAACTGAACATTGGGCGTATAGAAAGGGCAATTATCCATCCAAGAAAACTCGCCCTTAATCGTGAACTACAGGTGTATCCTTCTCATGTCAAAAACCGACATTTTTGTCATAGTTAATGATACTTTAGCCACTGATTTTCAAATGTTGTCCTCAGCAACTTACTGTTTTCGTTAATTACTACTTAGCTGGGCCTCTCAAGCTGAATATCCGGCATAATATTGGCGTATAGTCGGAGAAAGTTAAGAAATTGAAGTTCCTGCAGTACAAAATGCTCTAAATTCTCTCTAATTTTAGGTTTCACTGGCGTTTATGAGTACAAGTGACAATAAAAATATCAAAACAATAACCCTTGTAAGTTACCTTAGCAACAGCAAGCTTAGCTTTTTATTGATATAGCTTCTACACAAGGTGACTAAATTTTCTATAGGTGCCGCAGATCACTGTCCTTCACCTACGTCACGAGCAGTCCCAACCACCATTGCGCTGGACCCAGTACATTATTTTATTGGGCTGCAAGGTAAATAGACTTACAGAGGTATGCTCGTAACTAAGGAAATTTTCGTCAAAATTGACGTCACGGGAGTAAAAAAATTAATGAGGGACCAAACTTCACATATGAAGCTTCCCCTCCCATGGTTTCTCCCTTGGAATTTCTTTGTAGATCAAGCAAACAATAAATGAAAAGTCAAAATAAGTGCCTGCAAATTTTTTAAAAGCGATATAATTTGGCGGAGTCGTTCCTTAGACCTTATGTACCGTTTTAAGGCCCAGTTAATTGATACGTACCACGTGAAGCCCCGTGTATTCAATACAGACAGCACTCGGCGCGTGTGTATCAGTGGGAAACGACCAGTAAGCTTCATGAGCGAGCAAGGAAGGGCTTCCCTGCTGCCCGCGACAATCACGCTCACGAGCATATCTTAGATAGGTAGGACAATAAAGCTGAAGTTTAAAAGTGTTCCCTGTCATGTATAAAAATATAAGTAATTTAATATTTTAGTATTAATGGTGTCCTTCGACCAGAATCCCGGCCTCGAACCTAGCCGTATTCAATCACTGTCGATATTGAGGAATTTGTTTGCCTCATCTGGAGCCTCAGTACAAACTCGTGCGAAAAAGCCGCTAGACGTGATTGCTGTGGCGGGATAATGTTATTTCTTATTTGGCGTTCTTGGATCCCGCGTGCGGCTTTTTCCCCGACCGTTCATACTAAGGCCCCTGACCGCACACCCAGGATGGAGTAGGGCGATTCACACCCTCGCCATACGAGCTATTGGTCGATGTGCGGTTTGTTATACAAATACCGCCGAGAACCCTTAATACGAAGCCAAGTGTTTCGGAGCGCTTATATTTATTATTGTTAATTGGAACGGTGGCGAGGTCTCTACGTTGATGAGTGGAACAAAAAAATTGCTGAACTTAGCTCTATCTTAAAAGAATTTCTTAAAGTTTCACAACTGAGATGTTACCCTGCACCTGCAGCAGTTTTCTTTGCTCCAATCATTACACTTAGGGGCCCTGCAATCACTTCTTTCACAGGAACATTGTCCTGCAGGCAATAATGCGTAGTTCTCCCGATTTAAAAAGTGGCCCCAGAAATGTTGATAATTTTGTTTTATTGAAAAAAGTCCCACCTGTTAATTTTTTAAAAATTTGTCATCCCATGACGTCATGGCACAAACAATAATAATTGGTTGAAAATTAAGAGCATACCTCTTTAGTCTATTTACCTTGATTGGGCTGTGATTTTTGAGAATTCATAAGCTTCAATTTCAAAATTAACTTGCTCTGCTGCTCTAGGGTGAGCAATCGGGAGCAAAGGACTGCTGGTGACGTCAGTCTCCACCCCTCCCGTCCGATTGGCAGGGGGAAATCTGCGGCACCTATAGTAAAGTTTAGTCACCTTGGCTTCTACATGTGGAGGTGTTATCTAGCGTGATAAATTTTCCCTACCCCGGATTGGTTTCAACTTCATCACTAGAGAGCTGAATAACTTGGTTTTCTATACAACTTTGGTGTAGAGGTAGAAGGTTACAAGTAGAGATCGAAAAGTAAGAAAATTTCTGGCAAAAATAATCAAATTAAAAAAAAAAAAGGCAAAACCGCGAATTTAGAGGTTTCTCGATGCAGGGAGTCCTAAAATCAAATTTAATCCATTCAAAAGTGAGACATTTTTGGGCTTATTAGCCCACGAAATGCATAAATATAGAGCATTGCATGTATGCATTTGTGGGCTATTAAACCCAAAAATATGCATAAATTAATAAATGCATAAAAACCCAGCACCAAAAAATTTTATTTTTTGTGAGCCAGGCCCGCTAAAGTGGTTCTTACCTGCGAGCGAAACCCACGAAATTGTCATTTTAGTGAGTCAGAATCGCGAAAATGGTTTTTAGAAGTGTGCAAAATTCGGGAAATTTGTTTTTAAAATGGGTGACCCCGCCAAGTTTGAGTTTTCTGCAAAAAAAAATCAGAAAATTGAATTTTTAGGGAGCCAATCCCGCAAACGCAATAATGGGTATCCTAACGGCCAGAATTCGTATCGGCTGGATTAACTGCAGAATAAGACAGAGGGTGGAAGTGCCTCGGTGTTTTAATTGCCTAGGGTACGGGCACATAGCCAGAGGGTGTACGGGCCCCAACCGAGCGAACGTCTGTTTCAGATGCGGATCGGTGGGACACAAAGGGGCAGAATGTAAGGGCGTAGAGAAGAGTGTACTATGCACAGAGCTTGGATTAGAAGCTACTCATACGGCAGGTCGGAAAGGGTGTGCTGCGTTCCAGCAGGCCCTAAAGGATGCTAAAGGACGATCAACATGATTAATATCTTGCAGATTAATCTAAATAGAAGTAGGACGGCTAGCTCCCTTATGGATCAAGTTGTTCGAGAGAAAGCAGCAGATCTGGTAATAGTAAGTGAACAATACACGTTCGAGGAGAGGGGATCAAGTTGGTTCACAGACCCATCAGGTACGGCGGCGACGTACCTCAGCTGCTACTTAACTCCAAACGAGTCGATTGCAGGTTTTGAAGCTAGACTCGCCAGTATAGAGGATGAAGCCCGCGAGGTGAGGGGAAAATTGCTTATCGCTGGTGATTTTAATGCCAAAGCAATAGAGTGGGTTGAGCCTATCCCGGACGGTCGAGGCCGAAGAGTAATGGATATGATATCTAGACTTGGATTAGTAGTATTGAACCAAGGAGAAGCACCAACGTTTCGCCGAGCTGGATGTACGGGCACTAGACCGTATATTACCATGAGTACAGAGAGTCTTGCAGGGCAAATAAGGGGATGGCAGGTCTTTGAGGATTACTCTGCCAGTGACCATCAATACCTGCGATACCGTTTAGGGGAACACTTAACGAAACTTGAGTCAGCCTCGCCTCCACGTTGGAATACCGCGAGGTTGGATTTAGAGGTGCTGGACACAATGATATGTAGTTATGGGAAAGGGGGTTCTGCAACGAATGGAGAAGAAAAAGCGGGAGGTTCTCATGATTTGGTTGCAGCAACAATGAAATTGCTGACCAGGGTATGTGAGTGCTCTACGCCAAAAAAAGCGTGGTATGCGGAACCGACGACCAATGTACTGGTGGAGTGAACAAATCGCAGACTTAAGGAGGAACTGTTTTCGCCTCAGAAGGCTAGCCCAACGAGCCAGAGGGAGTGCCGCTTTTTCGCAGAGGAAGGTGGAGCAGTACAGGGCCGCTCGGCGTGCTCTTAAAGTGGCCATAGCTGAGAGTAAGGCTAGGAAGTGGAAAGAGCTTTGCAGCGATATTGAGAACGACCCTTGGGGTCTGGGATACAGGCTGGTTCTACAAAAGCTAAAAGGAATGGACTCCACAGCTGAAATGCCAGTTGAGGTCAAGGAGAGGATAGTGGACGAGCTGTTTCCAACGCACGAAGTGGAGGATCGAGCGCTAGTTGCGGTGACTCCCAGTGATATACCACTGTTCACTACGAGTGATCTGCAGGAGGCGGCAAAGTCAATGAGGAACCGGAAGGCTCCAGGCCCGGATGGGATCCCGGTTGAAATACTGAAGATCGTTTCTAAAAGTCACCCAGACGTTCTTTTGCAAATGTATAATGCGTGCTTGGTAGATGGTGTGTTCCCGGAACGTTGGAAGACAGCGAAGCTGGTCCTCATCGGGAAAGGTAAAGGAGACCCAAACACAGCGTCAGCCCATAGACCGCTATGCATGCTGGACACTGCTGGAAAGCTGTTTGAGAAACTGCTAAAAAAAAGAACCCTCGAGGCAGTTGCTGCGGCAGGAGGGCTGTCACCGAGGCAACACGGGTTCAGAGCCGAAACCATTGGTCCCGTGAACTCTGCATGGCGGTCACTCTGGATGTCAGGAATGCTTTCAATTCGGCGAAATGGAGAGACATCTTGCAGGCTCTGAAAGAAGATTTTCGAATTCCGGGGTACCTGTACTGTGTTTTGCAAGACTGCCTATCCGAGTGATGGGTGACGTTTAGCACGCGGGAGGGGACAGCTCAAGGTTCGGTTCTTGGGGCGGACCTATGGAACATTAATTACGACGGGATTCTGCGTTTGGATATGCCGGAGGGGGTTTTCCTGGTAGGGTACGCTGACGATGTCGTCATTGTCCTAACAGCTCGAAGGGCTGAGGAGCTTCAGTTCAAGTTGAACCAGGCCATGAGGAGGATTCTGGAGTGGATGGAGTTCAGATCGTTGTCACTGGCTGTTCAAAAGACGGAAATCGTGCTTTTTACTTCAAAGCGTATAAAAAGGGGAATAGCAATGAAGAATGAAGGCCAGGAGATAGTAGCGGCTCTGGCAATTAGTTACCTTGGAGTTATGCTAGATGGAAAGCTCACATTTTGGGCCCACATAAGCAAGGCAGCGGACAAAGCAGCAATCGTAGTGGGAAAGCTCAGTAGGCTTATGGCCAATGTGCAGGGTCCATCCCCAGCAAAGAGGAGGCTCCTAATGAGTATGGCAGAAGCTGTAATGGTATATGGGGCTGAGGTCTGGGCTGAGGCACTGGAGTGCGAGAAATACCGGATTAGATTGAACTCAGTTCAAAGGAGAGGCGCGTTAAGGATATGCAGTGCATACAGAACAGTTTCTGGTCCTGCTGTTCAGGTGGTAGCGGGTGTTGTGCCGATCGACATCCTGGCCGGTGAGAAACGGAGAATATATCTGCGCAAGGGAGAGCAAGACCCGCGGACAGTAAGGAAAGAAGAGAGAAAACGGTTGCCCGCATCGGGGAATTATACCCGGAAACTGTGGCAACAAAAATGTTGGAAAGCAAGGAGGGCTGGGATGCCGTAAGTACCTATGTATGCGCGGTTCTCAAAGCGAAGGAGTTGAATAGAGAGTGGGAGAGGGATTAAAAAAGTAAAAGGAGGGGGCTTCATGAGTGGATAAGAAGAAGACTAGGTGGGGCCTTCAAGGGCTATAAAAGGATTGTCCTGAAGTAATACTGAAAGGCGGTCCCGGGGCAGTCCCGGGATTTCACCAACCTCACAAAAAAAAAAAAAAAAAAAAATCCTAATAGCAAAATTGGTTCATGAATCAGATTACCTCCATTGAACTTAATATTCTTGTGAGCTAAAGCCGTGAAAATTATTTTTTTTGAAGCGAAACCTGAGCAATGATTTTTTGTTTGTGAGCGCTGGGGAAACAAAATGTGGCGACCCCGTAGAATTTGTATTTTTCGTTGGAATCTGGAAGCCGTGTGTGCGTAACTGATGCTCACCCATGCCACTTCTCGCTACGCCCATGCCTTTTAGAGTCCTGTTGAGGATCCCAAAGGACCATTATAGGACCATAAACTATAAAGTTGAACCGTCCTTCCTAAAGAATAAAGATGGACCTATGGTCACCGTATCTATGTTGACCTGCCCTTTCCGGTACTCCACTTTGGTGACGACAGACCACGGACATTTTGTCTCGCTGTTTTTTTTATTTTTGCGTTTCGTCTCGCCTGCCTCGTTCTCGCTCACCAGGTGGTAAAATTGACCCTCAACCCTATCACTCACCCGCAAATTTCACTCTGTAATTGCTCCTCTGACCTAAAAACAATCGGCATAATACGCCTCAATAACGAATGTTTTTTTTGCGCAATATTACGCAATTTTGCGAAGGACTGTATTAATGCCAGTCATTGAACCAAAACAACGGAGTACTCGTGAAAATGCCCCTCATCGTGACGCGTGACAGAGTTTTAAATAGGTAACCAGAAATCGTTGGCGAGTGCTTTCTTTGTGTTACGGGTGTTGTATCAGCGTACTTATAATTGTAGAAAAGTCGACCTTCACTTAGAGGCCATTAGCTCCCCCCCCCAACCAATTTTCTTGTAGATTTTAATTTCAAATTACGTCATTTCATGAGTTGGGGGGGGGGGAATCTCGCTCGGATAACTTTTACCCCTGAACCGATAACCCTGTAAACAAATGAAGAAAAAAACACGCGAATGGACAGATATCGAAGTATAGAAACACATCAGGAACCACAAGGAAGGAGCAGATTAAAACGTTCTACATAAGGTCTTTTCCTATTCAGCGTCCCTCAGAGAAACAATATTTATTCAAAATCCCGTTCTAATCGGTCGTCATAAGAGTTAATTTTTCCCCCGTGAGTCATTTGGTCTCTTCCAGCAGAGTGATGAATAATCCACAGCTCTACGTTAAAATCAACGATCTTCAAAAACGAGACGCCGCCGACACTCTTCAAGAATGGACGCCGCTATTGCCCTGGGGCAAAGAGGAGACGGTTTTGGACGTCGGCTGTGGGCCGGGCGATGTTACAACCACCTTGTTGTACTCTCACCTTCCTGAGGATGTGAAAATTGTAAGGATTGCACGTGTGTGTCATAAGGGGTTGAGGGCATCACCTTATAGGCCACATTTTTGAATTCCTTTACAGACTGGTTGCGATATTTCGGAAGAAATGATTAAATTTGCGGAGACCAAATACGGATGCGAACGTTTCAAGTTTAAACAATTGGACATCGGAAACGCAAATATTTGGATGAATTGGGAGGAGCAAACTTTCGACAAAATTTTCTCATTTTACTGCCTGCACTGGATCAAGGATCAAAGGTCGGTGACAATTCTTTAAAAATAAAGCACAATTTGTTTTATTTTAAGAAATTTTGCCCATTAGGCAAGCTACGTTAAACATGAATGGACTCCTTAAACTCAACGGTTATATGTGCGCAATGTTCACAACTGTCCATCCCTTCTTTCAACTCCTGGAAAGCGTTAAGAATGACCCAAAATGGAAGCCGTACACAAAAGTGAGTGCAATTGTTTTATTTATTTCATATTTCCGAACAAAGAAATAACCGAAATTTCACAGATTTGGAAACCTTGGGACGTGATTAACACTGGCAAGGACCCCAAAATTGAATACGAGAACCTTTTGAAAGAGTGCGGATTTGACATTATCAGTTGCACCACTCGCGAAGTAAATTTCGTGCACGAATCCCTCGACGAATTTATCTGTAAGTAAAGAAAGTCAGTCGTCAAAATTTCAAGTTATTTGATCGATCGTGTCTCCCCCCCCCCTCTTAAGTTTACTTCGACGCTGTTAATCCCTTCAAAAAACGAATCTCGGGGAAGTTGGCCAAGGAATTCTTGAACGACTGCGCCAACGTCCTCTTGGAGAAGGGCCTGCTCAAGAGGTTGCCAAGCGGTGAAGTCGTCCACGAGTACACAGTCATGACGACGATTGCCAAAAAAATCGCTCACGCCGACGCTTAAAAATAGTTTTTAAAATAAAATTTCTTGTATATTTTGTTATTTTCAGCTCGCGATGTTCTCACAATTATCCCGCTATTGTCGTTTGAAACGTGTAACAATACTGCTTCATTGTATTTTATTCATTATTGGGACTTATTTTTAAAAAACTCATTAAATTTTATTACAAAATCATGACGCGCGATGATGACTTATGACCCGATATCCCGTAATTTGTGTAATCGTTTTATCACCTACTCAACGAATAAAACCCGATAGAATGAATCTTATCGAAAACAAAGCAAGGAATATAAGCCATGTAATGGACTCCCACCGAATTTAACGCCTAATAACTTATAAACTCAGTGTACGTCTGGTAGATTTGGGATGTGGCTGCAAAAGAACAGTTTTTCCTCAATGTAACCTGTGAATGAACGCTATTTCTCAATTTTATAGCCACAATTCCACCAATCAACAACAAACGGTGACAATTTTGCCAATTCGTTTCCTTCAATTTTAGCCGCAAATTAGTGCTTTAATCCCAATTCTGCCTTGACCAATTTTTTCATGTCAGCGAATTTCATTAATTTTTGACCCGGGCGTTGCATCGCGAAGCCTTGAAATCGGTGTTTTCCTCAATTTCACCTGCGAACGAACAATTTTCCTTAATTTTAGCCGTGAATAAGCTCTTTTTCAAAAATGTGTGCGCTAAATGTCGCGCTCTTTCTCAATTGTACCCACAAACTTGCAATATACGTATAAAAACGGTCAATAGCACTTTTTCGCAATTTGTTTACCGAGATGTTGGTTTGAGAAACCACGAACATGGCGCCTTCTCTCAAATTTATCCGCGAGAATGAGCTCCATTTCACAATTTTAGCCGTGAATTGGCGTTTTTCCTTAATATTAGACGCAAATGAGTGATTTTTCTCAATTCTACACTCAACGAGCAATTTATTTTGTCAATTTAGCTGAGAAAAGAGCTCTATAAACCGTGAATTAGCGAATTTTCTTAATTTCGACCCAGACATCGCGAATTCAATATTGGGTGCATAGCCTCCCTACATCCAATCTGTTCTAATTTGAAAATTGATGTGTTTTTTGAAATTCAACCGCGAATAATGAGATTTATTTCTAATGTTTAACGTGAATCAACGCTATTTCTCAATTCTATAGCTGTTAGTGGGCGTTTTTCCTCAGTTTTAGCCGCAAAATGCCGTTTTCTGGATTTCATCCGCGAACCCCCCCAAATGCTGGATCCATGCCTGGCTGGCTGCCCATCCCCTTGATCACGGGCGGGCTACCCCCCCTAGCTCCAACTACAGCCAAACTCCAAAACCACAAAGAAGGCACTATATAGCACATCAAAGCTCCAAACCACAGCATGCCTCCAACCATACCTGGGGGTCCAACTACAGAAGAGGTCCAGCCATAGCAAGGTCTAACCATAGAAAAGGTCCAATCTCAGCAAACGTCCAACCACAGCAAACCTCTAGCCACGGAAAAGCTCCAACCACAGCAAGCCTCCAAGTACAAAAAGCTCTAACCACAGCCAAGCTCCAACCACAGACAAAGTCCAATCGCAGCAAATGGTCCAACCACTGCACGGCTCCAACCACAGCAAATTAAGGTCCAACCACCGCGAATGTCCACAGCAAATGTCCAACCACTGCAGAGGTAAAGCTTCTTTATTTCAGTTTATTCATTTCTAAAATGGAATGAAGGAAAGCCGGGCCCTCCCATGGCTCAATGACTGGCGACACCCCTGTACACGTCTATTCGTCAGAGCGCCGTCGTGTCAGGCGTGCTCGAGTTCCGCGGTCACAAAAAATCCCTTAAACTTTCAAAATCGCGAAATTGAAGACTTGCAATAATTTTGATGAAATAATATAGACCAAAAACTAGCAATTTCGCGGATATTTAGACCCAAAACTTGCAATTTCGCAGTAATCAGGCTGAGATATGTAATTTCGTGGTAATGTATTTGCCGGGGTTTTAGTAACGTCAGGGACCGGCTGCCACGGTCACTAAAAAAAAAATTTCCGAAACTTTCAAATTCGCAAAATCGTGACGTGAAACGTACTGCAAAATAGTGAATTTCAGACAGGAATCCACCAATTTCGCTGATATTTTCCTACGAAACCAGGGCACTTTCGTGAGATGTTAGCTCGATCACTTTTTTAAAAAAGCCCCGAAACTCGCTAATTATCCAGGATATTTAGACCCACCACTTTCAATTTCGCGAATATTCAGACCCGTAAAACTTACAATTTCTTCGGTCGTGATAAAAACCGAGAAATTCAGCGAGTTTTGCTGTTAATCGCAGCTAAAAATTCCTGAAAATCTCGATTTTGGCTGTTCCCTGCATGAAAATGAGAAAAACGGCGTGTTGCGCTATTCGAATAAAATCGACGAGAATTGTGAGTTTGGCCGCCTCGCGGCTGATTGCAATTCTGGTCGTTCCCGTGGGTTAAACTGAGAAATATCGTGAGAGTTTGGTCATCTCGAATGGCCGGAAAGTATCAATTTTAGCTGGTCCGTGGACAAATGTTGAGGCAAACTTCGTGTTTTGCCGATGTGAAAGCTGATTCGCAAAATTAGGTTTTTGAAGGAGTCAAACCGTCGGTATTGGGTTATGAAAGAGAGCTAAAGGCAGGGGCGTAGCCAGCCCATGATCAAGGGGTGGGCAGCCAGTCAGGCACACGGATTCAGAGTTTTTTGGGGGGGGGGGGCGCACGTCTTGAGAAAAAGTGCTCGCTCGCGGATGAAATCCATGAAAAGGACATTTTACGGCTAGTACTAGTTACTCCACCGTATAAGGATTGTTTTGAAACGTCAACACAAAATGTTGTAGCTGGGAGAAAGAATGGAACGACGGCGCATTCCGTTGCTAGTGACTATGTTGCTGTGCAACATCATGATGACGACATTGAGAAGAATTCCGGCTTTGTTAAGCGTCTGCGTGGTCAGGGAAGAGACGAATCTAAAATAAATAAAAATAAATTGACTGGTGCGATCCTGGTTCCCCTTGCTCCTAATTCGGAAGAAACCGAAACGGATGCTCAGGGTTGCTCAGAGACTACACCTGCAAATCCAACTATCAGCAACGAGAGTACAAATTTCGGGAGCGAAGATCCCTTACCATGCATTAGGGTCGAGAGAAGAGAGGCTGTGCAGGGAGGAAAGAGTTTTTCGTCAGTGGTCTCATCAAATCTCGCTGATGGGAAGGTGTTTGGACTGTAATACGGGGGGATTGGAGTAAGATGGGGGGGGGGGTAACTTGTAACACCAAGCGGAATAGTAAACGGGATATTCGTTGTTTATTATTATAAATCTAGCACGTAATGAACACAAAAGGTATTAAGTACAAAAAAAAAAAAAAAATAATCAATGGTATGAAGTCAAAAGAAAAGATAGTCTCTTTGCTAACGGGGCTTGTCAACCGGGGGGGGGGGGGGCACAATGTATGACAGGAGAAATATTTACATGAGTACAAACACTCTAATAATCCAAGACTTAACTGATAGTTGCATTCACAGATAACAATAAGAAGGGGGAGAGGGGAGTATACCCGATGAAAAAGGGGGGGGGGAGTTCACGTCGACTTGGACAAAGAATACTGGGTGGATTAACCAGGGAAGTGAAATTATGGAGAGAGGCAACTGGATTTTATTATAGCATAGTCGAAGAGAGAAGTAAGGAGTGAGAAAGCAAACGACAATACGTGGAGGCCAAACTCACCCGATGAATAACAAGCTTCAACGGAGCGACGAAGATCCGCCTAGCTAGCGGCTGGAGGCCACTTGGTCGATAACTGAAGAGCGTGGCGGTTAACTGTCCACCAAGCGAGCGGCTGTTGGCCGCTTGGTCGAAGATTGAGGAGTGAGGCGGACAACTGTCCACCAATCGAGCGTACGGCGGTCACTGAGTCGAGCGTTTAACGGTCCACCACACGAGCGCCTGGAGGTCACTTGGACGGTAACTGAAGAGGGTGGCGGATAACTGTCCACAAATCGAACGTCTGTAGGCCGCTTGGTCGAAGATTGAGGAGCGAGGCGGACAACTGTCCACCAATCGAGCGTACGGCGGTCACTGAGTCGAGCGTTTAACGGTCCACCACACGAGCGTCTGGAGGTCACTTGGACGGTAACTGAAGAGGGTGGCGGATAACTGTCCACCAATCGAACGTCAGGAAGGCTCCGAGACTAAGACTGAAGAGCGTGGAGGATGGCTGTCCACAAATCGAGCGTCTGGAGGACTTAGTCGAGCCAATCGAACTTTCTCTCCTTGCACTGAGACACTGAAGATTGCTCCTGCGGGGCGAACGTACCGAGACTTGTTCCCCTAAAACGACTTTGAGGGGCGGACACAATGAGAACTATTCCTCCAAAAAGTAGGCAGACACAACTTGTTAGCGAACGTGGGAGACTCTTCTCACGAGGTCTTGACAGGGCGTATGCGTGAACCCAACTTGCCTTTCTACTGTCGAGGGCTTGGCTTTTATAAGCTCCCACCACTCTACCTCTCTCTCTTATCAAAGGTGGGGATGTTAGGATATAAGGGGAGGATAGGGAGCAAAGGGGGTGTGAAGTGTCACCGGGTGGGTATCCCCTTTACACAAACAATTGGGCCAAAGTAGAAAGGAAACAAAAAAAAAAATATTGGGGGGGGGGGAACTGTTTGAGTTACAAAAATATGGGGGGGGGGGAACTGTTTGAGTTACAGGACCCCCTACTTCTGTTCCTAAACCTCGGCTTGGTAATAAGTTCAATGTTAAAAGGAGAGAACTAGCGGTGCGGGGTGAGAAAAGCTGTTCGAGAGTGCTTACGGCTCCTAGAAAGAAAGGACTTTTCCTGTCGCGATTTGCACCGTCAGTTACGCCCGACGAAATTTTGAGTCTGGTACGCGAGCTCGGTTTCGACAGCGGGATTACACGTGATAAATTACCAACGAAGTATGATTCATATTCATCCTTCCGCTTAGTGGTTGATGAAATATTTTACGAGACTTTGTTCGATCCAAAAATCTGGCCAAAGGGATGCTTAATTGCTCCAGCTAGATGGCTCGGTCCTCCACGCCCAGTTCGAATGGAGAGTGCCCCAAACAGTGCATGACTAGACACGTCTAAATTCAGGTGGTTGGATCAAACTGTTTCACGTTAACGTTTGCGGGGTAAGGAACAAAATTCTCCCCCTTGAAGATTTTATTAATACTATGGGCATCAGCGTGGCCTGTCTGTCCGAGTACGGCATCAAGACTGAGGAAATAAATTTTTACAAGTTGCATAGCTTCAAATTGGCTACGAGCTTCTCAATGCAATATGCAAGGGGCGGTGGAGTTGCTATTTTTGTTAGAGATGGACTGGAGTTTTCTCCTGTTTCTTTAATTAATTCGCTCTCTGTTGATATGGACTGCGAATTGACTGGAATTAAACTGAGCGGCCTGAGTCATCCTATGACAAACTTACTCGTCGTATGCGTTTACCGATCTCCAAATGGGAACAGGAGTCGCTTCGTCGATACAATTGACTTGTTGTTTCAATACTTAGACACGAGTGGTCATCGTGCAGTCGTCGTTGGTGACTTCAATCTAGACCTGCGGGACCTGTACGATAGCTATGTTAATCAATTTAAAAACTGCTTCCGAAGTTATGGATTCTTCCACACAATTAATTCTCCCACTCGCCTTGATCGTTGTCTGGACAATGTCTTAACAAATCTGGACCAGTCCGTTTATAGTTCAGAGCTATGCGATCCTATGCTGTCGGATCATCTTGCACAAGTAGTCTCTCTGGTTACCTCAGTTACTACTGATGATCCAATCAAGAGTTCGCGGTTTCGACCAATTTCTAGCGAGGGGAAGGATGATTTTTTCAGTCTTCTTCGTGGGGCTGACTGGAGCTATCTGATGAATGCCCACGACGTCAACGCGTTCACCGATTCCTTTTTGGGGGACATTGGAGAGATGTTGGATTCAGCACTACCAGCAAAGACACGAAAAACCAAGAGGGATACCTCCAAATCCCGTAGGAAGCCTTGGTATTCGCCGGCGCTGAGACAGATGAAACGGTATTTGGACTTTCGTAATGCAGTTCTCAAAGCCGAGCCATCAGCTGAAAATACGATTATTTTCAAGGAATGTAAGACCCAATACCATAGAGCTCTTCAAGTGGCCAAAAAGATTACAACACGAATTATATAAACTCGCATTCTAATAAGTGCATGGCAGCCTGGAAACTTGTCAAGTCAGAATGTGGCTCTGATAGGCCGGGTCCAAAAATTCCTTTTGAAGCACATGAACTGAACGTTCACTTTGTCCGTGCTTCCGCAGTTCCGATCTAGGGGACTCCAATTTTGATCTTCGAGTTGCTGGGAGCAGTAGTCGCGTAACTGGAATGCTTGGTTTTAGGACAGTCTCACTGGAGTCATTGCGTCATTGTGTCAAGGTAATGAAAAGGTCGGATGCGAAGGATTGTTATGATTTGGACACCAGACTTTTCGCTGAGGCGTTCCCCTTTATTGAGGGCGCCGTGCTTAGCCTTGTCAATAACTGCCTGTCGTCTGGAAGATTCCCGAATGCCCTCAAAATCGCTAGAGTCGTGCCCGTGTTTAAAAAGGGTGACAGGGCTGAAATTGGTAATTATCGACCGATTTCCATCCTCCCAGTTCTATCCAAGATCGTCGAATTTTTCATCAACGAGCAGCTTTGGGAATATCTCAATGAATCAAGGATAATCTCGCCAGATCAATACGGCTTTCAAAAAGGGAAATCCACGGTTGACGCCATCTCCTCGCTCGTTTCTCGAATTCTCGCCTCCTTTGAGGCTAAAAATACATCTGTTGGGGCCTTTTTGGACCTGTCCTTGGCTTTCGACCGGGCCGAGCATGGCGTATTACTCGCAAAGTTGGGGAATATTGGTGTCGGCGGGGTGTCCCTGGCTCTCATACGATCGTACCTGTCTGATCGATTCCAGTACGTCTCGGTAAACGGAAGGGATTCAAGTCTGTTACCAGTCACTCGAGGAGTTCCTCAGGGCTCTATTCTAGGCCCAACCCTTTTCCTCATCCTGATTAATGACTTGGGCATAGCGATACGAAACAGTAATTTGTTCATGTACGCGGAGGACACAACTCTACTGACCACTCACACATCGTCGATACAGGCTGCTTCGCTGAGCGACGAGGATGTAACTGCAGCTAATGAATGGTTCCGCGAAAATGGGCTGCTATTAAACCGAGAGAAATCTGTAAAAGTTGCGTTTTGCCTCCACCACCTCCCACCGCTTGGTCAGAGCGTGGTAAAATTTCTCGGAGTGTACCTCGATACTAAATTATCTTTCAAAGACCACATCTCTGGACTTGAAACAAGATTGACTAGAGTAGTATTCCTGTTAAGAAGACTCCGGAACCTCGTGTCTCATGAGGTTCTCAGAATAATTTATTTTGGATACTTCCACTCCGTCTTGGTGTACGCGATCGGTGTGTGGGAGAAGGCTCCAGGAACGGGTTCGCTTTTTAGACTGCAAAAAAGCGCAGTACGATGTCTGGCGGGTCTCAAGAGGTATGACTCATGCCGAAGTGCCTTCAGAGATTTCAATATTCTCGCTCTTTACGGAGCCTACGTTTACGAGTGCTTGAAACTTGTCCATAGACGATTCAATGAGTTTCCGCAATTGTCATCCATCCATTCGCACAATACACGAGGTGCATCTAAGCTGGCTCCAGAGCGCGTCCGGCTTGTAAAAAGCGAGCTGAACCCAGCATATATGGCTCCGATTCTGTACAATAAATTACCGCGTGGACTGATTAATAGTGATGGTCGTTTAAAAATCAAAGACGTAAAGTCGTTTCTAACGGATCGAGTATTGTATAGTTTGAAGGAATTCATGGACAATTAATATTTTCAAGTTCTGACGTGCCGATTCTTGTAACACTAGTTAAAGGCTAAATACATTATTATTATTATTAACATCTCGGCGAACGTTGCGAAAAAGTGATAATTGACTGTTTTTATACATTTATATAGCAAGTTTGCGGGTACAATCGAGAAAGAGGGCGACTTAGCGCACACATTTTTGAAAAAGTTCTTATTTTCGGCTAAAATTAAGGCACATTGAGGAAAAAACCTATTTTAACGTTCGCGATGCAACGTCCGGATCAAAATTAATGAAATTCGTTAACATGAGTATAACGTGGACCTTTTCACTGCTGAAATTTGAAGGGGGGAATTGCTCAAGGCAGAATTGAGATTAAAGCACGAATTTGGGGCTAAAATTGAGGGAAAATGAATTGGCAAAATTGTCAAAGTTTTTGGTTGATATAGTGTAATTGTCGTGGCTAAAATTGAGAAATAGCGTTCATTCACAGGTTACATTGAGGAAAAACTGTTCTTTTGCGGCTGAAATTGACAGAACGCACTTATTCGCGGTTTATAGGCGATGCCCAGTGCTGGCCGTAATTAGAATAGTAAATCAAAAATGCATTATTTCACGGTTTTTTGAGACCTTTTCACGACTAAAATAAAAAAAAATGGACTGGTTCCAGGTAGAATTGAGAAAAAGCACTCAGTTTCACGAAAAATTAAGGAAACGTCAAGTTGAGGTTAAAAATAGTGCTCATTCACGAGTAAAATCGGGGGAAAATACTCTGTGCCACTGTGGTTGAACTTATAATAAGGGAAGTATAGGATTCACCGGTTCTCTCCTGTATAATGTATTAATTTATTACCCCGTACGTTACAAGTAAGCTATCGCTCTATGAGCGAGGCCATTGTGAAGGGACACCCTTCCTCAGCCTTCCTTTCTGTGTTTTCTTTTTTGTTATATTTGTAGATATAGGTAGTTATAGTATAATCATAGTTGTTGTAGTTTTGTAAAAATATGTTAGCTTAGTTAGCAATATGTAAAGGTAAACAGACCGTCCCCAAGATTTTGTAGTTAACCGTAACATAATAATCACGCCATAATTAATAAAGACAAAGCGGTTATAATATTGATTCGTGGTAGATAAAGAAGAGTGTGCGCGCCCCTTCCCTCGACACGTCCCCACCATTCCTCCGCAGCTATCCCCTAACTCCCACGTCCCCACATGCAACGGAAGGCAAGTGATCAGTCGCTTGTGATGTGAACCGTCTCGGGGAGTAATTGAGACTCCAGTCATACTTGAGATCCCGGTGGTAGGGATAAGTAGTACCAGTTGAGTCGGTTGCGTGTGAACGAGCTGTTGTCGGTACGTGTAAGTGTACGATTACGCAGTTTAGTTGGTCTCTCGTCGTGTGTTGCCGTTTCGTCTTCTTACCAGTGTGTGCGTTTGCGCAGTTCCGTTTCCTCCTCGCTGCGGGTCATCGTTTCTATCGTATTACCAGTGCGTGTGTTTACGCAATTTCAACGCCAGTGTCTTCCACGTTCGTCAGTGCGTAATCATACGCAGTCTCCGTACCAGTGTCGTCAGCGTGTGGCAGTGCGTAATCGTACGCAGTCTCAGTGCCAGTGTCGTCAGCGTGTGGCAGTGCGTAATTATACGCAGTCTCAGTGCTAGTGTCGCCCGCGTTCGTCAATGCGTAATCGTACGCAGCCTCCGTGTCAGTGTCTTCCACGTTAGTCAGTGCGTAATCACTCAGCACCCTTGTCTTCTACGTTCGTCGACACGTAGTATCACGCAGTCGTCAATAGTGCCTTCAACGTTCGTCATTTCATCGTGTCTCGCCCGTGCGTAATATTACGCAATATCCACGCCAGCGCCTTCAGCGTTCGTCAGTGCGTAATTTCACGCCACACCCCTCTAGTTACGTCGTGATTCGTCCGTGCGTAATTCTACGTAGTCCCCGCGTCCGTATCTTCGACCTTCGTCGTGTCTTCAATTTCCATCGCACCCGTGTCGTCCCCGTTCTCGTCGAACTTCGTCGTCTTCGTCCCTGTCCTCGTCTGCGTTCATCAGTGTAAACTGTTACGAACTGTCTCGCCGTCCGTATTAACCTTCGTACGTTGGGTCGAATTCTAAGGAGCTCCTTCCCGAACCATTTATTAGACTGTGAGTACTGCCTGTCTCCCTCTCTATAAATCTGTTTCTTATTCCGTTCCGGGGCAGTCGTGAACACTCTTCTTTAAAAAGACTAGAATGGTTTAATACCGCAATTTACAAATCCGTCTTTGCAACCTCTTCAATTCCATAAATCAATTTCATTAGTTGTATTCTAATTTCTTGTCTTTATCGTTGAATACCGTTAACCTTTCGGAAAGTACCGTTTTAATACGTAGAAAGAAATTAAAGACGATATACTTTTATTTGTTCATTTTTTTCCTATTCCTCTCCTAACAATCTCACCACCGAGCAAGAAATCCCCACGTCGTGGTAGAATCTTACCACATAAATTGGTGTCAGAAGTGGGATGCTCTGGATTGGCAAAGAGGTTGTTCGGAGAGCGAAAGTAATCGTTTCGGATTCAGGGAGGGCATGTTTAGAGTTTTGTTGTTAGGAATTACCTTTACTAATTTTAAGTTCTACTAGTTCCTAGTTAGTGATAATTTATTACTTTATAATTTTAATATAAGATCATGTCACAAGAACGGGATGCAATACGAGAGTTGGCGGACCTCATCCGACCACTCGTCATTCAGGTTGCAAATCAAAATCGAGCTCCACCCGTCCCGACAGTGTCTAACGTACTCTTTCATACAGTCGATCCATGGGAGCCTGGACGGGAGGAGGGACCGTCTATACGTCAGTTTTTTACGCTTCTCGAAAACACGACCAATGACTTTACTGAACCGCAAAAGTTGTCCCTTTTACAGTCTAAGCTGAAACGAGGAGCCTTGGATTATTACCTGACTTTAAAAGATCTTTGGACTGAAGAACAGCCCTTTACTCGCGTACGAGACGCCCTTATTGACCGATTTTCCGACACAAAAACCCCTGAGGAATCACTTAGAACTTTATTCGAAACTAAACAACGACCCGATGAAACCCCTCGCACGTATGCTGAACGCCTTACTTTATTGGCTGAAAGAACGTTGACTCCCCTCGAAGCTCGACAAACTCCCCAAGACCAACGTGAAGCCATCCAACAACGAGCATTACATGCTTTCATTACGGGCCTTAAAAATGGTAATTCAGGAATAATGGCGGTTGGCCCTGGAACCGGTCAATCTTGAAGACGTGGTACGCCGCGCTGAAAAGTTAGAAAAACAAAAATCTCGCGAAGAAGAAAATGACATTCCACACCTTTTTAGCGTACAGCAGTCCCTTCCCCATGCTGGTTCGCAACAAAGGAATACCCATATGACTGGGGGCTATTCTGTAATTCTTAACGCGTGCGTTAGCAAATTTTCTCAGCTGATTACTTTCAATTATTCACCTTGTTTATTTCGCTAACGCACGCGTTAAAAGTTACAGAATAGGGGGGCTGTTCGGTGCTTTATGTGCAATGAAGTGGGCCATGTGAAGCGTAACTGTCCTAAAAATTCGTCCGAAACTAATTCGAGTTTTCCCAATTCCCCTCGTGAGCCGAAACGGCTTGCTAAACCATCCAAACCGTGTATGTATTGTCAGTCCCTAGAGCATTTTCCGTCGAATTGTCCTCGCGAACATACCTCGTCAAACGTTTCATGCGACTATTGCGGATATTTGGGACATGACCAGAGTAAATGTCGACAGTATCTGGCGGCGACAAACAAGACAAATGCCAGTTCAATGAGTAGTGTTGAACCTCGAAACAAAGAGGTCAACGTCGTTGTTGTCCCTCACGTACAAACCCCTGGTCCAACACTTATAACCCTCCCCATGAAAATTAATAACCGAGAATATCAAATGATTGTCGATTCGGGAGCCCAGACTTCCACTCTTCCGCGAGCCGTACCACATACTCCGATAGAACCCTCCACCCTTGTAGCCCGGCTAGCAGATGTTTCCGAGATGTTGCTTCCGGGAAGACAAACGGTCGACGTAACCATCCTCGGACGAACATTACGTCACTCTTTTGCCATCTCACCCACTCCGTGTTCTAGTTATGGACTAATGGGCCTAGACCTTCTTCGCAAATTGCCTGTTTGGCTCGATCTTGCCCGCGGGAGAGTCGTATTAAAAGAAACCGACTCTGAGCCGATCCCTTCCCCAAACAGAAAGATAACTACCTCCATACCTGCCCTTCGAGGGAGACTTTTTCAGAACCCGTTAACACCTTGGCGGGAATGTCGGTCATTTCCGAAAAACCAAACGAAAAACCCGAAGAGCACAATCAAGAAAACGCCGAGGCGTTATCCCCATCAGAGTACAATGACCGAACTCTCAGTCCGCTACCTCTCCTAAAGGATGAAGCCTCCGAAGCCTGCCATGATTCAAGCCTAGACGGGATAATTCCCCTCGATCCTGAGCCATCAGTTGAAACCGAATTGAACCTAGGGTCACCCAAAACAGTTGAATGGGGGGCGGGATTCTGTGCAACTCATGTTGAGAAAAACCGTGGATCCACCACGTCTGTGGGCAGATTCACTGGCGAAAATAACAGATGAACCATTGGCTTTTTGCAGGCTTCTCACAGTATCTGGAGGTTAGAATCGCGTCAATTCACGGTCATCAGAGACTAAATTTGCACAGAAACGGCCACCACCCGTAAAAAAATAAATATCTGCTGGAAACCTGTCGTTTGTAGCCTTCTATTTCGGATTTTATGTCGAAAAATTGAAACTTCTCTCCCTCCCCACCCCGGAAGGTGATACTTTTGGAGATAAACTTTAAATTTTAGACCTGAGACGGTAAACAGAGCTGGCAGTTTCTCTCCCACAATAAGTCTGTATGGCACAGCGGGCTAAACACGATTTGAGCTAACCCATCACACACGACACACACGAAATTGCCCGTCGAACCTTGCGAAAATGGGATTTTAGTGCGAAAAATCAGCAAAATCGGTTTCCAAGTTGAGCCGACTCTCGAAATCGGTTTGTCGGCAACAAACATCCGCGAATTTTTGATTTTTGGTGAATAATTGAGCTTTAGATGACCCTATCTACGGAAATTTAGGGGAATACTCCCCTCCTCACCTCACCACCCTAGTCACAACTGTGAATTCGAGGGAGTGGGGAGGTTCTTAGGGGAATACTCCCCTCCTCACCGCACCACCCTAGTCACAACCGTGAATTCGAGGGAGTGGGGAGGCTGAAAATAAAGAAATAAATCTTTAAATTAAATACTTACTGCTTTACTTGTTTTGAGTTCCGAGAAAAAATTGCTCCCCAGGCGGGCTTCGAACCCACGACCTCCTGGTTTCGCGCCAGATGCTCTTGCCACCTAAGCTATCTGGGGAGTCCACGCAAAGAGCGAATCCACCCAGGAGAAATCCCCTCTCGGAACTCAAACTGCACCTAACGGGTCAGTGCATGTCATACGTCATTTTTCTAATGTGTCCGGCAATTAATTGAATAATTGAGCTTTAGATGACCCTATCTACGGACATTTTTAGGGGAATACTCCCCTCCTCACCGCACCACCCTAGTCACAACCGTGAATTCGAGGGAGTGGGGAGGCTGAAAATAAAGAAATAAATCTTTAAATTAAATACTTACTGCTTTACTTGTTTTGAGTTCCGAGAAAAAAAAAAAAAAAAAATTTTTTTTGGATGAAACCAAATGTGTTGTTTTTTAGTGAGAAAAATCCGCAAAATTGGTTTTATGGAGCGAAATATTATAAATTTGTGTTTCTGTTAGCCAGATCAGGGAAAATATTTTTGGAATTTCGGGGTTGGGCAGCTGCCCCACGAAATCTGCGTTTTTGATTCTAGGGGAGGGCAACTGCCCACCCCTGCCCCCCGCTGGCTACGCCCATGGCTAAAGGCATAGCTTCCCCCCCCCATCCATACACCCACTCCACTCGTGCAGGGGGGACTCTCGCCAGGGGCATAAAACTTCTTCAATTCGTCATAATTTTGTTATTTACTCATTTGAAAATTGTAACAATAATCTTTTTTGACACGTTTAAATAATTCGCAGTCTATTTTACAAGGTAGATATTGTCGCAAGTTAAACATTCATAGGAGTGGCTCATTTGTCAAAAAACAATCTCCAAAATTGGGGGGAAAAAAACGAGTAAATTCCTCCTTGGTATCACAAAAATGACTCCCCCGGGTGTAAATTTGAAACTATATTTTCACTGTCTGACAGTTTTGAGTAGAATTTATAGAACTCATTTCTAAAATATACGAGCTCTTATCACATCAAATTACGAACTAAATTCACATAAAATATCCTCGGCTACAATAATACCAAACTGCACAACTTTTTAGAAAAAAATTGCTTTATTGCCAACAAATTGGTCGCACTTTATTGCTTAATTTTTTTTTTTTTTTTTAAAGTAAACGCTAACACAACGTCCCTCCGTCCTACGCTCAATTTACACAATTTTATACGCTATGTCGTTGTTTTTTCAAGGTAAATAAACTGAAGAGGCATGCACTCTTCGAATCCAGATCTTTTTCTTACAGGGGGGGGGGGGACCAACTCAACTATTTTCTAATTTAAGACTGGAATGTCAGTTTTAGCGACGACACACTGGGTAGTTACCCGATTTAAATAGTGACGAACGACAAATTTGAGGGTAGAGGGATTTGGAAAGGAGTAGTGGTGGAGTGTAATGGAGGCTTTTTGAAAGGATTGACTAGAAGGTGCGCCTGTTAAATTGAAAGCCCTAGGTTTCAGAAAGTGGTGTTGAAGTCAGGTCAACGTGATGATTTTTGGTGTTTTTTTTGTTTTATTTTATTTTTTTAGAAAACTACGAGCTACGTGGAAAGGCAGGCGGTGTTTACGAGGTTTTTTTTTTGTATACTTTCATTTTAAGCGAGGGACTCCGAAGAAGTGGTTGACTGGACTGTTCTGTGTTTATAGGAGGCATTCTGTCCAAATTTGGGCGACGTCGTCGTAATCGATTTGGCTGGAACTTCGTCGATTCGACCAAGGTCATTGGCAGCGCCGGCGGAATTCTGTTTGAAAAGACGAAGCCCCTTGCCTTCGGCAATGTCCTCGCGGTCCATGCTGTACTGACGACGGAGGAAACGGGAGCTCGACGCTTTTTGAAGCGTCGACGGTGTCGCGCCCGCGGCGTCGTTCGGTGACAGACAGCGGTAGTGGTTGTACTGGGAGCTTAGATCGTTTTCATCGTTGACTTTACGGTATTTACCGTTCAAATTTTGAGTGCTTTTACTTTGATTCACGAAGGAAACTCCCGGAGCGTTGATGTTAAGTTCAGAGGCTGAAAACGGCGATACCACACCACCGCCCGAGCTCCTTTGACCGGTGGGTTCGTTAATCGCTGGTTTTCCCTCCCCCATTTTTTTAAACTCCAATTTACAATCATCCGACGTCGAATCAAACGTCATCTGTCGACTGGATCGCCACTGATTTGACGACGGTGGATCATCGTCCTTTGTCGCCGCCAGAAGTCCAGCGTCGAGTGAGAGCTGGTAGACTGGACGTCGAGCCAAGGGTTTCCTATTGGGCTGGGTGCGTGTCGTCGACGCCGCGTGCTTGGTGGGGCTCAGGTCACTCGACGGTTCTTCGACGGCGTTTTCATCAATTTGTGGTTGATTGGGCAATATGCCAGTTCTTCCGTACATAACTAATTGCTCGTCGAGTCTTGAGAGATGTGTGAAGGGGCGGGGGGAGGATCACGATTAGGATAAAGAGAACGTAAACACTTAACGTATTTGTTTTGACACTTACCCATGGCTCTCCCTGGCAGCACAAAATGTCAATTTTTACGTCAAACCAGAGCTACGATCGTTCTAAGGATCATCCCCAAATACCTGATTGGTGGAGGAGTCGGCAACTGCTTGTCAAATCCTACTTTCCCCAATAGCCAATAAGTCATCACCCGACCTTTGCCCTTCAGCTCAGTTAAACCGCGTTTCTCGATTAGATACCCTCCTGTTTCCTCGAGTTTAGATTTAGTCGACTCTGAAATGTGAATCCTCCAAGCTGAACCTGTAAACCAACCCACGGTTACGACTCCAAGAATATAAACAAACCGGGTGTGTGCGTGTTAGCGGGGGGGGGGGGGCGATTGAAAGGGAATTTCAACACAACCTGACGATTCCATCCTCGACGCTGTATTCACCGTGTCTCCAAAAAGACAGTAACGAGGCATCGTCAAACCGACGACACCGGCGCAGCACGGCCCAGTGTGAAGACCGATGCGAAGGCGAAGCGGTGTAAACGGCAGGTGACGAATTCTGAATTTACCACTGTGGTGAAGCAAGTCTAAAGCCATGGTGGCGATCTGTTGAGCGTGATCGGACACACGTATCGGTAGCCCACCGACAACCATGTACGCGTCGCCGATTGTTTCGACCTGGACAATTTTAGTTGTTATACATATTATGTAGGCACACAAAAAACGACTAAAATACAGTCAAATACTTTGTAAACGTTATAAGCATTAATTGTAGCGTCAAAACACGTGTAAAGATCATTCAAAAGGTCCACAACTTCAAACGGTGTCGAATAAGCCGATATCGTAGTAAATCCAACGATGTCGGAGAAATAGATAGTCACTTCGCTAAATTCTTCAGGATCGACGGGCATTCCTAATTTTAATTTGTCGGCGACATAGCTATAAATAAAGTTTAATTAGCATAAGTAACAAGGTGGTTTGGGGGGGGGGGATTAAACCTTGGAAGCATTCTGTTAAGCAACTGCTCCGTTTTCTTTTTCTCCATATCCAACTGCTCGGTTCTCTCCCTGATCAAATCTTCCAGATTGTTAGAATATTTTTCCAGCATTTGAAACATCGTGTCGATTATATTTCCCTTCCTATTATGAAAGAAAATT
This sequence comes from Corythucha ciliata, assembly GCA_038030265.1. Lineage (NCBI taxonomy): Eukaryota > Metazoa > Arthropoda > Insecta > Hemiptera > Tingidae > Corythucha > Corythucha ciliata. Next base: position 57,028,231 of record CM075938.1, read on the forward strand.
AAAGCAAAATAGAGTGGAAGTGGGGCGCACCACCCCTCCAAAATCCCCCACCTTCCATGGTTGAGCGTTTTAAAGAGGTCGTAAATTGTGTTGAAATCGGGTCGCATGTCGGGAAGTTCGGCCCAGCACTGTCTCATTATGTTGATCGCTTCAGGTGGGGCGGCTCCCTTGCTAACCGACGGCCGTATGAGGGGAGGCGGTTTTCTTATTTTCTCCAATATTTCTGTTAAAAGGTGCAAGGGAAGAGGGTTAATTTTCTTTGTATTCCTTCTTTATTATTTCTTTTAAAAAAGGCAATTATACACACCTTCTGGAGGAAGTGACAGCATACAAAAAGGTTCCCCGCGAACCACCACCTCCTGCATAACAATTCCAAAACTGTACACGTCCCCTGACTGTGTACCCCTAGCCCTAAGGTTGGGATCCCTCAATAGTTCTGGAGCGTACCAAAGTAAATCTGGAAAAAAAACAACAAAAAACATGCAGTGAATATCGGGTGAAACCCCTTGGGTAGGGTAGAAGGAGAAATGTTAACATGTACCTTTCGGTTTTTTCGCCGGACACGCGATATTCTGAAGACCGTAAATCGACGGCAGGGCGTAGTCAGTTATTTTTAAAACCCATCGAGCGTCGATAACGCAATTCCTCGACGTCAAGTTACCGTGTACTTTAGCCGGGGACGAGTGCAAATACCGCATACCCTTTGACGACGCACAAAATTATCAGAGTACGAAGGGTGACGGCGGGGGGGGGGGGCAAATACTCACTCGAACGAGATCAGTCAAGAGAGACAGACGAAACGCCCAGTCGAGTTTGATTTCATCCGCCATGAGAACGTCTTCGAGTGAGCCTCGACTGCAATATTCCCAGACGATGTACGGTCTCGTTGGATCAGGAAGGCAGCCGATGATTGGGTTGAGATTTTCGTGCCGAAGCGTGTGTAGCTAAAATGGTTAGACGAGGGGGTGAGTGAAGGGGAGGATTAACTGACAATCTATACGGGGCAGGGGTGGCCAACCCAGGGCCCGCGGGCCAAAAAGTGGCCCGCTGAGCCTTTCACAATGGCCCACCCACGGCCTACTGTGGTAAATTATACGGGAATGGAAGTAATGGTGTTTTTAATGTTGGATTTTGGCGCCCCTCGGATTTTTGGGCGCAAATGGAAAACGCTACAATTCGCGCCTCCTTGTGGGCGGCTAATCCCCCGCTAAGTGCCCACTTAGTCCGGGCAAAAATAGAAAACAAGCTAATTTGGGGCTGAAATTGAGTTATAAATGGCTGATTCACGGCTGAAATTATAGAGAAAAACAACTGATTCACGGACAGAAGTGAGAAAAAGTGCCAAGCCACGGATAAAGTTAAGAATAATGCATAGCTAATTCGCGAGGTTAAGGGCCGTATTCATAGACGTCACTCAAGCTGAGAATTTACTTCAAGTTGCTTCAAATCGGTCGTTCTAATAAGTGAGTCATCTGTTTTGAATCGAAATAAGTAAATACTCTACTCAAGTCACGACTATGAATACGGGCCTAAAAGTTAATTCACGGCTAAAATTGAGAAAAAGCTCTAATTCACGCCTAAAATTACAAAAAAAAAAAACAAAAAACAAAAAAAACGTGAATTCTCGGCTTATTCAGAACGCAAGTTCGTGGCTCAGTGTGAAAAAACGCTAATTCGCGGGGAAAATTAAGAAAAAGTGCTAATTCACGGGGAAAATCTCTCTTTAGCGGCTAAAATCACGTATTCACGCATAAAGTGGAGAATAAATTGAAAAACAAAAAAATTTAGAGGCTAGAAGTATGGAAACGACAATTTCGAGCTTCTGAAGGCAAGTTCGTGGCTGAAACTGCGAAAAAACTCTAGTACACGGCTGAAAGCGAAAAAAACTCACTAATTTGAAGCTAAAATTAAGAAAAGTTACTAATTCATGGATGAAATTGAGAAAAATCATTAATTAGCGGCTGAAATAGGAAAAATAAGAATTCACTGCAATACTCAGATAAATCGCTAATTCACGGCTAAAATGGAGACAAATTGCTAATTCATCGGTAAAATTGAGAAGAAGCGCTGAAGTAAGGAAAACGCTAATTCGCGGCCAGTGAAAAAAATCGCTAATCCGTGGCCAAATTTCAGAAAAAGCGGAGAAAATTGGGGAAACTCTAATTTATTGATGAAACGTAGAAACATCCATTGACTAGCGGCTAAAATGATAGAAAACGCTAATTTGCGGCTAAAATAAATAAAAATGGCTAATTGGTGAGGGATTAATTTGAGAAAATTTGCTAATTCACAGAAAGCGGAGAAAACAGGAAAAACACGAATTCACGGCAAAATTCAGATAAATCGCTAATTCACGGCTTAAATGGAGAAAAATATCTAAAATGACAAAAAATCGCTAATTCGCAGCTAAAATGGGGGAAAAACGGTAATTCTCCGATAAAATTGAGATGAAGTGCTGACGCTAATTCTTGGTTAAAGTGGAGAAAACGCGCATTGCGGCTTCTGAAGGTAACTTCGTGGCTGAAAGTGAACAATATCGCTAATACACGGCTAAATGAGGATAGTGCGCTAATTCGAAGATACAATTCAGAAAAAGCTTTAATTGGCAGCGTCAATTGGGAAACAAAGCGGCTAGGAGGCTAAAATTAGGTGAAACGCTAATTCTCGGATGAAGTAAAGAAAAATGGCTATTTATGGGGTTAAATTGAGAACATTTGCTATTTCATACTGAGTAAATGGCAAGTCATATTTCCCCGGAGACAACTCCGTGGCTAAAATTGGAAAATACAGCGCTAATTCACGGGTAAAATCACTCATTAGCTGCTCATATAAGAAAAAACACAAGTTATTGCAAGAAAAATCGCTAATTCGTGGTTGAAATTGAGATAAATCACTGCTTCGCGGCTAAAATGGTGACAAATCGCTAATTCACGGTTAAGATGGAGACAAATCGCTAATTCGCCGATGAAATTGAGAAGAAATGATGAAGTGGGGGGGAAAACGCCGATTCCGCCGCTCCCGAGTAAGATTCGCCCGGGGGCGTCAAATGTCTAAGGCCGGCACTGCAATGAGCTGCCCCACGGCACATTTTTGTGCAAATGGAAAACGCTATTATACATATACTGCTGTTGGGGTCAAATGGGGTGGTTATGCGTTGACGCCGTGTATTTCATGGCGTCTTTTAAAAATACGGCACAATGCATTTTGGTGCAGCTAGCCACTGACCACCCAACTCCGACCTCCAGCCTTCCCGGCGTCTTTGACGCGCCGTGCTGTGGCATCCGCGGCACGGTTGGCGGCCCTGTTACGGAGAATTCTCCTAACAAATGGAGGAGGGGTATGGGCCGTGTAGTGGCGAGGGCACGGTCTTAAAAGAACTCGCTACCAACCCAAGGCGTTATGCGATCCGTGCCGAAGGGTGCGTGACACAGGGTGAGCTGTGTATTTAACGGAGCCTCAGGGATACCAGGCGACCTCCCTGAGTATTAAGCCTTCCCACGTCATGCGGGGCTCTGCCGTGGGTGACTTTTATTTCCCTAGCTGCTCGTGGGACCGTTTATGGATCGCGACCGTTTTACATCGACAAACCCAGGGTTTCGCTGGAACCTAAAGCTGGGGAGGTAGTGCCCCAGTTTGATGGTCTGGTGCGAAGGAGGGGATGGCTATCCATCACCTGCGAGGACGACGGGACGGCTGTTTGGTTAAAGTCGCTCGTTGAAAGTATCGTACCCTGGGAGGGGGCAAGGTTGAAGGTGGTTGAGGAGAGTGACCTGCCCAAGCCCAGGGTGGCGGTTGCATTTCTCCCGAAGGGTGCGGATCTGGGGAATGAGCAAGTCCTACAGTTCCTCGTGCGCCAAAATCGGGGGTTAAATGTGGGACAGTGGAAGGTACTGTCCAGGAGTGTGCCTCAGGGCACGCCGGCTTTGATGATGACCCTGCTCATCGATGAAGAGTCGGCGAAGATCCTGGAAAGGAATAATGTAGTCCACATCAGGTTGGGCAAGGGGACCATCCGGCCTAAGGCTCGGAAGAGGGAAGGATCATCCTCCGGCCCCCGGCAGCAGCCGATGGAGGTGGATCAGGTAGCCGTTGCTGTGCGGGGTCCCACCCCCGCACCGCGGCAGGAAGAGCTATCTGTGGGAACAGCGGTTGGCGCCACGGCATCCGGGCAGTCAACGCAGGTAGCTCCCTCATATGCTAGGCCATCGACTAGCAAGGCGGGGGAGAGAGGTGATAGTGTCGGACCAGCGGGGGGTGAAAGAGTCCCGAAGGAGGCAGGTCGGGCACGGAAACCCCACCCTACTCCGAGTAAGGCGATGCTGAAGAAGCTATCGCGGAGTGGGGTACATAAGGGGAATAAGTGACCGCTACGGGGTTGCGCTTCCTCCAGGTGAATCTGCATCGTGCGGCAGCGGCGTCGGCCGTCTTGAGCAGGGTGTTCACTGGGGGAAGCTATGATGTCGCCATGGTTCAGGAGCCATGGGCATGGGAGAGGCAGGTCAAGGGCCTCTCTGCGACAGCAGGTAAGCTGGTTTACTGTAGGGATGAGGAGCGGCCACGAACTGCGCTGCTTCTAAGTCCCGCAGTGAAATTTTTAACTATGCCAGAATTTCTGTGCAGAGATTTGACAGCAGTCATCCTGGAAGCCAAGGACGAGGACCGGACCCGGAGGTGTGTGGTAGCTTCCGCGTACTTCCCGGAGGACGCTGAGGTGACGCCGCCGGAGGAGCTTCAGCGTTTGGTCCTGTACTGCAGCGCGAGGAACCTGCAGCTGATTGTGGGTTGTGATGCGAATGCTCACCATACCATCTGGGGAAGTACAGATGTCAACGCCAGGGGTGAGTCCCTCTTTCAATTTTTGATGACGCATGACCTGGTGGTGGTAAATCAGGGCTCGATCCCTACTTTCGTGACAAGTGCGAGGAGTGAGGTCTGGATGTTACTCTGGCTAGCCAGTTTTTGGCCAATAGTGTCAGAGATTGGAAAGTCATGTCAGAAACATCAATGTCTGACCATAGGCTGATTTCGTTTGAGGTCGAGTTTCCTAGGGTTAGAAGTACAGAGTATCGGAATCCCAAGAACGCGGATTGGGAGGTCTTTAAGGGGCATCTTGAACAGGAGTTGTCTGAGATGGACCTGGACATTCAGTGCCACGCCGATCTCGATAGGGCGGTGGAGGCGATCAATTCAGCGGTCCTCAGTGCGTATGAGGAAAGCTGTCCTGTTAAGGTGAAGAAGGGGAACAAGGAAGTCCCTTGGTGGAACAATGAGCTGGAGATGCTCAGAAGAGAAACGAGGAGGCTTTACAATATGACCAGATCACGTGGGGAGTGGGAGGCTTATAGGCACTCCCTCACGGAGTATAACAAGGCCCTTAGGAAAGCAAAGCGGGCCACGTGGAGGACCTTCTGTGAGGGGATGGAGAATGTGTCCGTTATGGGCAGACTACAGAGGGTCCTGTCCAAAGAGAGCCCGGGCCAAATTGGTCTAATAAAAAAGGCAGATGGGGCGTATACCGAGAGCGCTAAAGAGACCCTGGAGGTCCTCCTGCGAAGTCATTTTCCTGATTCCAGGGATGCAGGGGTCTCAGATGTTCAGGGCGAAGTGGTGGCTGACTGCCAGCCAGCAAATAATGCAATATGGAGTGCATCGGGGAAACTGTTTACGCCCGCGAAAATTAAATGGGCTATCGGCTCATTTAAGCCCTATAAATCCCCTGGGCCGGACGGGATACTCCCGGTCATGCTACAGCGTGGCCTGGAGGTCCTGGAGCCGCGTCTCAGAAGGATATTTAGGGCAAGTTATGCATTATCGTATATACCGAAGGCATGGAGGGACGTCAGGGTTGTGTTCATTCCTAAGTCGGGAGCAAACTCCTTGGCCCAGGCAAAGGCGTACCGACCCATAAGCCTCATGTCCTTCCTCCTTAAAACAATGGAAAAGGTAATTGGCCTGGATATCAAGGACGGTTGCCTTAAAATTAAACCAATCCAGAGGGGGCAGCATGCCTACCAGACGGGCAAGTCTACTGAGACCGCCCTAAACGAACTGGTGGGTAAGGTTGAGAAATCTCTGGAGGCGAAAGAAACTGCGCTGGGCTGCTTCCTGGACATAGGTGGTGCTTTTGATAACACCACCTATGACTCTATGGAGGCTGCAGTAAGGAGCAGAGGTGTTGATCCATCTTCAGTGAAATGGATCAAGGGGATGCTGGAATGCCGCGTCGTGACTTCGGAGCTGGGAGGGGAGACTGTTTCCGTGTTGCCCTCAAGGGGGTGTCCCCAGGAGGGTGTGCTCTCTCCTTTGCTCTGGTTGCTCGTGGTGGACGAGCTTCTCGCTATCCTAAAGGAGCAGGGTTATGAGGTAGTTGGTTACGCGGATGACCTTGCGATTCTAGTTAGGGGCAAATTTGATGATACCATATCCAGTAGGATGCAGGGTGCCCTTAACATAGTGCAGCGATGGTGCAACAGGCATGGTCTCAGGGTTAACCCTGAGAAGACCACCCTTGTTGCGTTTACCAGGTGGAGGAAGCTGGCATTAAAGGTAGTTCGACTGAATGGAGAAGTGTTGAAAGTAGGAAAAGAAGTCAAGTACCTTGGAGTTACCCTTGATCAGGGGCTCAAATGGACCTCGCATATCAAGAGGGTGCTGAATAAGGCCACGTTCGCATTGTGGGCTGGTCGGAAAATGTTTGGCAAAACATGGGGTCTAAAGCCAAAAATGGCATATATGGCGGCGGTGAGACTGCTGCGAGCGGAGTACGTGAAGCGGGGTGTCCAGGTTGGGCACTTGCGTGTTCTGGAACTGCATGTAGTGAGGCGGCTGAAGTCGTTACGGATCTCATGCATGTGAGGATGGATTTTGAAAAACCCTTTAAGGTCGACATAGGCAACCGCGACCTTTGGGATAAGGGTTTGCCGAGGTTTAAGCCCGGCACGAAAGTATGGTATACTAATGGATCTGTGAAGGATGGGGGTGCTGGCATTGGGGTCTTTGGCCCCAGGCTTCCGCATTGGGAGTCCCTTGGGACGACCGCCACCATCTTTCAGGCGGAGATCTATGCTATAGAAGCCTGTGCGCGGAAGATTAGTGAGAGGGGTCTCCGGAAAGCGAAGATCTTTATCCTGTCTGACAGCCAGGCGGCTCTTAAAGCCCTAGGCTCAAGCGTCGTGAATTCGAAGCTAGTTTGGGGATGTCTTGAAGCCCTCAGGCCTGTGGCAACGGCAAACAGCCTTACTTTGATGTGGGTGCCGGGTCACAAGGGGTTTGAGGGGAATGAAATGGCTGATCAACTCGCGAAGAGAGGATCAGAGATGCCTTACGTGGGCCCGGAGCCAAGTCTCGGGGTCACGAAGTCCTTCACGAAGAGGCAGGTGCAGGCGTGGTTGGACGAGAGGCATCGTGAACACTGGGTTAGACAACCAGGTCTCAGGCAGGCCAAGCTCTTTGTCACTCCAAAGGGACGATCGGAGAAGGGCCTGATCTCTCTGAGCCGAGGAGACCTTAGAATCTTGGTGGGACTACTAACGGGACATTGTGCCCTTCGATATACACTCAGACTAATGGAGAAGTCTGACACGGACATTTGCAGATTTTGCGACCTGGCCGTGGAAACAGCAGAGCACGTACTGTGTGAGTGCCAGGCTCTGGGGCGGTTACGCTTTCTACATCTTGGAAATGATGTGCTTCAACCGGAGGACATCTCCAGGATGGCTACGGGAAATATCCTCAACTTCGTTAAGGAGTGGTGGTGGAGGACGCTTGAAAACTAGCGTCTTTCTTGGCAGGGCAACCTAAGGGGACACCACAATAGATCTTATAGGTCGAGTTTGGTAGGAGATAGTTTCTTCTGGGCTTCCCTCCCCGTTTAATAATAATAATAATAATAATAATAAAATATACTGTTGTTAACTTATGTTGTTGAAGTTATTGAACGCACGTTGAAGTGCGTTTTATTCAGAGCGTCAACGGCCTTTGGCTAAGATCAAAGTGTTGCGCTCGATTGTGGGGGGGGGGTGGCAGGATGGGTGGCCCGTCTGAGTTCCTACAACCAGGTTTATGGCCCACGACGAAAAATGGTTGGATTAACCTGATCTTATAGGTACACTCCGATAGCAGGGGAGTGTGTAATGATGGGGGGGGAGGGGGGATATTTTGTTTCTTTGAATAGAATGAACAGGGTGAGTTTGCATTCAAGCTTTTTCATCATGCGAAGAATCCAGATTGACCGTTTCGCTGGAGGCCGCACATACCACGGCCATACGTTTCGCTATCAAATAGCCAGGTTTTAGGGGTGGAATCGGCCGTTACAGGGCTAAATTTTTAGGTTTCTGGGCTCCACTAACACGAAATGTCCAGTTTTGGGGTGGTGCCGTCAGTTTTAAGGATGAAATCGTTAGTTTGGGGCTTGAAATCGACAGTTTTTGGGTATGGCCAGTTCATGTAGTGAAATCTTCGAAAGAACGTAATGTACTTCAAGTTTGGGTTAAAATCACCTGTTTTGGTGTAATATTGTCTTATACGGAAACAAATCGTCAGTATTGTGGTAAAATCGTCAATTTTGTGTTGAAATCGTCAGAGTTTTCAACACAAAATTGACGATTTCAAAGTCAAAGTCGTCAGTATTGGAGTGAAATGTCCAGTTTTAGGGTGAAATCGTCAGTTTTAGTGATATCGTGAGTTTTGAGGGTACAATCGCTAGCTGTGTTGTGAAAAATTCATTTTGGGGTGAAAATTCTGCTTTTGCTTGAAATTGTCTGTTTCAAAATAAAATATTCAGTTTCAGAGTAAAATCTTCAGTTTTTGGTTCAAAAATTTCAGTTTTAACTTCTCTTATAGGCAAGACGATGAAAAGACGGACACCCTGCATTTGAGCTCTAAGCTTTCCTACAAGTATCAATATTTTTGGGGAAAACATTGTCAATTTTTGGACAGAAAATCCTTAATAGAAGGCTAAAATGATAGTGTCCACCCGAAATTTTAGTTTTTGACCTATTCTGACCCTTTTTGTGAAAATTCAGTTTCTGGGGAACAATTTGACGATAAAAAGCGCCTATATGTATAATCTGAGTAGACGAACTACCAACTGGGGCCTCTGGTGCATCTGACATCTTCTGCCCATCCTTAGACGACCAGTCGCCCCTGGCTGGAAACTGCGAACTTAGCCGTGGATTTTGAATTTTCGGGTCAAAAACTGCCATTTTTACCTCTACCCCCTCAACTCGGTGGTAAAATTGCAAAATTATCCGTGGTCCACCACCCCTTGCCCATTCGTGAGCTTCAGCTCCCCCCTCCCCATACCTTTCTAACACCCCGAAGAACTTACCATCATTAGGTACTCCATTGTTTTACTCTTGAGCTCAAAATTAGTTCCGTTCACGGGAATTAATTTCAACTGTACAAGATCACCCTGTGGACAAAAAACAAAAACGTTAACAACCGAGCGTCCCCCACCACTGCTTCTCAGCCACCTCTAAAACCTTACATTGTAACGAGCTCTCGGGTCGGTACTAATTTTAGACATGCTGCTAATGCTCGGACTCTTCTTCATAGTCGATTTAAGCGAACCAACCGAGCCTTTGATCAAGTCTGGTTTTTCCACTTCAGGTCCGCCCAATTCTTGAAGTTGATGAAGCCAGCAGCAGAGCATCGCTTCTATGCCTTCTTCAACCTGAAAAAAAAAACGTCTCAGAATTAGAAAAGAGTCGCTCTTGTTTGGTGACACCAAACATTTTTTTTTTTTTTTTTACTCTTTTCACTTCCTGAACTTGGGGAAATATAAAATCCGACGGCGTTAAAACAATCTTACACGGTCCTCTGGCCATTCTAGACTGACGATAAATTCGCCTGCAAATGAAATTGTATTTCGTATATCAGTATATGCCTCGCGGTGAACGCTTTTACGGGCGCAATTAAGCAGTAAAGTAATGCGGGGTTTCCATGTGGAGCAATAAAGAGCATGGAATGGCAGTAGGTGGGGGTGAGCCTTAAAAAATGTAAATATTTGAGAAAAACGGCGCATTAAAATTCAACGGGAAGCGCCTAAAATCTAATTTAGGAAAACCATTTCGTTTCGGGGAATTTTCCTTCCTCCCACCTTATTCTTAGAGTAAGGGAATAAGAAACTTGGGCTTTTTTTTTGTCTCATGAATAAAATGGTTTCAGTGGAACGGAAATTGAAATTTTATGGGAAACAAAAAAAAAGTTCAATAAAATGAAGGAATAACGGCCCCTCCCCACCCCCCAACAAATCCGATAAAAACGGTCAACTTCAAAAGACTTGAACAATTTCACGGTGGGCCATACGAGGGCATTAGAGCGAAATGATTCTGCCAGGTCATTCGTAAAATTGCAAAGATGGTAGGAGGTGGATGAGGCGGAGGGAAGGGATTTATAAAAATACTTTTCCATTGATTTCGGCTTAGGAGAGGAAGCGTTGAAAAGACGTGGATAGCGAAATCCCTCACGATTTTCCCTCCAGATATATACAGACGTTGCGCGAACTGTGCAAAAAGTTTATTTTTGAGCCGCTTAATTACCTTATTATTGAAACGCCAATCAAAAACAGGCAAACAAGAGTTGTAGACGTGGCGGCTGTCAAAATTGTGTTGAAGACATCCGAGAAGAAGCCTGTTGAGCGCTTATAAATTAATTTAAGAACTTTTAGTGTTTTAAAACGGAATTTACTTGCCCTGATTTCCTTGTTGAGAACAATCCATATCATCGCACACATTCGACTTGTTACCGTAGTAAACGGCTTTCATTTGAGCCCAGTTCCACGAATCTTCGATTAAAGGATCGATTTTGACGTGGCTGCTGACAAAAAAAAAGAAAAAGAGTAACGACGGCAAGATCGATGAATTTCAATTCGTACTTTAATGAAAGCGGTATTTCAAGAATGGGACGCCAGTGCCCGTTGATGTTCGTCAATGTACTTGTTTCGTTCAAAACATTGTTGTCCCAATCCCAAACGGTCAATTTATCGACAAGTCGATTCCCTTCGGTCCAACCGTGACGGGCCACAGACAGTGACTTGTTCAGCATGACTCCGAGATCCATGCCCTGGCGATAAGTGAGAGGGTTAAGAGGGAGAAAAACGTCCAAAATTGGGGTACTACAGTTCGCTTGACTAAACTGACAATTTGACCCCTGAAAATAGTCAATGACTATATCCACCTCCTAAAAATGGACGTATTTATAATCACAAATTTCCGACGTCCTAAAATAGCAAAACCGGTAATTAAGGCTCGAAAAATAAACAAACAGATCATTCGTGTTTCAAAATGAGAAAATTGACTATTCGCGGCGCAAATGCCGAAAATGGCAATCATACGTCTTAAATTGACGAAACTGATAATTTACCTCCAAATTGCGGTAAAACTGAAGATTCGCACCCATAAAATCGCTAAAGCAACAGTTTGGACTCTAAACTTGACTAAATACTGACGTAGGTAGCCTGAAAATAACCAAAGTGGCTATTTCACGCACCCATTAATCGGTCAAAATGACTTTTAAGCGTCATTAAAATGGCTGAACAGACGACTGGTGCCCTGAAAAAAGGCAAAACTGACGATGAATGATTCGAATGAAAAAAGGATGTTCTACTGTGGCTGGAACTTTGATGTTGTTTGGGCTTTGCTGACTGAAGGTTGGGAATTTTGCTGTGATTTTGCTTATGCTGTGGTTTGAGGCGTGACTCTGGATAGGGCTTTACTGTGGTTATAGCTTTTTGTGGTTTGGAGCTTGGAGCGTGGTTGGTCATTCTTCATCATTGTAGTTACTGAGATTTGGAGCTTTGCTGTGATTGAGAGCTTCTGTGGTTAAGAGCTTTGCTGTGGTTTGGTGCTCTACAGTGGCTGGAACTTTGCTGTGGATTGAAGCTTTGATGTGTTCGAGGTTTTGCTGTGATTTGGAACTTTGATGTGATTTGGACCTTTGCTATGGTCCGAGCCTTGCTGTGGTTAGAGCTTTACTGTGGGTAGAGCTTTACTATAGTTTTTACTGCGGTTAGAGCTTTACTGTGGTCAGATCTTTACTGTGGTTAGAGCTTTACTGTGATTAGAGCTTTACTGTGGTTTGATCTTCACTGTGGTTAGAGCTTCACTGTGATTAGAGATTTACTGTGATTAGAGATTTACTGTGGTTAGAGCTTTAGTGTGGTTAGATCTTTACTGTGGTTAGATCTTTACTGTGGTTAGAGCTTTACTGTGATTAGAGATTTACTGTGATTAGAGATTTACTGTGGTTAGAGCTTTAGTGTGGTTAGATCTTTACTGTGGTTAGAGCTTTACTGTGGTTAGAGCTTTACTGTGGTTAGAGCTTTACTGTGGTTAGATCTTTACTGTGGTTAGAGCTTTACTGTGGTTAGAGCTTTACTGTGGTTAGAGCTTTACTGTGGTTAGATCTTTACTGTGGTTAGAGCTTTACTGTGGTTAGATCTTTACTGTGGTTAGAGCTTTACTGTGATTAGAGCTTTACTGTGGTTTTTACTGTGGTTAGAGCTTTACTGTGGTTAGATCTTTACTGTGGTTAGAGCTTTACTGTGGTTAGATCTTTACTGTGGTTAGAGCTTTACTGTGGTTAGAGCTTTACTGTGGTTTTTACTGTGGTTAGATCTTTACTGTGGTTAGAGCTTTACTGTGGTTAGATCTTTACTGTGGTTAGATCTTTACTGTGGTTAGAGCTTTACTGTGATTAGAGATTTACTGTGATTAGAGCTTTACTGTGGTTAGAGCTTTACTGTGGTTAGAGCTTTACTGTGATTAGAGCTTTACTGTGGTTAGATCTTTACTGTGGTTTGATCTTCACTGTGGTTAGAGCTTCACTGTGGTTAGATCTTTACTGTGGTTAGATCTTTATTGTGGTTAGAGCTTTACTGTGGTTAGGAGCTTTGTTGTGGTTTGGAGCTGTGGTTTGAAGCCAAAAATGGCTTCACGGGTAATTCTTGCGTTGAAAGGGTAAAACTGCCCACCCGCTCAGTGAAGATACGCGGCGGTTCAATAAACGTTGTTTTTCGAATTACAATTTGTCCAATAAATGTTGACTGTTTTATCCTACGTCCAGCGATTGCACCCTATAAGGCCGAATGTTTAGTGAAAAAGTGCTTTGTGCCTGAAACGTACAAAATGTGTACCTCGGCCCCGAATTTTAATTCAATGTAATCAAGGGATACGAGTAGACTTTGCCAGTTTTCCCTGGCGTTTCACATAAATTCATTGACTTTTCCAGATTCAGAAAATTCTCTGACAGCTTCCGATCTTTAGAAAGCCGGAAGTTGGCAGCGCGCCCCGCAGCCGTCCCGATTATTCTCGAGACAGATATTGTCAAGTACTCGGTGACAATGTAGCTGTATGAGTCGGAGTCGCTCGTGTTTGCTCCGTGAGGTCGCGCGATTGGCCATCACGCGATCCCCCCCCCCCTCTACTCGTTGGAGTTGTTCAGTCAAGGACTAAGGACATCGTTTCGTTGTTTTTCAATTAGCTTGAGTAGAACATGGAATGCTGCGAGATGCCCTTCACACCCACAACTGTCGACAGTGAGCTTAATTGCTAGATTCCACGGTATCTAAAGGGGATGGCAAAGGGCTCTTTTGTCCACCCCTCCCCACCCGGCGTACGACAGGAGAGACGAAAATGTTTGACCTCTTTATCCCTTCACTCTACAACTTCAAACAACGTTTCGGCATACCACTAAAAAGAGCATTTAAATTCTGTCTGTTTATTTTGAGCTTCCACGAACGACCTCAACGAATCCAAACATGTCTGTGCCCACTGTAAAGAAAGGTAAGAACAAAAGAAAACACACTTTGCGAGATCCGTGCCAGATAGAATGAAAAGGAACTGAGAATTAGACCCCTCCTCCCACCACTCTTTTTTGAACAAAATAGCTTTTCCTCTGTGATAGAAAACTTTTAAGCTTCACCCCCCCCTCACCCATTGACTCGTCATGAATCCCCGGTTCCTAGAGAAGTATATAGCCCTCGTTTAAAAAACTTCCGCCTCTCGCACCTTTTAAAAGCCAGCCCACCAATCCGCTCTCCGTAACAACTCGTGCGCACACCCCCAGCACCCCTTTACCTGGATCGGACTGACAGTAAGTACTACGAGAGATTGAAGTAAAGGTGACAATATCCGGGCGTAGGACGAAAATCCTGGATGAAGTACGACGTGAAGCATGACGAAATAAATTGTTTTTCCTTTCGACGTGACTTTGTCCAAAGCTCTCGCCAAATTATTCATTTCTTTCCAAGTGGCTGGTACTAACAGACAAATAACTGAAGGAGAGAAAAAAAAAACAATTAACGGATTTTAAATGGTCCCCCCCTTCCCCAACATCACCACAAAACCGTCACATTGGGTAATAAAGAAAGGGTTGAGAGGGAATAATGGGAACAATGCCAAGATATTTCCTAAGGGGAAAAGAAGGGGTTGAAAGGTCGAGTTTACTAATGGGATGCCCCCCCCCCCATCCAACAGGATGATATGCGGAGGGTGACACGAGTGAGGTTTTATAGTGATCTTCAAAACATTTTAAACGAATCAAAATATACCCGGAGAGGATGCTGACAAAGGTTGTAAAATAGTCGACAGTTCGGTCATCGTATAATTACGAAGATTAAATTTAATGCTGTGCCTTATGGTGACGTTGGCTTTCATCAACAAATTTTCCGTTACGAGTTTCAAATGAGGCCACACGCCGGAGTCTGCAACAACAGAGTAACGGGCTCTCATTTAAAATCAAACACTCTTGTGCACGAAACAGTGGTAAAATTCGCGTGTATTATATACCTAAATTTATCAGAGAAACAGACTTAAACCGAAGATGTTTCAGAGTTTGAACAGTTGCTGCTCCGATTGTAGTCAACTTTGGAATTGCTCTGTAGTAATCCGACCTCTGAGCTTCAATTTCAGAAATCTACAGGGAAAAGGTTGGGAGGGGGGAATTAATTGAAAGTCGGTAGTACAGAACTGAAACAACGCAGGAATGTATGTGTGTCTGGGGGGGGGGGGAGGGCTGAGAAGAAAAAAAGTAGCTATCAACCACTTGTAGCTAAGAGCATGAAAAGGATCCACCCTAACAGGTGGTATTATCCATTAGAATGAAATCGATCAACTTTATATCCAACGCGGTTTTACTCTCATTGTTGCGTTTACGAAATTGTTCCGACTGTGAAGAAGAGAAATTCGATAAACCCGTTCTTTGTAGCTCCCCCACTCCCCTATCAACCAATTGGTGGGGGTGGTGGTGGGGGATTTCTTTTAGCGTGGAGTCGATGATATTTATTACTGTAATACATTGCGTTCGCGAAGAAACATTTCCGCTGTCACAGCAAAGCGGTGTAACGGCTATTATTTTAACCCGTAGAACGGGCGAAAAGGAAGCAAAATGGTCCTACTTGGAAGAGGGTGTGGAAGGCAAAAAGGGAGACAAAAATAGCGACCAATAAATTTGTTGTTTAATCCAAGAAAAGGACTCTTATTCGAAGATTAATTGATCAACGTTCGTTTGTCGTCCTGAAGAACTGATCCGTGAGATGGAGCGAGGCCTTAGTAATTATTATTCTGTAGTACGAGAACCGAGTGCCTAAACCCCCCCCCACCCCCAGCCAACACTTGTCCTGTTTTTTTCTGCACACTCAGGTCGCGTGGTGTTATGAGTCGCGTCTGATGGGGGCGGAGACTCGGCGAGTCCGACTTCTATGAGCAGTCTAGGTCGTGGCAGCGCTTTGCTGGGGGGGAGGGGGCACCAAAGTTGAACTGCCGTGAGCCTGGCACAACACAATACTGCCAAATTGAACGAAAACGCTCCTATTCGTTCGTTTACCGTTTGTTTAACTTTTTAGCTCTGTTCGCGAACCTGCTCTGGGGTGCACTAGGCCACACCAGTGCACCCCAAAAGCGTTCGCGAGACATTAGGGCAGATTGGAGCAGGCTCTGGTGTAATGATGAGGGGTGGTGAGAGGAGGGCTTTAGGAGACAGAGAAGGTAACACGGCTGTTTGGGTTCTGCCCTGCACCATCCTGCACCAGCATTTTTTCCCCCCGCGAACAGACATTTTAAATACGATATTTGAAAAAAAAAATGTATGCTGATTAGTTTACGCACCGATACACGAGGCAGATCGTTTGTTCAGTGAGCTAGCCAGACACAATATCGTTTGTTTAGCCTCCCAAATCACGAAATATGCCTCGAACAAGAAGTGTGTGTGCGACTCAGTTCACGCGACCCGAAACATGAGCGAAATCGTTTGTTTAATGGCATATTCTGTCGGAATATCGTTTGTTTACGTTTTTTAGCTAAAAGTTTCGTTTTTAGCCTCCCTGCTCTCTCTGTTTACACGTGTGTAGTGAGCGTAAATTTAAGGAGCTCGACGCATGAGTGAAATCGTTTCTTTAGCGGCATATATTCGCTGTCAGAACGTCGTTTGTTTATTTGAAGTGATAAATTAACTAAACTGACGTTAACCGGACGACTTGGAAAGGCGAAGCCTAACACAGTTCGGGCTTCGAGAAAAAATGGGCTCCCCGAGGGGATTTGAACCCGCAACCTCTGGAATACTAGTCCAATGCGCTGCCAATTGCGCCACCGTGACGCCCTCGGGAGACGCAGAGGGAGGAATGAGCATAGCTAAACCCCACCCAAGGCCATTGTTTCACGAAACTCTAGGCTTTTCTCCTGATCGGTAAAACACGCCGAATTTTATCTTATGTAGATATTGTTAGATAGATACGAGCGATAATTCAGTCGCCGTTATTTTAATTGAAGTGATAAATCAGTTAAACTGATGTTATCCGGACGACTTTGGATATGTTTGTCCAATCGAAATATTCGTTTCTTTAGACTCTCGAATCGCTCTTACTCCTCACGAAAAAGTGTTGATGTGACTACAATTCACGCAGCGCGGCTCATGAAAATAATCGTTTGTTCAGGAGCATACTCTTTTGGCCCGTCATTTGTTCACGTTTATTTGACCAAAACTTCTGTTTTAAGATGCTCCCGAATCAATGAATTTAGGCGTACACACAAGTATTCGTGGTGAACTGAGCGAACTGGGAGGCTTAAAAAACAAATTTTTTGGCTAAACAAACGACGTTCCGACGTTATAATTATGCCGCTAAACGAACGATTTCGCTCATGTGTCGGGTTGCGTGAAGTTGGGCCGTGCGTATTCGTTTGCGTCAAATTTAGTGATTCGGGGGAAAAACGGAAATTTTGGCAAAAAGGACCGTCTTCCTTTAATTTGGCAGTATGTATTGTGCCAGGTTTACACACATTGTCCGCTGGGGTGACTCAGATCTTATTGTATACAGCGATTCTCTATGTCGTTGATTTCAGCGGATTTCCTTGACTCCCAGAGCGGCGTGGCGGTGGGCAAGCGTGACCCCTTCCAATTGGACTCTATACCAAGCTGTCGTTCGCTTTGCCCCAGGGGCGTACCTAGAAATCCTTCCGGATGGCGCGATTTCGGCAGTCCGCGGTTAACTATAGTATATGGTCCAGCGGGGGACTGGTGTTGCAACGAATGCCCTTCGTATTGCTAGGATTTCACAAAAATTTGGCTAAAAACGGCCTCCCGGATTGGGTACGCCACTGCTTTGCCCCCACTCCCCGGAAAATTTGTGTGGCTCATGGAAACGGGTCAAAAGCGACTAAATAAAAGCTGGAATCATAGGGAGAGCTCCATCAACGGCTCGTCTGATCGAAACTCGGTTTTAATTTTTTGGATTCCCCTGGTCGTGAACCCCAAGATACGCAGTTAAGAGAGCGATTTTTAACGCATGTGAACCTGGCACAACACATGTCAGAAAATTTAACGAAGAATGAATCAATCAAACCGTTTGTTTACGTTTGTTTTGCCAAAATTTTCGTTTGTTTAGCATTCGGAATATGATTTTTTTAAAAAAAAGCATGTGTCGGGCTAAGTTCACGCAACCCGACACATGGGCGGAATCGTTGGTTTCGCGGCATATTCCGTCTCATTATCGTTTGTTCACGTTTGTTTAGCCGAAATTTTCGTTTGCTTAGCATTTGGAATATGATTTAAAAAAAAAAAAAAAACAGCATGTGTCGGGCTAAGTTCATGCAACCCGACACATGGGCGGAATCGTTTGTTTCGCGGCATATTCCGTCTCATTATCGTTTGTTTACGTTTGTTTAGCCGAAATTTTCGTTTGTTTAGCATTCGGAATATGATTTAAAAAAAAAAAAAACAGCATGTGTCGGGCTAAGTTCACGCAACCCGACACATGGGCGGAATCGTTTGTTTCGCGGCATATTCCGTCTCATTATCGTTTGTTTACGTTTGTTTAGCCGAAATTTTCGTTTGTTTAGCATTTTGAATTTATATTTTCTTAAAAAAATCAGCATGTGTCGGGCTAAGTTCACGCAACCCGACACATGGGCGGAATCGTTTGTTTCGCGGCATATTCCGTCTCATTATCGTTTGTTCACGTTTGTTTAGCCGAAATTTCGTTTGTTTAGCATTCGGAATATGATTAAAAAAAACAAAAAAAAACAGCATGTGTCGGGCTAAGTTCATGCAACCCGACACATGGGCGAAATCGTTTGTTTCGCGGCATATTCCGTCTCATTATCGTTTGTTCACGTTTGTTTAGCCGAAATTTTCGTTTGTTTAGCATTCGGAATATGATTTAAAAAAAAAAACAGCATGTGTCGGGCTCGTTTGTTTAGCATTTTGAATTTATATTTTCTTAAAAAACAGCATGTGTGGGGCTAAGTTCACGCAACCCGACACATGAGCGGAATCGTTTGTTTCGCGGCATCTTCCGTCTCATTATCGTTTGTCTTCGTTTGTTTAGCATTTTGAATTTATATTTTCATAAAAAATCAGCCTGTGTCGGGCTAAGTTATACAAAAAACGTCGAAATACAAAAAACGTTTATTACTACACCCGCCGTAACTCTCGAACTGTTCATTCAAGTAAGATTATCCTTTATTATCTAGGGAATATTCTTTCTAGGGGCAATTTGATGAAGATTATTTTTGTGAACGCACATTTTCACGCTAAACCGCATAGATTTCGAAATATTTGAGAAATACTGGAACAAAATGATAATTTACTAACTTAACACCCTCTCCTACACAAACCCATAGCTCCAAATGGTGGAACTTTTTACCAATCAATATGTGGGTTGTGCGGAACAATTTGGCGTTGAAGGGAAACTTTCACTTTGGATGTTGGGGTATAGGTCTAATTGCACAGTACTATAAACAAACGAGATGGAGACGGAATGTGCCGTGAAACAAACGATTCCTTCCATGTGTTGGTTTGCGTGAACTTAGTCTGACACCTGCTGTTTTTTAAAAAGAAAATCATATTCAAAATGCTAAACAAACGAACATTTCGGCTAAACAAACGATAATGAGACGGAATATTTCGCGAAACAAACGATTCCGCCCATGTGTCGGGTTGCGTGAACTTAGCCCGACACATACTGTTTTTCGAAAAATTCATACATGAAATGGTAAACAAACGAAAATTTCGGCTAAACAAACGTAAACAAACGATAATGAGACGGAATATTTCGCGAAACAAACGATTCCGCCCATGTGTCGGGTTGCGTAAACTTAGCCCGACACATGCTGTTTTTTAAAAAAAATCATATTCCGAATACTAAACAAACGAAAATTTTGGCAAAACAAACGTAAACAAACGGTAAACAAACGATTGATTCATTTTTCGTTAAATTTTCTGACATGTGTTGTGCCAGGTTCACATGCGTCGATTTTTACGGCTTTAGGCCATTTTTTCAAAGTTTTTCGATTTGAGCTGGTCAATTGCGGACTTCAGCCAGTCCCTGAAAAACTGCACCTACATATACATATGTATAAGAGCATGGCTCAATTGGTTTTGGCAGATTTTCTTGACTCTAGATGAGAACAACGTGGTTCTCGATGCGATGAGGACAAGAGCAGATCTGGGATCATAATTTAAAAAATCCACTCCCCTCTCACGACGCCCCTCATACTTCTTCTCCTCACCCTTTCAGTATTTTTATTGTGATTTGACTAGCCCAAGGTAGGGGGTGGGGGGTGAGATTATTTTGTTACTCCCACGTAAAGATCGAACACCTATCAGTCATCAGTATGACCGTAGGACGATCACAAAGCGACCCCCCTCCCTCCCGATAAATGGCCCCCACCCAAGACACCTTTCACCAATCTTCCGAGACTGCCGCAAAAGGTGGAAGCGCTCCCTTTTTTGCGGCGGCCTGTTTTTGAACGTCGCGTCGTGACGACAGTATCGGTGACCAAGATTGGAGTGAGGATTGACTTTCTTCCTGACTACACCGGCATCTTCCGTCTCATTATCGTTTGTCTTCGTTTGTTTAGCATTTTGAATTTATATTTTCATACAAAATCAGCCTGTGTCGGGCTAAGTTATACAAAAAACGTCGAAATACAAAAAACGTTTATTACTACACCCGCCGTAACTCTCGAACTGTTCATTCAAGTAAGATTATCCTTTATTATCTAGGGAATATTCTTATCTAGGGGCAATTTGATGAAGATTATTTTTGTGAACGCACATTTTCACGCTAAACCGCATAGATTTCGAAATATTTGAGAAATACTGGAACAAAATGATAATTTACTAACTTAACACCCTCTCCTACACAAACCCATAGCTCCAAATGGTGGAACTTTTTACCAATCAATATGTGGGTTGTGCGGAACAATTTGGCGTTGAAGGGAAACTTTCACTTTGGATGTTGGGGTATAAGTCTAATTGCACAGTACTATAAACAAACGAGATGGAGACGGAATGTGCCGTGAAACAAACGATTCCTTCCATGTGTTGGTTTGCGTGAACTTAGTCTGACACCTGCTGTTTTTTAAAAAGAAAATCATATTCAAAATGCTAAACAAACGAACATTTCGGCTAAACAAACGATAATGAGACGGAATATTTCGCGAAACAAACGATT
Source organism: Corythucha ciliata (assembly GCA_038030265.1). Taxonomy (NCBI): domain Eukaryota; kingdom Metazoa; phylum Arthropoda; class Insecta; order Hemiptera; family Tingidae; genus Corythucha; species Corythucha ciliata. The sequence continues at coordinate 57,049,181 of CM075938.1, forward strand.
CCGCCCATGTGTCGGGTTGCGTGAACTTAGCCCGACACATACTGTTTTTCGAAAAATTCATACATGAAATGGTAAACAAACGAAAATTTCGGCTAAACAAACGTAAACAAACGATAATGAGACGGAATATTTCGCGAAACAAACGATTCCGCCCATGTGTCGGGTTGCGTAAACTTAGCCCGACACATGCTGTTTTTTAAAAAAAATCATATTCCGAATACTAAACAAACGAAAATTTTGGCAAAACAAACGTAAACAAACGGTAAACAAACGATTGATTCATTTTTCGTTAAATTTTCTGACATGTGTTGTGCCAGGTTCACATGCGTCGATTTTTACGGCTTTAGGCCATTTTTTCAAAGTTTTTCGATTTGAGCTGGTCAATTGCGGACTTCAGCCAGTCCCTGAAAAACTGCACCTACATATACATATGTATAAGAGCATGGCTCAATTGGTTTTGGCAGATTTTCTTGACTCTAGATGAGAACAACGTGGTTCTCGATGCGATGAGGACAAGAGCAGATCTGGGATCATAATTTAAAAAAACCACTCCCCTCTCACGACGCCCCTCATACTTCTTCTCCTCACCCTTTCAGTATTTTTATTGTGATTTGACTAGCCCAAGGAAGGGGGTGGGGGGTGAGATTATTTTGTTACTCCCACGTAAAGATCGAACACCTATCAGTCATCAGTATGACCGTAGGACGATCACAGAGCGACCCCCCTCCCTCCCGATAAATGGCCCCCACCCAAGACACCTTTCACCAATCTTCCGAGACTGCCGCAAAAGGTGGAAGCGCTCCCTTTTTTGCGGCGGCCTGTTTTTGAACGTCGCGTCGTGACGACAGTATCGGTGACCAAGATTGGAGTGAGGATTGACTTTCTTCCTGACTACACCGGAAAATTCGCTCGTATTCTCGTGAGTAATTTCAATTTCTGTGCATTTTTCCTTCCCATATTTTTATTGTGCGACCAGGAGTCTCGCATCAGAAGCAGAACGTCATCAATCAAAACGTTCTCAATCAGGACGTCCTCAATCATAACGTTCTCAATCGGGATGTCCTCAATAAGAACGCCATCAATAAGAACGTCCTCAATCAGAACGTCCTCAATCAAAAAGTTCTCAATCCGTCTCAATCAGTTGAAGCGCTTCCTTAGACTTCAGAATTGTCGATTTTATTGCGTTGCCAACGACCGGGGAAAACTACTCATGAATTTCACAACAAACGGACCAAAGCGGCAATATAAACGGCTTCAGCGGTTATTCGTCCGTTCGAAAATCCGTCACGATTTTCGAATTGCCCGTTCGAGAAGCCCCCCCCCCCCCAATCATAAACTACCAAGATACGTGATTTCGTCCAATTTTTAAATTTTTGGTTATTTTCACCAAAAACTCGCGAAAGTAACCGACGAAATCGATGATAATGCAAAACATGTTGTGTTAGCAACTCGTCATCAGGGATACGAGTTGCTAACACAACATGTTTTGCATTATCATCGATTTCGTCGATTACTTTCGCGCATTGAGGCACTAGCGGGGTCGGGCGTGGTTTTAAACTCGAAACAAGAAGATCGAAACAAAAAAGAGACAAGTCCCTCAAATTGGGGGTTTCTAGCAGCAGCGAAATCCGTGAAATAGTCAAAAATAGTTTCAATGAGAGCTGAAATCGCAAAATTAACTTTTTGAATAGGAATTCCCCTCTCCCCTCCACTATGTTGTTGGTTTTCTAAAAGTGAACTTTTGTTAAAGAGCCAAATCCGCGAGAAAAAAAATTGCAGACCTGGAAAATTGGGTTTTAAAACAGGCAAACCCTGCAAAATTGTTTTTTTCGAGTGCCATACATGCGAAACTCACCGGGCAGTCCCAAGCGACGACCGCCGCCGATGTAATAGACGCTGCCGCTTCAATCAAATCGCATTGTTCCCAGGACCACGATCCAATCACCGTCTGAGTTTTATTGACTACAATCGTTTCCACGACTGATCGCATCTCCTCCGTTAAATTACAGTTAACTGTAAAACACGTTGTGGAACATGAAAAAAAAGAAGAAGAAGAAGAAGAAGAAGAAAAAAGAAGCGCGTACTAATGACTTGATGATGACAAAGAAAATGGGTAGGGGAGGGTGGGAAAAGCGATTAACTTTATTTTGATTAATCAATTGTGAGACAGCTAACAAAAAAATTGACTACTCATTAGCAGTTTTACTATTTTTCAATTTCATTCTCCCTTTTTTTTGCCCCGCGAATGACTAATAGGTTCTTCGCTTTTGAATGGAACGATGAGGGAAAGGGTTTGTATTGTCGAACAGTTTTGAAAAGGGATGTTAAAAAGGGAAAATAAGGGTGGAAAAACAATTTTTTTTATTTATTTAGTGTGTGTACCTTCCTCCGCGTGACAACGAAGTAGAAGGGTGTGCTCTGGGGTGGGTGCACCCTCGTGGAGCAGGTAGAAGATCACCCCGAGACCCACCCCTACGGCGCCCATCAGCCTCTTCAATCCTATTTCTTTCTTTTCATCTCTATTCCGTCGAGAAATCCTCCCCGAATGACTGTACGACACGGGTTGAATGACGCCTTGTTGATCCTTTTGTTCACGGGTGCGGCGGCCAGTTTATTTGCAACGGCGAAGTGGACATCTGTAATATAAAAATTGCGTTGGTTTTTTTTCTCGTTTTCGTCGATTAATTGTCTCGAGAAAATTGGAGAGAAAAAAAAGTGACCGACTGAAGCATGGAACTGCCATTAATTACGACCGAAAACCCTTCCAGGGATTTCCTTTTAAAGAGAGTGTAGTGAGGGGGGGGGGATCTAAAAGCTCATCATTCTTCATCTGCCTAAGAAACATTATATGAACTCGTATAGACGTTCAACAATAACATGTCAATTCTGAGTGTTTATTATTATTATTATTATTATTAAGCGAGACTTCAATTCCACGCTAGGTTCTGATGCTGCTGAATTAATTAAAATGTTTTTTGAAAGAAATATGCCAGAACCTGGTATGGATCTATGGGAGAAAGACTTAATTTATTTACTTGCCAGGGCTGGGGTTCAATGGAGGGAGGGAGGCTAGGATTATACGGTGTCACTAAGCGAGAAAGTCGATTATACTGAGACATGCAAAGTGACGCAATTTATCTCTCTTCCCTCGTTGATCGTGCATCACAATAAAATAAATCATTTTGCTGTCTGCAAACTCCCTTGACCAAAGGTCATGATGCTGTGGAACACACACTCTCACACAAATACAATGTCATGGACCGTCTTCTATTTCTGGTTGGGCGGTTTATCGCCTTTGTCTTGCTCGCCCCCACCCTCTCACAAGCGTCCTTTTTCATTCTTATTCGGCGAAAACACAAAGGAAATTGAAATTCGTGGCTCCCACGAAGGAAGACATTGATCATGGTTTTGGAATTCAATATCGAATGATAGTAACCCCCTCCATCCACCCACGCACCCACTACCAGTCATCATCATCCTCTTAAATTTTCATTCTGCGCTTGCCGAATGTTATATAAGAGTCTTGAGGGTTCTTGCCTAACCTTTTGAAACGTTTTTTACCAGGCGCGGCGGTACACAGAAATGTCATCTTCTGAACCCTTTTTTTTTTTTAATTACTGGATGAAATCTTGACTTCAGAAAAGCTAAATGAATACAAACAACAAAAGAATGCGACTCATGTGGGATCGCACTCAGCACACGCTGGATCAATCGCTTCAAATCATATCAAGAGAGGTATGAATTAGGGAAATGTACTACCCTACTAATTTTCCGAGGTAAAGTCGACCGCAAAATCGAACGACTATAAGCAAAACGGCCATTTTCGGTCACTTTAAGAGACACTGACGTCCTCCCAGGTGAGTTCTGACCCGGGCCGGCGGCCTTCCACCACGGCTTGACCATTATATCCACGACTTCACGAGGGGCTCATATACACCGCGTCCAGCTCAAAATATCGAAACAATTTTAAAGGAAATGATCCTAAAAGTCGCCCACCTGGATGATTTTTGCAGACATTGTTGATAAATTTAGTCACAAAACTTATAAACTGCTAGCTATGAATCCTTGATAAAATGGCAATTCAGCCCGAAAAAATCGACATTTCAGGAGGACATCATGAAATTTCCCTTTAAAATTTCATCGATGACTAAATTGTTCATTTTTTAGAGATAATGTGACCATAACGTGTGGAAAAATTGGAACTTAGCGTCAAACGGAAACCCAGAAATCTACAACGCACCCAAAAACTGGACACAATTACTCCGAGATCGCAATTTTGTTTATGAAGCAAACTTCAATTGAGTGGCAGAAAGCCTAGAGCCAGATTTATTTTTTTGGCCACAAAAACTTTCAGCAGCTGACAATGCAGCCAAGAGACGAAATATTTTGTAGGAAAAACTGGGATTTTCGCCATTATAATTTGATTTTTTGAACGTTCGGCCAAATTCACGGGCACTACCGGCCTAAAACACGATGAAGCGTCGGGCACCAACGACTCGTCCTCCCTCTTTAAATTGACTTTACCATGTGGCCAAAAATTGTCCGCCCTCGACCTAGTGCTCACCCTGTGTTCGACCTAGTGTTTCTGATGGCATTTTCCATTCAATGCAATACACTAGTGTGGAATTCAATAGCCGTACCGAGCTGCGGCTAGGGGGGTGGGGGGGGGGGTCCAGAGTGTGATATGAGAAAAGAATGTGGGCTGAAAATTAGATTGGGCCCCCGAGAGCGCTTCCCAGTGGCTCAAATTATGAAAAATGCGCGCCTTCTTGAGGAAAATTCGCGGCTAAAATGGAGAAAATACACCGTCCCGTTTCGTTAGGTCCTTGCGAGGGCACTACCTACACCAATGTGCAGATCGTCAACGTGCAACTTGCTAACGCGGCCAAAACTTTGGGAAAAGCGCTAATATTCGTGGCTATAACTGCGAGAGAGCGCTGATTTGTGGTCTCACGATCCAACTTCCAGGCAGACTCGCGGTGTATACAGACCGTTCTACGGCTAAAATGTATAGAAATCAACCCAAAAGGTTGTTTTTGTAGTCCGTGGCTAAAATTGAGAAAACACGCTATTAATTCAAGCTATACAAGTGAAAAAAATCGCGGCTAATATTGACAAAAGCAACACTAATTAGGGTTAAAATTGGGTAAAAATGGCAAATCATAACTGAAATTGCATATAAAAATTCGCATATTTCAAGAGAATTGCATATAAAAAAGAGAATAGATATGATAACTCATTGCAAAAGAAGCAGAAAACGCTATTTAACAATTAAAATTGAAAAAAATCGCTGCAAATACCTAAAACCACTAAAATCGGATACAAATAAAAAAATACAGAAGTAAAATTGCAGCTAAAATTGAGAAAACAAAACTCCATAGCTCCATAGCATCTGAAAGCGCTAATCCATAGCAGAAAGTAAAAAAATTGCTAATGCGGAGCTAAAATATAAAAAAACAACGCGGCTACAATTGTAAAAATCAATAAATTAGCGCGGCCAAAATTAAGAAAACTCTAATTTTCAGCTCAAATCGAGAAAAGGTGCTAATCTGCGGTCAAAATTGCGGAAAACGCGGATTAGAAGCGCTACTGCGCTGTTGAAAATTAAGAAAAAGCATCTATAGTTAAACTTGAGGAAAATCACCAATTCGCGGACAAAAATTTCCAACTTAAATACTCGCCTTTGCACCTTCTGAGGGCAATTATTAGGGTATAAAATTGAGAAAAATGGTAAATGCCTGGCTACAAATTAAAACAACACCGCTCATTCGCCGCTACAAATGAGAAGAAGCGCTAACCTATAGCAAAGATGTGGAAGATTGATTGAAGAGGGTTGATTATTGATTATGTGCGACCAATAATTTTTTTGGATTTAGGGTTATGGAAATGTTGGTGTTTGAGGAATGAAGACTGCGTGATTGATGATTCACAGATTGTGTGGAGGACCACTCGATACTTCAATGTTCCCGTTTTTGGCGTTCATCAATAATGCATTAAAAAAAGAATAAACAAGAAAACTTCCATGGCCGTATCAATTTTTTCAGTGCTCCGACGCTTCCGATTTCATGCTGGTTAAAGGGTAACATGGGCGCGTTAGTCGAAAAATATGAAATAAAACTCGAGCGCCCATGTTACCCTTTAACCAGCATGAAATCGGAAGCGTCGGAGCACTGAAAAAATTGATACGGCCATGGAAGTTTTCTTGTTTATTTTTTTTTAATGCATTATTGATGAACGCCAAAAACGGGAACATTGAAGTATCGTGTTGTCCTCCACACAATCCGTGAATCATCAATCATGCAGTCTTCATTCCTCAAACACCAACATTTCCATAACCCTAAATCAAAAAAGATTCTTGGTCGCACATAATCAATAATCAACCCTCAGCCCACATCGACTAATCTTTAATTACCCACCCTTATCAATTAACGACTATAACCATCAATCGTCCCTCAATTTTCAATCCTCCTTCAATCATTCGTCTTCGTTCTTTCATACAAAACCCTCCTTCAAATTGTCTGTCTTCGTTCTTTCATAGCAGAAAATCAATAAATAGAAAACAGTCCAAAATGCAATACTCAGTCGAAAACAGGTGATTTTAGGTCCTTTGACCATTTTGGAACAACAATTTCGAAAAGCTGTAGCCCGTTCCATATTCATCGTGGAAAACTACTTTACATACAAAATTTGTTAGAAATTTATTGCTCAACAAGTTTTGTGAGTGAAGATTTTCCTGTAAAGTAACTCATTTTCGGGATATTTAGAATTGCTCAATAATTTTGGTTTTTGGGCTGCCAAAAAATTGTACGAGCTTTTCAGAGTTCGCATTTTTTTTCTCGAGCACTTCTGACCTACACATACAAGATGGCAAAAAAAAATATTATTCCGCTACGGGAAGAGCAGGCCTGGAAAATGATTTTACCTTCAAAACAAAGGTCATACTCGCGTTTTTCATGCCAAGAAACAACTAGATTTAGATTACTATGTAAATCTGTGGCGAATAATTTTTAACGCAGTCACGCCAAATCTATCACCTCCCACAATTTTCTCTTAACCTCAGTTTTTTTTGGGTACAAATATTTGCAATTAAGATACAAAAGGGCTCTAGAAGCAATTTCGACCGTCATTTTTGGCTACTGGTCCTTTTGCGCTAAAAACGACGATTTTGGCCACAAAAAAAGTTGCATATTTTCGGCAAAATTGTGGTCAATTCGCAAGGAAATTTCACGAGGAATCCGAAAAAAATATAAAAAAAAATCTGGAGTCACTTGTTCTGAAGTTATAAAAACAAATCTTTGGCAAACAATTTTTGACGTAGTCACGCCAAATCGATCTCCTCCCACAATTTTCTCTTAACCTCAGTTTTTTTTGTGTACAAATATTTGCAATTAAGATACAAAGGGGCTCTAGAAGCCCTTTTTTGCAATTTCGACCGTCATATTTTGCTACTGGTCCTTTTGCGCTAAAAACGACGATTTTGGTCACAAAAAAAGTTGCATTTTTTCGACAATATTGTGGTCAATTCGCAAGGAAATTTCACGAGGAATCCGAATAAAATATCAAAAAAATTCTGGAATGACTTGTTCTGAACTTATATCCAAAAACGACATTTCGGTACGGGAGTTAAATGCGACAAGTCGAGAATTAGGTTTTTAAAAAACACTTTATTTTAATTTACACAAAAATAACAACTTAACACGCCGCGCTTCTACAATCGACTAACTAACTAAGTATCTTTACAGGGAAATTTATATTAATAGGAAGACGCCAACTAAGCGATTCCCAGCAATATCTTATTACAATAAAATAGAGGAAAATAGCCTTATAACTCCTCCCTCCTTAAGTTTTGGCTTGTCCGCAAGTCAAATTTTGGGATTTTTTGAATGTTAATTTCGAGTTCATTTGTTTCTTGTGGGGGTTTCTTTTTCTTTATACAATTTAAAAGGACCGCTCTATGCAAGATAAGAGCATAAATACATACAATACAAAGAGTTATGATTGAAAAAATGTACAAAATTGGTGTATGGTCGAAAGAGTCAAAATTTTCCAATTCTTCTAAGGGTAACATGTGAACGTTGATTTGGTGGACATCATCAAAGTTAAGTTTAGTTGTTTCAGTAGGAGCTATAAGGGCTCGTAAGGGCAGAGTGAAATTTTCAAAATATTTATACAAAACTGGGGCTTCATTTAAGTTTTCGTCGGTTTCTAGCTGGAGTAGAACCGTTTTTCTAAGATTGACGGAAATGTTTCCACTAGGCTTTCGAATAGTTATCAGCGGTTTGTCGTATAAAAGATATTTGTCGATCAGTGAGATATACTTGATAAAAGGTTTAGGTTTTTGAATGAAATGAGTTTTACATTGTTTGTTATTACCGGAGAGAAGATTAGTAATACAGGGGTTGTTGATTTCTGTTGCGTTTGTGCAATAATAATATTCTAAAATAAGGTTACAATTTCCCGAATAGGTTTTATCGTTTTTGATTACAATAGGCGGATAGACTAAGGTTGTTAAAGTTTTAGATTCCGTGTCATACGGATGGGAAAGAAGAAAATAAGTTTCGGTTAAAGGAGGTTTCTCGGGGATTTGAATAAAGTAATGTACGTTGTTTGCCGTAACAGAACAATGAACTTTGCTTATCTGCCAAAGAATTTCGGGGGAATTTGAAATTCGAGTTTTGGAGGTTTCCTATCATACTTGACTTGCTTACATGTATCACAGTTATTAATAAATTTGGTGATATCTGTTAACATCCCAGGCCAGTAATACTTTTTTTCAAATTAAGGTAAACATCGTTGATCCCTCTATGGCAAGTGGATCCGCAATGCTGCTGGGTTATTAAATCTTTTTGGTCATCCTTTGTTCTACGTCTATATTTAGCTTTTTGTATCTTTTTACTTTTACTGTAGGGAATTTGTTCTCAATGATATTTTGAAATATTAAGAATATTTTATCTAAAATTTCGTTTTCCATTTGCCAATTGTTATCGCTACAAAATACGCCGTATGTTTTACCGGGCTCCAAGAATTCTAAACAATAGTTCTCTAAATCAGTATTGTAGGGCCACACAACATTCCAAATGAGTTTTCGTTTGGTCGAGTTGAATGATCGCACATCACCTGTGCGGCTAATGTTTCCTCTCTGTATTACTATTTGATTCTTTTCGACGTTGAGGCATTTTAGTGGGTCATCCACTAAGACTATATTACCTGTTGAACTTATCTGGGAATGAACTGTAACTAGACTTTCGAGATCGTTGTTCTCATTTTTTTCTGGTGAATTTGTGGATTTATTACCAATATCAGGAATTAGTGACTCATCTGAAAAAGGTTGTTCTTCAATGTTTGTAGTGTCATTTAAAAATTGATCTAAGATTTCATTCGGATTAATTATGTCATTTTCAATAGCGTTTAGATTTTGAACCGGGTTTCTAGAGAGAGCGTCAGCTACGTAGTTGGTTTTGCCTTGAACATACTGTACATCGAAATCATAATCAGCGAGTTGACACTTCCACCTAAGCATCTTGGCACTAGGCTCTTTCATATTGTGAAGAAATTGAAGAGGCTTATGATCTGTTTTTATAATGAATTTCCTTCCATAAATGTACGGTCTATAGTATTTACATGCCCAAATTATGGCTAATAGTTCTTTTTCGATAGTGCTTAATTTTTCTTCATGGGTATTAAGAGTTCTTGAGGCGTAGGAGATTGGTAAGTCTTTACCATCAAAATTTTGAGATAATACTGCTCCTATTGCAAAATTTGATGCATCAGTAGTTAAAGTGAATGTTTTATCGAAGTCTGGCAACTGTAAAATTGGGTTGTTTATGAGGAGTGATTTTAAAGTTTTAATTGCGTCTAAATATTCTTTATTACTAGGGTCGATAATGGCATTACCTTTTAACATAGAAGTAATGGGTTTGGCAATCCTTGCGTAATTTTTGATCATTTTCCGGTAGTAGCCGGTTAATCCTAGAAATTGTTTGATTTGTTTTTGATTCGTTGGGATGGGTAATTGTTCCACAGCTTTCAATTTTTCAGGGTTTGGCTGAATGCCTTTATCGGAAATTATATGGCCTAAATATGCTAATTCCCTTTTAAAGAACTCAGTCTTGTCTAGTTGAATTTTGAGGTTGTGTGCCTGTAGCGTTTCGAAAACTTTCTTTAAGTGTTTTTTATGTTCCTCTAAGTTATCCGAATAAACGATTATATCGTCCACTAACACATTTGGAATACGTGAAAATATAAGGTTCATTGCCCTCTGAAACGTAGGTGGGGCATTTTTCAGACCAAAGGGCATCCTGAGGAACTCAAAATGGCCGTCCTCCGGGTCCATCTCAATTTGATGGAAGCCTGAGGCTAGATCAATGGCACTGAAGTATGTAGCTCTACCTATTTTTCCTAGAAGATCCTCAATTACGGGCAATGGGAATCTATCATCTATTGTTTTTTCATTTAATTTTCTGTAATCGATCACCATACGAATTATCCTTTTGCCGGAGGCATCTGCCTTTTTTGGTACTACCCAAACAGGTGAATTGTAAGGGGAATTTGATTCGCAAATAATTTTGTTCTTTAAAAGTTTGTCAATTTCTATTTTTATGTCTTCCCGAAAAATTTGAGGATATCTATAGTTTCTCGTATAAACTGGAATTTCATCTTTAGTCTGTATCTTGTGTTTTAGTAAATTAGTGGCGGATGTTAAAATATCGCTTTCCGCTTTTAATTATTTTTGGGAACTCAGAAAGAAGTTCGGTTATAGTTCTCTTTTCTTCTTGATTCATATGTTCCATTCGAATTAAATTAGGAATTTCTTTCTTTATTTCTTCTAGTTTGTCTTTGTCTGTCTTTCTTTGCTACTAAAATATTCGATTTCGTCTATTTCCATGGGCTCGGGACAAATGGTCATAAGCTCTTGAGCGACGATCAAACATTTTACCTTATCTTTATCAAGATTATAGATTCCTTCTTTAACAGTATATTTATTATGTTCTATTCCCCTAATCAATCCTTCTTTTAAATTATCCTTATTTATAATTGGCAATTCCACAATATTAAGACCTTTTTCTAACTGGATTTTCTTTTCTTCTCCAATGAAAGTAAAATTTAATTTGAAATGTTTTTCGTCAGCTATCATTGTTTGATTTTCGAAATTTATTTTTAAATTTAACGCTCGCATTGTTTCATTAGGTTTTTAAAAAACACTTTATTTTAATTTACACAAAAATAACAACTTAACACGCCGCGCTTCTACAATCGACTAACTAACTAAGTATCTTTACAGGGAAATTTATATTAATAGGAAGACGCCAACTAAGCGATTCCCAGCAATATCTTATTACAATAAAATAGAGGAAAATAGCCTTATAACTCGGGGAGAACATGTCCGATAAATGATTTTTTCTCAAAACAAAGGTCAGATTTGTGCTTCTCTGTGGTAAACATTTGTCTTCCTAAAATCATATTGTTTAATAATCCATTTCATTCCCTGCAAAGTTTTAAGCAAATAAAAGCCACTTTTGTAAGAGCTTTTCGTTTATGACAATTTTATTTGCTTAAAAAAAACAATCGTAAAATGGAGAAGTTTATTCGTCCAAACCAAAGTCATATGGAAAACCAAGTCATTAAACTTTGTATTATTTGTATGTTAAAAAAATAAAGCGGTTCGTGGGTTGGGATTTTTGTTCCCGATACGACGCGCTGCTCTACTATGAAAGTAGATTACCCGCTAAATTAAAAAATTATACAAAAGTTGAGTGTTGAAAAAAACATATGGTATCAAGATAGATATCACGCTACAACTTCAAACCGAAAATAAATATAATAATTTTTGTATTTGGCGGGTTTTCTCCTTTTGTATTCTTAACGGGAGCAAAAGTCCCAACCCAAAATAAAAAACATTTTTTTCCTCGAGTCTGAGGACTTGGTTTTCCATATGACTTTGGTCCAAACAAATTTGAGACGGATTCTGACGCTCCTTCTGCTGCAAAAGAATGGAACCATTGGAAGATTACGTTCGATAACTTTCTTGAAATCGCGGGAATCACGAAAGACGACGACAAACTGAAGCTAATCATCAGTTTTCTCTCACCTTCAGTATTTGAGTTGATTGAAGAACACAAGTCGTATGCAACCGTTATCGAATCATTAGACTCAATCTACGCCAAAAAGAAGAGTGAAGTTTTTGCGCGACACCAATTAGCGGTCAGAAAACAACAACCTGGAGAATCAGTCGATCAATACGTTCAGAATCTAAAAATTCTTAGCAAAGATTGTGGATTCAAAGCTGTGAGTGCGGTTGACCACCGAGATGGGTACATTCGCGATGCTTTTATAGCTGGGCTTGCTTCCCCTCACATTCGAGAACGTCTACTCGAAAACGACGCGTTGACTCTTATGAAAGCAGTAAAACAAGCTCAGTCTTTGGAAATGGCCCATAATCACTCGAGTTTTACTCTCAATCATCGCATGTTGATGTGTCTAGTTGTTCGTCCGTGAACACTCATATTGAATCACCTCAAAGTGAACCTCTAGCTGCAGCAACAACGAAATCGGACGAAAAATGTTTGTTTTGCGGTGGAAGACGTCACTTTCGAGAAATGTGCCCTGCTCGTGAATCTCTGTGCAATAACTGTAAAAAGAAAGGACACTTTGCAAAAGTTTGTATGTCAAAAGGGCGAAGTTCTCTTTCCTCACCATTACTAGGAGGAGTAGCAACTACTATTCTCTCGAAAAGTGTGGTAAAAGCAAAGCTAAACAATATTCCTGCCAATTGTCTCGTAGATACTGGAAGTTCAATAAGTTTTGTTGATTTTTCATTTATCAAACGCCATGAATTCCTTTTGACGCTCGAGAAGGAAAAGTATCTATGGCTTCTACGGCGCTGTCTTCCACGATCAAGGGTTATGTCACCGTTGATTTCCACCTTCAAGGTCATTTTTACCGAAATTTTCAATTTGCTGTGCTTCGTGACCTCTGCACTGATCTACTCGTCGGTCACGATCTGATGAAACAACATTCAGACGTTAACGTTTCATTTGGAGGGGACAAATCTACCTTATCTGTTTGTTCATCGGCGTGCGCCGAAGTCGACCCTCCAAGATTATTCGCAAATCTGTCTCCGGACTGTAGACCTATAGCCACGAAATCCAGGCGTTTCTCAACTGAAGATTACCAGTTTATCAAAGAGGAAGTGACTAAATTACTCAAGGACGAAATCATTGAAGAGAGTTGTTCACCATGGAGAGCTCAAGTCCTCATTGTGCAAAATGAAAAAAAGAAAAGGCTATGCATCGATTACTCTCAGACTATCAATCGCTTCACGTTGCTAGATGCATACCCGTTACCAAACATTGATGAATTGGTTCGAAAAGTGGCCACGCATTCTGTTTTTAGCGCAATTGACCTAAAAAGTGCGTACCACCAAATCCCTATTTCCGACGACGAAAACCATACACCGCTTTTGAAGCTTGTGGTCAGCTGTACCATTTTTGCAGGATTCCTTTCGGTGTAACTAATGGCGTCCCGTGCTTTCAAAGGGTAATTGACAAAATAATCTCGGTCGAAAAACTGGCTGGTACCTATGCCTACCTAGATGACATCACTGTTTGTGGGAAAAACAAAAGCGAACACGACGAAAATTTGAAAAGGTTTCTATCAGCCGTGAGCAAATACGGTCTGATCATTAACGAAGCGAAGAGTAAATTCAACCAAAATGAAATTTCCCTGTTGGGTCATCTTGTTTCATACAAAGAAATCCGACCAGACCCAGAAAGAATTTCCCCTCTTCTAAAATTGCCTCCGCCTGAAGACAACTCCTCTCTTAAACGGGTTTTAGGTATGTTTGCTCACTATGCAAAATGGATTCCTAATTTTTCAGACAAAATTCGCAGTTTGGTCGACTGCAATTCGTTTCCCATGTCGAAAGAAATCGTCGATAAATTCATGTTTCTAAAAAACGATATGGCCAAAGCCTTGGTTACATCAATCGCCCCTGATTTGCCTCTGACTGTTGAAACCGATGCTTCAGATATAGCTTTAGCTGCAACGCTCAGCCAAGAAGGTCGACCCGTTGCCTTTTTTTCGCGAACATTAAACAAAAGCGAACAGCAACACTCATCCATCGAGAAAGAGGCTGCGGCAATCGTGGAATGTTTGAAGAAATGGAGAGCATTTTTAATCGGACGAACATTTCAGTTAGTTACGGATCAACAAGCGCTTTCTTTTATTTTCAATTGGAAAAATTCGAGCAAAATCAAAAATGAAAAAATAATGAGATGGCGATTAGAACTGGCCCCATATAAATACGAAATAGTGTACCGCCCCGGAAAGGAAAATGTCAAAGCTGACACTCTTTCACGAGTTTGTGGTTCGTCGATCAACAAACTGTCTGAGCTTTATATCATCATGTGTCACCCTGGGATCACAAGAATGCTTCATTGGATTCGGAGTAAAAATTTACCATACTCATTAGACGACATAAAGAAAATTACTTCAGGGTGCCGAATTTGTTCCGAAGTCAAGCCAAGATAACACAAGCAACAGGGAAACTTAATTCGAGCTACCAGCCCTTTCGAACGTTTGAACGTTGACTTCAAAGGGCCGCTACCCTCAAAAAGTAAAAATCATTATCTCCTAACGATAGTAGACGAATATTCCCGTTTTCCTTTTGCCTTTCCTTGTAAGGACACGACTTCCGTCACTGTGATAAAATGTTTCTCGTCACTATTTTCAGTATTCGGTAACCCAGCATTTATCCATTCAGATCGAGGGTCTTCTTTTCTCTCGAAAGAGTTAACGACTTATCTATACTCCAACGGAATTGCGACCAGTCGAACGACTCCATACAACCCACAGGACAATGGCTTAGTCGAGCGGTATAATGGAATCATTTGGAAAACTATTACGTTGGCGATGAAATCGAAAGGTGTGCAAACGAATGAATGGGAAGACGTTTTGACAGAATCAATGCATTCCATTCGATCTTTGCTTTGTACAACAACAAACTGTACGCCTCACGAGAGATTTTTCTCATTCCAACGTCGGAGAGTAAACGGCAATTCACTTCCAACCTGGCTACTAAATCCTTGTCCCGTACTCTTGACCAAACGAAACCGGACCAGTAAATACGATGATTTGGTGAAAGAAGTAGAACTCCTAGAGGCTAACCCTCAATACGCTACAATTCGGCGAAACGACGGAACAGAATCAAACGTTTCGCTTAGACATCTGGCTCCAACAAAGAAACTGATTAGAACAGTAAAAAACGAAACAATAAGCGAAACGAAAAAGACACAGAATATTCTCTTTGGAAAGTTACGAAATCCATGAAGAGACCGAAAACCCATTCTCCACCTATAGTGAAAGCCGATGGGACTTGGGCTAGGAGTAATCAAGAGAAAGCAGATTTATTTGCGAATCACTTGTTTGAAACGTTTCAGCCGTATCCGACGCAGACTACAGAGGAAATTGTTACTCAGACGTACAAAACTGACGAGTATGAAATACATCCAGTCACGCTGAAAGAAATCAAGAGCGAAATAAAAGACAACATCAACGCTAAGAAGTCCCCTGGTTACGACCTGATTACAGGTAAAGTAGTGAAAGAGCTCCCAGAAATAGCATTAAAGAAATTACTTCATATTATTAATGCTGCGTTCAGATTGAAGCATGTACCTTCTCAATGGAAGGTAGCTGAGGTAATAATGATCCCTAAACCAGGAAAATCACCGAATGAAACAACAGGATATCGTCCTATACCTCTTCTACCAGTCTTATCGAAATTATTTGAAAAATTGCTATTAAGAAGGCTTAAGCCAATTATAGAAAACCGAAAACTAATCCCTAATCACCAATTTGGCTTCCGGCATCACCACTCAACGATCGACCAAGTACATCGAATAACAAATGTGATCGAAAAAGCGTTAGAAAACAAACATATTGCATCTAGCGTGTTTCTGGATGTTGCTCAAGCCTTTGATAAGGTGTGGCACGAAGGGCTTGAATACAAGCTACACAGGGACCTCCCTAGACAATATTATCTGATGCTAAAGTCGTACCTGGCCAATAGACACTTCAGGGTGAAGCAAGACGACAAGGGTTTAAAGATGGCGGACGAGGTCAGTAGCTGCTTTGGGTGCTCTAAAAACATATGTCTTTCGGATCTTGTGATTACTTGTAGCGGTCCGTGTGAACATGTTTTTCATGTCGCGTGCTCCGGTTTAACAAGACAAGCTGGAAAAATTATCGGGGAAAATGTGGGCATTATATTCTGGTTTTGTCCTACATGCAGACCCGCGACTCCTACACTAACGCCGCCTGCTCTGCAGCCGTCAGTCTCGACGAATTTGTCGCCTCAAGGTAACGATGACTTTTCCTCTTTGAAGGAGGAATTTACGTCTTTTAAACTTGACATATCGGCTAAGTTCGATAAATTAATGAATTGTTTCATGAATGTTGATACGACGAATCACCTGCAAGGTGCGATGTCCACTGACAAGCGTGGCAGTGTCAACAAAAACAACGTCAAATCGAATCCTCCCACTTCAATCGGGAAAAATGACATAATCCCGCGCCCTCGTGGCAAGGGGGACACAGCAAATTCCTTGAGCAGCCTCTCTACATTACCTACGAGCGGTATTAGATCTACACACTTAAAGACAACCCGTAATAATCAGCCGCGATCCCGGAACGTACTAACAGGGCAAAATTCTAGTTCTCGTTTGCAAACTGCACCTCGGAAAAGAGGTTTGTTCATTTCTCGGCTACATCCTGAAACAAGTGTTGAGGATTTCTCTGCCATTCTCTCGACTTTGAATTTGGGGTGTGAGGCCGTTACTATGAAGCTGAAAACAAGACACGACTCATACTCATCGTTCAGAATTATAGTTGACGAAGTTGATTACGGGAAAATAGAAAATCCTGATTTGTGGCCTCGAGGGTGCATATTGGCTGAGTCTTGGTCAATTTCTTCACAAGTCATCTTCAGCATCTTCTAAGTCTGACACGTCATCGAATACAACCTCCGGGTCTGATTGACTAACGCGCGGTCCCGGTTTCAAGTGTTTATACTCGAATATGCAGAGCTTTCCTAACAAGCTGAATGAAGTCAATGTTTACTTGTCCCATCATTCCGAGGTATGTGTATTAGCTGTTACGGAGCATTGGCTGAGTGACGGAGAACTCAGGTTTCACGTTCCGGACAATTTTCAGTGCATCTCGTTCTACTGCCGTGCGGAGGGTTCTCATGGAGGCTCTGCCATTTATTGTAGGAGCTCGGTCAGTGCGACGACGCTGCCTTGTCTAACTAACCTCTCAGTTGATAGGTTGATGGAAATCTCGGCGGTGAGTTTGCCTGATGTCGACATTATACTGTGTTGCATATATCGGCCTCCTTCTTCTTCCTTCACCGTATTCATCGACATGTTTGTCTCCTTTCTGGAACGGCTCACTCGATATAAGTCACCCATAGTGATAGTTGGGGACCTCAATATCCATATGGAAACAGAGAACGCTCAGCGTCAGGATTTAATGAATCTCATTCGTGCCTTTGGGCTTTGCTCAACCGTGTCAGAACATACAAGGACTCACTACAATGGCTCTCAGTCGACACTGGATGTGGTATTAACTAATGTACATCCGACGAAATTTTGTAGCCGAATCTGTGAAGAGAGGTTTTCGGATCACAGAGCTATAGAGTTTGGTGTTGGGCTTTCTCCCGGTCGGCTCTGTGACACGGTGTCATCAGTGGAGCAGGGGTGTGGAGTTTCTCGGCGAGACTTTGCATCTTTGAATGTTTGTTCTCTTCGGAGGGCCCTTTCCATGCCAGGCCTTTGGCATGGTGTGTATCTGGCTTCTTCCAGTGAGGCGTGCGACTCTTTCTTGGAGACTCTATTGCCTTTAGTTGACATGTACTGCCCTTGGGTTTCAAAAAGCAATAGACGACCTTCCCGCTCGGGGAGGTACCAGTGGTACACGTCGGAATTACAGGGAAAAAGAGAGCACTGTCTCCAGCTCCTTCGCCTAGAGCGATCTGACACGTCAGCCTCACATGATTGGAGACCCGCTCTTATGGCTGCTCGAAAAGACTATCGCCGATGCTTAAAGCAGGCAAAAATATCACACAACGACGAGAAAATTCAGAGCTCAGCAAACAAGTCTCGAACGGCATGGCAAATTGTCAGAAATGAACTTGGGAACGCTCTCTTGAGGGACTCCCCTAATAAATCGGATCTTTCAGCGGATGGTTCTAACGAATTCTTCATCAATGCGGCGCACGATAGGATTGCTGAGTTGCCACCGTCATCTAAGAGTTTCGAGGATTTTCTTCCGGACACGTGTATCCCTTCTGAGCCTCTCACTTTCACCGAGGCGTCAGTGGAGGAGGTCTTTGCGGTTCTGGAGGGCTTGAAGTTAACTAGCTCACCGGACATTTATGGTTTCACCGCGAGTTTCGTCCGTAGTATCGGGGCTGTAATTTTGGAAACTCTGGCCTACGTGCTGAATTCGTTCTTCAAAACGGGAATCGTAGCAGATTCTCTTAAAATCGCACGGGTTATTCCTGTGCCTAAGAAGGGTCAAGCTGAATATTGTGAGTTCCGTCCGATTTCCATTACTTGTGTGTTCCTGAAGATCTTCGAGACGTTAATGAATAAGCGGCTATCGACCTTTCTTGAGAAATCGGCCGTGCTATCCAAGGACCAGTACGGTTTTCGGCGGGGTAAATCTACCTCGATGGCTGCCTTGGGGTTGGTGTGCCGTTGCCTTGAGGGTGCGGAAAAAAAGAATAAAACAGTCTTACGACTATTTGACTTGTCCTGCGCGTTCGACACTATCGATCATAACATTTTATCCTCGAAACTCTTTTACCTGGGATTTGACGTTTCAGCGGTCGCCACGGTTCTCTCGACGCTCTCGGGCTGGCGGCAGTCTGTGTCTTTCGCTGGACAATGTTCGACTCTTTTACCGGCCAAGGACATTGGGGTTAAGCAGGGCTCGATCTCTGGTCCTCCTATTTTCAGTCTGTACGTTAACGATCTCCCGCAAAACACCAATTCTGTCAATTCTCAGACTATTCTATATGCCGACGACGTCACGATTATTTGCTCCGGTCCATCGCTCGAAGACGCTGTTTCCGTGGTCGACGGATCCACGGCGTTGATCAGTGACTGGTGTCTGTCGAATCGTCTCTTGCTGAATACTTCCAAGACTCAAGACTTGAGTATCAACCTCACCTGCAGCAACGTTAACAATAATAGTGTGAAGTTCTTGGGGATAAATATCGACTCACGTTTGTCTGGTGTAGCTCATATTGATGCCTTGTGCTCGACGTTGTCAAGTTCCTTGTTCGTTTTGCGTCGGCTCTCCACTTCGCTGTCTAAAAGTGTTGTGAAGATGGTTTATTTTGCCATTTTCCACTCGAAAATGACGTATGGAATTTCTGTTTGGGGAAATTCAGCTCACACCTGCAAGGTATTTAAACTGCAGAAGAAGGCCATCCGTGTGCTTGCCGGTGTGAAATCCCGGGATACATGCCGACCTTTGTTCAGGGAGCTTGGAGTCCCCACCGTCTACGCGGCCTTCATTTTGGAAATACTCTGCCTCACTAAGGAGTCGGTTGACACGGGCACAATTCTGTCCCACCAGCATGGATATCCCACTCGCAAAAGAGGTGAGCTGGTCCCCGAAAGATGTCGCTTGGCTCGCTCCGAGTCTCTCAACCCTCATGTGGTGGGGCCTCAGTTGTTTAATAAGCTGCCAACCTGCCTAAAAAATCTGCCAGCAAAGGGCTTTAGAAGGCAGCTTAAGCAACTTCTAATTGACATGGTGCCGTACTCGGTGGAAGAGTACAATTCTTCCATGAACCGCAGCTCGTTTTGACAATTCTATTTGTTCTTATTATTTATTTATTTATTGTTCATTGTTCTGCTGACGTTGTTTTACAACTTTTTCGTTGTGCTAACAATAAATCTTTATTATTATTATTATTATTAATACTCGGACCTAAAGGCCATATCAGCGGGAGTACCTCAAGGCAGCGTTCTCGGACCAGTCCTCTACTTATTGTACACAAGGGATCTACCTTCAAGTGACAATGTCACTATTGCCACATTCGCCGATGATACAGCCATCTTGGCTGTTGGAGAAAACGTTGAGCAAGCTACAAGGAAACTGCAAACAACTGTTGACAAGGTTGTCAAGTGGACTAAAACATGGAGAGTGAAGCTAAATGAAAACAAATCAGCTCATGTGAATTTCACCAACCGCAAAATTGCCACCCAGGACGTCAATATTAATTCGAGTAAGGTTCCGTATGTTGAGTCAGTAAAATATTTAGGTATGACATTTGACTCCAAGCTGAATTGGAAGAAGCACCTACAAAAGAAGAAAGAGGAGCTCAACATCAAGTTCAGGAGTATGTATTGGCTAATGGGAAGGAAGTCCCAATTAACTCTACACAACAAAATTCTCATATACATATAAACAAATTCTGCGGCCTATTTGGACGTATGGAATACAGCTTTGGGGCTGTACTAAGAAAACAAATGCTAAAATAATCCAAACCTATCAAAATAAGGTGCTGCGCAGCATTGTGAACGCGCCATGGTACATGCGGAACGATGACATTCATCGCGACCTGAAAATGGAAACTGTTGGCGAAACCATTGCCAAATTCGCTCGGAAGCATCAAAGACGCCTCCTTAAACAAAAAAACCCAGAGATGTCGAATGTCCTGAATAATAAGAACGAACTCCGGAGACTCAAGAGAAATAAACCATCGGACCTCGTAGTGTTGTGTTGACGTTTGTAGTGCGTGTGAACCTGGTGCACTAAATTAATTATAATACAAACAAAGGATGTGACTTGTTGAATGACTATCCTAATAGTGAACTAAGTTATGAGATTTGATATTGCTAGATGAACTATGATTTTGCTTAATTTGTTCAGTTGCAATAAAATATCACGGAAAAAAAAGAAGAAAAAAAAAAAAAAAAATCTGGCTCCAACAATCCAAAAGGACAATGGATGCATTTCAAAAGAGTCTGAGCAACAGGAAACGCGCTCGTCACATCCCGCGAACTCTTCGGAAGAGATCATTGATGACTCGCAATCAGAAAGTTCCGATACAACCCAAGAAAATGAGTCGACAAACCGGAACTGCATTGCGGTTTCAAAACCCAAGAGAACAATTAGAAGACCGCAGTATTTGAGAGATTACGTCGATTGATTTCTCATGTATATTTTATTTCTTTTCAAAAGGAGGGGGCGAATGTGGTAAACATTTGTCTACCTAAAATCATATTGTTTAATAATCCATTTCATTCCTTGCAAAGTTTTAAGCAAATAAAAGCCACTTTTGGTAGAGCTTTTCGTTTATGACAATTTATACAACTCATACTAAGAAATAGCCAGGTTTTCATTTTCATGCAATTTATCGAAAAAAAAGCGACAGACCGACGGCATGCCAAAAACCACTTTTTTCAACTTTTCGGAGTTTGTACATTATGAATGTGGTGTCAGCTCGGACTCGATTTTTTTCACGAACACCACACTTCCATTCCCGTAGGGAACATGGAAGTAAAAGTAAAACAAAATTGCTAATGCCGAGCTAAAATGTAAAAAAGTGCTAATTTGCTAAATAATTCAAGGAGAAAAAAGCCAATTCACCGCTAAAAATTTAAAAAATCGCCACGTTTGAAGCTGTGAAATAGCGGAAAACGCCAATTCGTGGCTATATTTGAGCAAATTCCCTAATTCATGGCTGCTAAAATTAATAAAAAGCGCTAATTCGCGGGTAGAATTGAGAAAAATCACTAATTCGCTGCAAAAATGGTGAAAAATTAAAATTGTATATATAAAAAACTTGAAAATACGCCTATTCGCGGCTTCCAAAGGCAACTTTGAGGTTAAAATTGAGAAAAAGCGCCAATTTATGGCTATTCTGGGTAAAAAAATCGCTGATTTGCGGCTGACAAAAAATCATTAATTCCATAGCGTGCGATGTGAAAATAAAGCGAATAATTGCCCGGAATTGTAGGCTTTTATTTACAAGAAAACGCGAATGACTGATGAGCCACGATCAGAATCTTCGACATCTTCGAGGGAATAGGGGAGATTTTTACTTTTAACCCAGTGGAACATTCGGGTTATTCCTGGATGACAACGTCTGATGTAGGTCGAACAGTCGCTTCGCAGATGAAGTAGCGCTACAGATCCGAGATAAAGCATATGCTTTCACGTTTTGTTTTAGGGAGACAGTTCCCGCCGCCAGCGAAGAATTTTGTCATTTTTTTTATTTTACATGAATGACGTTGGTCGAAAAAAAAAAAGAAAGCGCCTGATGATCAGTAAGAAGTTTGAAATGCTTTCCGACAAGAAAAACTCTCCATTTTCTCAACGACTCAACAATGGCCGCAGCTTCTTTTTCAATTGATGAATGTCCACGTTCTGATTTCGAGAGAGTTCGAGAGAAAAACGCTACCGGTCGATCTCCTTGACTTGAAGTAGCAGCTAACGCTACGTCTAGCTGCATCCGTCTCGACAATCAGCAGCATGTCCTCTGCAACTGTCGTGATTACAGCGTCTGAGATGTATTTTTTGATTTTTATTAACGCTTTGGCAGCACTTGTACTCAACGGAAACGAATTGCAAATTGTGAGTGAGGGACATTTATCTGAAAAACGAGGGATCTGCTTTGAATAGTGAGAAAAAAGTCCGAGAGCTCGTTTGAGAGAGGCTGAATCTTGAGGGACTAGCATGTCGATCAGTAGTAGAAGCCGCTCAGGGTCACGACGAATTGTATTATGAGACACCAAGTGCCCAAGTAAATTGATGGTATTTAAATTAAATTTACTTTTACTTTCGTTGATTTTCAAACAGCGCTTTTGCAAAGCCGAGAGTAGACGATTGAGGTTGATATTGCAATCGGATTGATCTTTTCCACAAACCGTTAAATCGTCGAGGTAGGCGAAGACTCCATCGAGGCTCTCACCGGCAATTATTTGATCGATTCCGCTTTGGAAACA
Source organism: Corythucha ciliata (assembly GCA_038030265.1). Taxonomy (NCBI): domain Eukaryota; kingdom Metazoa; phylum Arthropoda; class Insecta; order Hemiptera; family Tingidae; genus Corythucha; species Corythucha ciliata. The sequence continues at coordinate 57,072,202 of CM075938.1, forward strand.
GGCGACTCCGTTGGTCACGCCAAAGGTAATCCTGGAAAATTGGAAAAGTTTGCCAACGGCTTCGAACGATGTGAAATGCTTCCATGACAAGCCGCTTTTTATGGTTTTCATTTGTCGCTACAAGTACTTGAACTCTCCGAGGTGAGTTGCTTGTGTAAGGCCCTAAAAAGGGCGTTATGTTAAGCGATGGAGAAAAAGGAGCTCGGTCCGGGAAATTATTCACCGCTCGGTGAATGATCCCGGCGAGCTCAGGGACGATCGGGAGGGAATAGCCCGAAAGCGTCAACATATCCTTGGGGAAACTGCTTGTTATCCACAACACCTAGGGTTTTCACAAATATGGCCCTGGGATTTAATATAAAACTCGGGGAATTCTCTAATTAAAAAAGAAGGGTTTTTGGAGTACCAGCCGAGAGCGTACGTCGAATCTTTGGGGGGAACCGTAACCTTGCGAACTGCCCGCGTGCTCCGCTCGTCTACGCTACCGCAAACCCGCCAGGTCCGACGAAGGTGAGTCTAGGCTAAGTTGTAGACACTAGCTAATATACGTGATAAGCTTGACAGTTGTCGTGCCGCTGCGGCCGCCTTCGTTAATCTTTATCCCTGAATGCCCCGCGAAGGGCGCGTCATGCGCTAAGTAGAGCGCCAAAGACCGTAATGACCGTGGCAAAACTACCCGTAGGGCGTCATCCACCCGTCTACACAAAACGCTGTCCTCCGCCTGCCGCGTCACCACTAGGTCTCTTGTTAAGGCGACGGGCTCATCAGTCACCACCATCACCTTTCGACTCAACGCGTCAGCCACCTTGTTCGCCTTGCCGGGATTGTACTCTATTTTATAATCGTATTCCTCTAACACCATGGCCCACCGCATCAGTCGCGAGTTTGTGTCCTTGTGCCCCGCCAACCAGCAAAGCGCTGAGTGATCGGAACGAATCGTAAAATGGCGACCAAACAAATAGCACCGAAAAAACTTGACGCCGAACACGACGGCCAGCAACTCCAACTCCGTCGCCGTGTAACGCGTCTCAGGGTCATTCAATTGCCATGACGCATACCCTATGGGGAGCTCCCCATCGTCAAATGCCTGCGAAAGCACCACCCCCAGCCCCTTGAGCGAAGCGTCAGTCGTTAAAACGAATTCTCGCCCAAAGTCCGGGTATCTCAACACAGGCTCCGACACCAACGCCCCTTTCAACCTATCAAACGCTCCCTGACACGCCTCCGACCACACAAAGGGACAATTTTTCTTCGTAAGGGCCGTGAGCGGCGCTGATATTGCCGCGAAATTGTCCACAAACCGCCTATAAAACGAGCACAGCCCCACAAAAGACCGCACTTCCGTCAAGGTACTCGGTGGTGGAAAACCACGAATCGCCTCCAAATGTGTCTGTAGGGGCCGAATCCCCTCTGCACTGACCTTGTGCCCCAAAAACTCTACCTCCCGGGCCGCAAACGTACACTTCGCCAATTGTAGTGTCAATCCTGCCTTTCTTACCACCTCAAACATGTCACTGAGGGCTTTCAAGTGGTCTGCCATTGTAGGCGAAAACAATATAATATCGTCCAGATAGGCCAACGCCCTACCTGGCCCCATCTGATCGAAAAGCGCCCCCGCCAGCCGTTGAAACGTCGCTGGAGCTCCCTGGAGCCCGTACGGTAAACGCGTCGCACAAAATTGCCCGAAGGGCGTTGAAAAAGCCGTTTTCTCTTGACTCGACTTATCGGGTTCAGTGACGTGACCTATCAATTTTTCCAGCAACCCCCTAAACACCTGATGCCTTTCCGCCTCCTCTGTCTCCACCCGAGCGACCACGGCGTCATTATCCCCCGTCTCCACCGACATGGCGACCAAGGCCCCCACTGCCTGGTCCCGACAAATCGTAAGAGGTGCACGGCTATAGTTAAACACCGAGGCAATCGTACGGCCACCCTCGACCGCCACGATAGCCCTCGCCACAAGCGCCCCTTCCAACCCACGCGGTAGCAACAAAAATTCACCTCTTTCATCAAGGCGAAGTACTGGTGGCCCGCTTTGCGTCTGGAGGTGGCGGATTACGTGAAGTCCTGCGTGTCGTGTGCGCAGAAGAAGGACTATGGAAGGGGGGTTGCGCCCCTGGGGGAATTTAGAGAACCCGCCTCGACCTTTGAGCAAGTTTAGCTGGACGTGGTTGGCCCGTTTGTGGTGACGGCACGTGGTAACCGCTTTGTTTTGTCCCTCATGGACCAATTTTCGAGGTTAGTGGTGTTCGTCCCGATTCCTGACCAGCAGGCTGAGACCATTGCTGAGGGTTTCCTGAACGGTTTTGTGATTTCATATGGCCTTCCAGTCCAAATTCTTACGGACCAAGGGGCTTCGTTCATGTCGGAGGTCTTTCGAAATTTGTGTGAACTCTTGAAAATTCGGAAAGTTCATACGACGGCGTACCATCCACAGTCGAATGGTCGGCTGGAGCGGGTCCATCGAACGCTCGCCACCATGGTGAGTCATTATGTAAAAGCCCAACAGTCTGATTGGGACAAATTTGTGCCTTTCGCGGCCATGGCCATTAACTCGCAGAATAACGAGAGTACCGGGTTTTCGCCGTTTGAGTTGTGTTTCGGGAAGCGGATGGTTACGCCTTTGGACGGGGATTTGGCGTTAGGGCCTGAGGGAGAGCCCCTGGATGTGTACGTGGAGCTTCTCCGGGACCGGCTACGGGTGGTACAGGCCCTGGCGCGGGTGAACAATCAAAGGGCCGTAAGTAAGCGGGCAGAGCGGTTTAAAGCGAGCACTAAGTCCGAAGGTTTTCACAAGGGCCAGTTAGTGATGTTGCACTCGCCGGCTGTGAAGAAGGGGTGTGCGAAGAAATTGACACGGCCCTGGCGTGGACCTTATCGGGTGGTGCGGGTCATTACTAGGCTCACTGTGGTAGTTCGGGTTGGTCGAAAGGATAGAGTGGTGCATGTGAATCGGCTGAAGCCCTTTCTTGGGAGAGACCGGCGGGTCGTTTTTGGACGGGAGTCAGGGTCTGTTGTAGTAGGGGACGCTTCGGTAATAGGGGCCGGGGGTTCGGCAGAGCCTGCGGGGGCTTCAGCTCCTGGGGGTGAGGTCGCTCCGGTGGGGCCGGTGGAGGTGCCTTTGGTGGGCCGTCGTCGGGTCCCTTGATTAACTTACCGCGCACTAGCCGGGTTGGAGTAAGAATTTGGGGGTGGTTTGTTGGGTAGTTAATTGTTATCGTATTAAGGTATTTTATTAGGTGATTATTGTTGAATTAGGATGGGGTTTTGTGGTGGCGGCTCTGGGCCGTCTGGTGGCAGCATGGTGTTTTTTTTTATTAGTGGTCGAGCGGTTGGTTTACTATATTTGGGTTACTTAAGGTCTTGTAGTTATTACGTTTTATTTTGTTGTTATGGTTATTGCTCTTGTTATTCTTGTCTTTCGTTAATGAGTTACGAGTTCTAATGCCTTGCGGAAGGAAGTGGTGTTTTTTTTTTCCTCTCTTCTAGGGTAGAAATCAGGCGGGGTCGCTGGTCTGGGTCCTAGATACATCAGAGAGCGGCGTTGGCCTGTTGTCACGCGGGGTACGGCTCTTCTTGTTTGGAACGGCGGGCGTCGAAGGAGGACCATGGTGGTTCTGGGCATTTGGAAAATGGTCTCCGTGTGATGGGGGGGCAGTGGTCCGTCGGCCCACGCGCAGGAGCAAAGGGCGCGACGCAGGTGCTCGGGAGGTCTTCAAGCCCTTCGGTGCGGGGGATGGATCGAGTGGTGGTCCCAGCTGGATGTCCGATAATGCATTTGTTGTCGCCTATTTGGTTGTTGTACAGTCTTGGTTTAAATTGATGTCAGTATTCGTTTTTGTTTTGTACAGGCTCTACTTCTGACGTCTTGGTGATTTGCGGTGCGTGGGGCGTAGCGGGCAACGGGCTGTCACATTGGTCTCAAATTTTGGGGGGAAAGCAGTCGGCAATGGCCAAATTGAAAATTGGGGGGTAGATTGAAATCCAAATTTCGAGGTCGCAAACCCAACACACACCCGCCAGGTCCGACGAAGGTGAGTCTAGGCTAAGTTGTAGACACTAGCTAATATACGTGATAAGCTTGACAGTTGTCGTGCCGCTGCGGCCGCCTTCGTTAATCTTTATCCCTGAACACACTTCCCGGAGGCTCCCTAAACCGAGGCCTGGTCGGGCTTTACACTTGGTTCAATCACTCCTTCTTTTAGTAAACGAGCTATTTCTTCTTTTAGGAAGGCGTTGTCTGCTTCAGATTATCTTCGAGAATTCCTTGCTATCGGCTTACAATGGAGGGGGGGTTGGTTTCCGAATAAGCGAGGGAGTTGTGACCGTACACAGAGAGCTGTAGAGAGAGCTGTGTACGGTCACAGAGTTCTACTTGCGCGCAAATTGATGAGCAAATCGAAAAAGGAATTTTCTCTTCTCCGAAGGAAAGAGAGACATTCGAATGTATTTCTTGAGAATGTCGTGTACGATGAGGACATAAACACAAAGCTCCTTTAAAACAGTTAACTTCTGGTTGGAGTATTGTTGCTCCGATAGCTCCAGATTAACATAGCCCTTCACGGGTGTCGAAAAAAATGTAGCTACATGGCTATCTAGATAGCCATCGAGACCTGGCTGTTTTCGGAAAAAACATTTGATTTTATGCGTGAAAACGAACTTCTGGTTGATGAAACTGGTGGAACTACCAGTGTCGACTAGACAGCGTGCCAGTAATAACCGTCAACTGTTACCGAAACAACAGAGCAGAACGAAGCAGATTCAAGAAGCGCAGTGGCGTAGGAAGGAATTTGTCTTGGGGGGGGGGGGATCAGATTGAAATCTCGCAAGGGTGAGGGGAGGGGGTAAGTTCACATTTTAGTCATCATTCCACCCAGCCAGCACACTCTTGAATCTGGACATCTTGCTGGCCTCATCATAGCCTCAATCTATCAGTTAAGGGCGATTTTTGGGCTCTACCCGCAAATTAGCGCTTTTCTCAATTTTGTCCGAGTGTAATCGTTCTTCTCAATTTGAGCCGCAGATTAGCGGTTTTGCCCCACCCCCTCCCAAAGCCATGAATTTGCGCATTTTCTCAACTTTAGCAGCTAAGTATCGTTTTTATCCCGAGAGCGATGGTTCTTAATTATCCACGAGTTTTGGCGTTTTCCTCAATTTTAACAGCATATTACCGCGAATTTAAATGCGAATTTAAATTATAAATTTAAATTATAAATGTAAATTTTTTTTTCAAACATTTTTCAAACCAACAAATTTACATGTATCCATCAATTTCTGTCAAAAAATCATCATTTTTTTTTAAATTATAAATTTCACGTCACATTCGGAAATTAGTGATGTTCCTCAATTTTAGCTGCGAATTTTCGCTTTTTCTAAATTTTAGCAGCGTGGTAGCGTTTCCAACCCGTGCATTACCTACCGAGTTTTGTCAATTTTTGCCAAGAATTGGCGTTTGACTCAATTTAAGGTGCAAAATAGCAATTTTTTCCATTTTACTTCCATGTTCCCTACGGGAATGGAAGTGTGGTGTTCGTGAAAAAAATAGAGTCCGAGCTGACATCACATTCATAATGTACAACCTCAGAAAAGTTGAAAAAAGTGGTTTTTGGCATGCCGTCGGTCTGACAGTCTGTCGCTTTTTTTTCGATAAATTGCATGAAAATGAAAACCTGGCTATTTCTTAGTATGAGAAGCACAAATCTGACCTTTGTTTTGAGAAAAAATCATGTTCTCCCCGTACCGAAATGTCGTTTTTGGATATAACTTCAGAACAAGTCATTCCAGAATTTTTTTGATATTTTTTTCGGATTCCTCGTAAAATTTCCTTGCGAATTGACCACAATATTGCCGAAAATATGCAACTTTTTTTGTGGCCAAAATCGTCGTTTTTAGCGCAAAAGGACCAGTAGCCAAAAATGACGGTCGAAATTGCAAAAAAAAGGCCTCTAGAGCCCCTTTGTATCTCAATTGCAAATATTTGTACCCAAAAAAAACTGAGGTTAAGAGAAAATTGTGGGAGGTGATAGATTTGGCGTGACTGCGTTAAAAATTATTCGCCACAGATTTACATAGTAATCTAAATCTAGTTGTTTCTTGGCATGAAAAACGCGAGTATGACCTTTGTTTTGAAGGTAAATAATTTTCCAGGCCTGCTCTTCCCGTTGCGGAATAATATTTTCGGTATTAAACTCGAAACAATTGGTCCTGGAATTTTGTAACTATTTTGTTAAGATTTCTCGTTCAATTTCCATGCGAATTGACTACAAAGTTGCCGAAAACAAACCTCTTTCACTTCCATGTTACTCACGGGCATTTTTTTGCCATCTTGTTTTTTTTTTGTTTTTTTTGTTTTTTTTTTTAGATAACTTTATTGTACAATTAAGTACTTTACAGTTGTGTTGGACAGTTACAATCAATAATAACATGGCACGTGTAGGTTGGAATTAGGTCCATTGACCATACCAACACACCCTGTACCAGGGAGCTCCAGTAATGTATCGGAGGATTCTGTTTTGGAGAACCTGAATTCTTCTAACTTGGGTAGCAGATGCACTGCTCCATATGGGGCTCGCATATTGCCAGATGGGGCGTATCAGCATGATGTATATCCTTCGCTTGGTATCCAGAGGTAGTGGGGAGCGACTGCCAAGTAACGGTTTGAGAATGTGGAATCTGTTGCGGCACCTCTTGTTAATTTCTGTTAGGTGTTGGCTGTATGTCAGTCTTGTGTCCAACGTGACGCCTAGGTATCTAACACTCTTAGCTTGTGGGATGTCGCTTCCATTAAGAGAGAGTTGTGCTTCATCGTGGTTGCGGAGGTATGTAAATGCCACAGCTTGTGATTTAGTGGGATTTAACGAGATTCTCCACTTGCTTGCCCAGGTATCAATTTTATTGCATATAGACTGAAGAGGAGTCTTGGCCTCCAGCATTGTTTTCCCTCGACTGAGATAGGCGGTGTCGTCAGCGAACTGCTTGGTTTTCACAGCATCGTCGGTGGGAAGATCGGAAGAAGAACAAAGGTACAGAAGAGGGCCTAATACGCTCCCTTGGGGTACCCCCGCCTTAATTGGGCGGCTTCGGGATAGGCTACCCTCGCACTTTACACAAAATGTTCTATTCATTAGGTATGATTGAATTACTCTGTAGTAGGTGTCCGGGAGTACTCTTTTCAACTTCATTAGAAGACCCTCGTGCCACACGCGATCGAAGGCTTTTTCGACGTCGAGAAACATTCCAAGGCAGATTTCTTTGTTTTCATAAGCTTTCATTATCTCATCCGCCACTCTGTGTAACTGATGAACGCACGAGTGCCCTGGTCGAAAGCCGAATTGTGAGTGAGGGATTAGTGGTTCCATAAAAGGGAGAAGTTTGGGAAGAAGAATTCTTTCGAGGATCTTTGACAGCATTGACAGTAAACTTATAGGCCTGTAACTTTCTGGCGAATTTTTTGGTTTTTCTGGTTTCTTGATTAATAATACTGATGCGTGTTTCCACTTTCTGGGCCAGTAGCCCAATCTTACTACTGCGTTATAGATTTGTGTTGTGAGAACTATAGTTTTTCGCGGCAGGTTCACAAGAAGGGGCTTCACAATTAAATCGTCGCCTGGAGCTTTCTTCGAAGAAATTCTTTTTATGGCATTTATTACTTGGCATGGTTTGAAATAGTCGGAAAATGGTGAGAGCTGAAGAGGTTCGTCAAGTGCACCGAGGACTGAGGTATTAAAATTGGGTTCTTGAATTGAATTTGGAGTGAACTGTTTCTCCAGAATGCTAGATAAGAGCTCTGCTTTCGCAGCTGGCGTTGTGTACCATTGATTATTGTGTTTAAGTGGAGGGATCCCATCCCTTAATTTGATTAGTGTCCTCGTTTTCCTCCATAGGCTGCCGTCTTGGGTATCGAGTTTAGTAATATCATTTTTTTCTACGAGGCATCGATGTTCGATGAGTGCCATCTTTAACTCTCGGGTTGCCCTGTTGTACGTGGATTTATCCGCTGGATGTTTTGTTTGATGCCATCGTGCTCTGGCACAGCGTTTGACTCTGAGAAGATCCAATATATGAGATGGCACAACAGACTTGGGAGATGACGTGATGGCAGGCCTCGTGCTCGCTTCTGAAGCCGCAAATTTTATTGATGTTGTTAGGGCACTGACAACCCGCTCAACATCTATGGGAGTTTTAAGAGGTATTTTCAGGTCTGTTAATTCATTAAGTACTGTTTTGTATTTTTTCCAATCCACTGGGTACTTCAAAAGTGATTGATATGTGGGCTTGTTGTTTGGTTCCTGAAGTATTTCCAGAATCACAGGGAAGTGATCGGATGAGAGATCGTGGTCTACCTCAAGAGTACCACAGAATCCTCCTACATTCCGTCCAACGTAGAAGTCTAGAATGTCTGGAGAATGACTTCTTATGTCTGGGTAATGCGTGGGCTCAGCAGGGCTGAATACTTCTAGTTGCTTTTGTATAACCACTTCGTAAAATGTACGACCTCTCGGGTTAACAGTGTTATTAGAACCCCAGCGAGGGTGCTTGGAGTTGAAGTCACCCCCAAGAAGAAAACGTCGGCGCCCCATTATGTCAATCAATGAAGTTAAGGCTGTATTAGTTAAATTATTTTCGGGAGCTGAGTAGAAAGAGCCTATTTGTAAGTCTATCCTGTTCAAGTTGACTATTATACGAGATAGTTGTGCGTATGATTCATTATAGGATGGAAGTTCGTTGTGCGATATGTTTGATTTTATGAGAATCAGAGATCCGCCTTTACATGTCCCAGATGGGTGGTCGGCGCGGTAGAATTTGTAGCCCGGAATATGAAAAACAGCTTAGGGGGTTAGTTTTGTTTCTGTTACCAGCAATACGTCAATCCTTCGAGTCAAGATAGAGTTGGAGCTCGTGGATTTTGTTTAAAACACCGCGGCTATTCCAGGTGCAGACTTTTAGTGGTCTAATTTGATGGTTGTTCATGGGGAAATCAGTTTGGGAAGGATTTGTGTATATATATAATAATAATAATCTTGTATGTGTAGGTCAGAAGTGTTCGAGAAAAAAAATGCGAACTCTGAAAAGCTCGTACAATTTTTTGGCAGCCCAAAAACCAAAATTATTGAGCACTTCTTTTAGTTTCTTCTCAATATCCCGAAAATGAGTTACTTCACAGGAAAATCTTCACTCACAAAACTTGTTGAGCAATAAATTTCTAACAAATTTTGTATGTAAAGTAGTTTTCCACGATGAATATGGAACGGGCTACAGCTTTTCGAAATTGTTGTTCCAAAATGGTCAAAGGACCTAAAATCACCTGTTTTCGACTGAGTATTGCATTTTGGACGGTTTTCTATTTTTTGATTTTTTGGTATGAAAGAACGAAGACAGACAATTGAAGGAGGATTTTGTATGAAAGAACGAAGACGAATGATTGAAGGAGGATTGAAAATTGAGGGACGATTGATGGTTATAGTCGTTGATTGATAAGGGTGGGTAATTGAAGATTAGTCGATGTGGGCTGAGGGTTGATTATTGATTATGTGCGACCAAGAATTTTTTTGGATTTATGGTTATGGAAATTTTGGTGTTTGAGGAATGAAGACTGCGTGATTGATGATTCACGGATTGTATGGAGGACCACACGATACTTCCATGTTCCCGTTTTTGGCGTTCATCAATAATGCGCACAAAAAATAAAAATAAACAAGAAAACTTCCATGGCCGTATCAATTTTTTCAGTGCTCCGACCCCTCCGATTTCATGCTGGTTGAAGGGTAACATGGGCGCTCGAGTTTTATTTCGCATATGTCGACTAACATATGTACCGCGAATCAGCGAGTTTTTTCTTAATTTTAGTCTGGAAGTTACATCGCGAGACCACGAATCAGCGTTTTTTAGCAGCTATAGCCACGAATATTACCGATTTTTGTCTGATAGAGGGTCCAGGGTGATCCCCCCTCCCCCGTACCTCGGTACACTACTGCGTTGGGTCTGAAGTCCAAGGAAAAAGCTGGACGTACTCGGACCTTTTCGGGCTGCTTGAAGTCCAGAAAATCTGCTAAACCTAACTTCAACGAGAAAATTTTTGGAGATTTTATGGGGCTCTTCGTTATGGTACTAATGCTCCTTCGTTCGTATACTTGTAGCTCTCTGGGGGGGGGGGGGATCGATCCCCCATATATCCCCCCCCCTACCAACGCCCCTGAAGAAGCGTCATTTTAATGTTGCGATGATGAAAGATGACGCATTTAACTTTGTATGCTGAGCTTTGATCTTTCGAGAAAATACCATTCAATTTGACAATTCCTACACTCTGCCTCTCTTAATGCAGGGCAAACGCAGAGCCCCTAGACCCAGAGGATAACGAGAATTTCCACAGAAGTAACACTTATTTTTGCTCGCAAAAGCAGCACACAAGTCTGGTGTCGAGGCTTCGGAAGTCTGGTTCTCAACAACAGCTGTACTTTTCGAGGGGGTGCAACTCGCGTTCAAGAAAGAAATTTGACTGAAGCTTTCTTCTTGTTTTTGAGCCATTTCTATAGGGTGAGAACCTGACGAATCGCTTCTGACAAATCTATGGAATCGTTTTCCAATAGACGCTGACGAATGTTGGTTGAATAGAAGAAGACCGCTAATGAATGCGTCTCTCACATACTCTTCACTCTGCTGAGCAGCAGATACTGCCTTGAAGTCACAGTCTTTGCCGAGTGCCTTCAAAATTTGAATACACTGTTCGATTGAATCTTCCGCCGATAGTTTGAGTCGGAAACCTCTCAGAAAAAGCGGGAGCATCAGATTTTATCAGGCACTTTTGGTTAATGTGAGGAATCCTCACGCGGTATTGGTAGATGAAATGTAGAACCGTGCGCAGACCTTCTAGTGCGATATTGAGCCTCTCCTTCTTTTCAGTACTCGTCAGGAGGTAAATTAGTTGGTGAAGTCACGTCATATGAATGAGTGATCATTTCAAGGAAAGACGGGTGACAGTGGCCTTGGGAAAGTTGGTAGGTGGAAGGGGGATTTTAATGACGCGGGAAGGCTTGTGTGGCCGAGCAGTGGACCAACGCCGCATAGGGATTACCGTACATTCACCAAAACTGTACGGTAAAAGTCCGATGCTTCCATTTTATTCGAGGCATTTCGGAGTTTTACCATGCATGTATGAGAATCCTAAGATTTACCGTATTTCGAGAGGTCCAAGTCCGAATTTAATGAATCCTTCGAACTTTAACCAACGTCGCTGGTGAATGCTAGGATTCACATTCCATATCCACTCCTTGGACGCAGTGGATGTGTTGGAGCATATACTTCGAATTTACAGGATCTTAGCAACTTATCCATATCAGAGAGCTAGAGGGTGAGTGGTGCCGAAAAAATTTTATTGTAAATAAAGTTGATGTGAAAACGCGAATAAGATTGATTAAAAGGGAATTATTATCATAAAACCAATAAAATCACGCGGTTAAGGGTGCGTTCATCAATGCACTTATTCCTCAGATAAAGCTGGGATAAGTCTGGTTGCTATGGGCCTTTTTGCAAACATAAATGTTAAGTTATTAGAGGGATTCTTATTCATAACGATAATGAAAGAACTGGGGGCCTATTCTCTAACAGAAAAGCAAAGTGTTTTTCGTAGCAATATGTAAATTTCATTCATATGTTCGAAAAAAATTAATGAAATAGACATATTGCTATGAAAAACATATTGCTTTTTTGTTAGAGAATAGGCCCCCAGGATTGCTCATCACTGCTGATAATGAATGGCAATCAGTTCCCAAGTGGATGAGAGGGGAGGAGTTTCAAAATAAGAACCGTGTTGCCATACACATTGAGAGGGACAGGGTGATTGTTTATCAAAGGACGACCTGCCCCCTCTACGCCTCTCCAGTCCGCTGTGAGCAATCCAGGTTTATATAACGTTGCTTATTCCATGAGATATCCGGTGATTGATAAACCCAACCCTTAGCCAGGTAATGTCAATCTTCTTTTCACCGTATAGCGCATGATAAACAAACAAAAAATGCGATTCGTGGCAAGCATTTGGAAAAACCGGCTATTTTGCGGCCAATATTGGGGAAAACACGTAATAAAAACGCTAATTTTCAGCTCAAACTGAGAACAGTGCTAATTCTCTAATAAAATGTGGGAAAAGTTGCTAGTGGGAAACTTACACATTTTTCAAGCACTGATGGTGTTTCTTGAAGAGGCCTCTTCCACAAGGCTGTATTGCTCACATTACACATTGAAATCACTCAAGGATTTTTTTAAAGCGAATTTTTAAAAATTTTGAGTGGGGGATTGATTACGTCAAAGGTTATTCAGTGAAATGGATGGTGTGGGAAAAGGGGGGTAAGAAGCATTTTCAGGGGGACTATTTTTATGTTATAATATGTAAACAAAAAATGTTATTGTGGTATAGTAGCCGCTGGGCTTACCGCAGTCAAGGAGAACATCGGTCTCGGGAGGTTTTCATGTCGTTATTATATGTTTGGTTCGTCTCCTCTATAAAAGTTCAAGTTCCTTGTAAACCAGTTTGAGTACAGTTAATAAATGTTTTCCTCGTTTACATAAGTCACGACTGGTTTTCCTAAGTAGCCTGGTTCGTCATCAACAAACACAACAGTTATAGTTCCCTCAGATGCTTCACAAGTGACCATTGACGTCATTTCCCCTCGCTCCATCCATCCCTTCTTGAAGAACTTTGAAATTTATTTAAAAATCACCAAATGCATCAATCGGGCTGCAACCACTGTTGATATCCTTCTGTCTGTGTGCCAATTCACCAGTTTACTTTTCTCCCAAATCGGGCATTCATGCAAGTTCCCCTTTTTCTGCTAAAGTGGAGAATACTCAACTTGGGGAGCCTCTTTTGGAGATTTCCACCCCGGCCCCCGATATAGGTGCAGGTCCGCCAGTGAGTGTGGTGTAAGTTTTTCCACCCGTCCTCTATGAATTGAAACATAAATGTTTATGGTGAGGACGCGGCACTGTACACTTTAGTGTAGTGTGTTGAATGGAAATCGCTATGAGGGTCCATTTCATAAGGATTTTCAGTGAAATGATAGAATTTTTTTTTTTTTTGTCTCTCCACAGCTTTATTTTTAAAAAACAATGAATAAGGATTTTCGTTTCAGAATCTGCGATAAAAATTGGAAATGGATTTTCGATCTTCCGTGATTCTGGCGCGTTTTGGCCAGTTTTCTGAGACCGCACAAATATAGTTGTCCCGCGGATGCGGTGGCCGCGCAATCGACAGCCCTAAAGTTCAAAAATGAGCCTCAACGCTGGCAAACCTCTCTGGCACCATTCTGGACTCTGGAGTTAAGAACAACGGCCAAAATCAGCGACAACGTGGAACGCTCATTTTTGGTAACTTTAAGGGGCGCTGACGGATTCCATCAAATTTTTTTAAGTTTAAGGCCTCTTGGGATACATTCTGAGACGACGAAATAGCGGGTTTTGATGAAATGTATGGAGAGGGGGCAAGACTTCAAGTTTACAGCCTATATCCAGTTATTGAGGTTAGACAATTTCACAAATATTATACCGCCCCCTCGCCCACTCCTTATAGAAGAGCCGCAGACATATAGCCCCGCTAGGGGACTAAAACATCTCAAGAACGACTTTCCTTAGGATTATACCCCTCTCCCTAACACCCGACACTGCCACTCGTCACCCTTCCGCCCAAACTTACCGCCCTTTCAATCAGCGGTGGCTTTTCAGAAGGCCCTTTAAAGAGACGGCCTGAAGGGTCTTGTCTCTTATACAGAGACGGTGGTTTTCTCCGTGTTGAATGAGTTGGTGAGGGGCGGTATAGCTGAGGGGGATTTTTCCCGGCCTCAACTCAAAGGCTCTTTTGATGACTGAATTATTTAGCCGCAGCAAAAAGAGGAACGTCAGGTTGTCAATTACGCTGAAGTCACAGGCCCCATTCCACAACCACTGGCTGATCGACTTGTTATGACAAAAAGAGGGGCTAATACGCTTAAAATACCCAAACCGCTTACAATCACGAAATAAACCAAGCAGATTATGGTTGCAGGTGGTGGTGGTGGTGGGAGGTTGAGGGAAGTTCCCGTCGACTTTTTTTATTATTATTAAACGATGGCTGATGAGGAGGGGGACGCTGTAAAAAAATAACGTAAATAAAGGAACCCTTCAAAGCTGTTGGGCATTACAAATAATTCTGTGCTTTTGTTGTTTTTCACACCCCCCCTCCCCCCCGCGTCACACCATTCATACACACAGCTCCACTGCTACGCTTTGTTTGTTTTTTCGTAATTTGAAATGATTTTCCTCGCTTTTCCATTCATTTTAAAATGAGTGCAGTGAGCGATTAAAATCAACAAGTTTTAATTAAGAGAAACCAGAGTTTAAATTGGTGCGTTAAAAGTTTGACGAATCACTACAATCGTACGTCATTCCCTACTGACTTATTCAAAAACTTTTCACGTTAAAAATTAAAGTTTAAAATTTCGCCAAAAACTGCGTTGTTTTGATTGACGTTGGCAAATAAAATTAATTAAAAAAAAATCAAGTTATTCCCTGAGTGAACTTTGGAAAATTCTTTAAAATTTTAATAATTATAATTATATCATATTATGTATGTATATACCTCTTAGCAAACGGTAAAAACGAGGCACCAAAATTTTACGATGTTTACTAGTCCAAGACCATGGGCGTACTGGTGAAAGCAGTCGCTACCCCCATTTCTAGCTCTACTAGCCATCTGCGAAACATTTACTTCTCTCTTCGCAGCGTCCGCTCAGCCACCCTGTCACCCCCTCCCTCCTTTAAATCTCTTCTGTTTCCAATTGATTTTCACTTAAAAATCTGCCAATTCGAAAATATTCAAGTGAGATTCAACTCCTCACCCCCCCCCCCATCGCACAACATGCACCACCAACCCGGCACTCCGACGACGCAACAATGGTACGATAGAGAGAGAGAGTGAGGAGTGAGAGACGAGCCCCTTTCTTAATTGCCGGATGAGTGCTAGATGAAGAAGGGCATTTCGAGAAGATGAGCAGGGACCAAGTAGGAGTAGAACAATGGAGAGAAATCAGAGGTGTACGAAAATTGATGATTTTTTTTTTTTCAAAGCTCTTCTAGCCTTGGCCCTCTCATGAGAGTCAATATACCAAAATTTTGTCGGTGTACTGCCCCCCCCCTCTCCATTTCATTACCAATCCATAACAAACTAAATTAAAGGGAGGGAGCTCAAATATTGTTTTTAGGAACAATCGCCAAGTTTTTCACTTAAAGTACTGGGAAAAGCTATGGTATCAATATAATGGGGATGGCGGGGCGCAGCAAACAGTGTTTATTAAGGTGGAAGGTTTAAGGGTACGTATTGAAAAAGTTTTTCTTTTCGAACATAAAAGGGCGAAGGCGGGAGGAATGGCAAATGATGGGGGGGGGAGGGTTTAAAAAAAAGAAGGAAACAAAAGGATAGCTGAATCTAAGCTGAAATGGTATCTTAAACAGACAAACCTTATTCACAAAAAAAGCGGAGTTACCGTATGAAAAGTTACGATATTTAATATGAGAAAAGCCACGCGGGTTGTTTTCCGCTTGGGTAAAGAAAACAACAACCTTGAAATTGAAGTTTGAGGTCGTGGTGTGTGAGGAAGGGAGGGGGTGGAATTGAATAAAACTCCCGGAGGAGATGAAGATACACCCCCGAAAGGAGGTATATTTTATAAAAGTCTCGCGTACAAAAAATGAAATCAGTCGCTTCTCCTCTTCCATTTTACTATTCAAACGGCGTTGTTTCAATTAATATTCGGGACCTTCCTCAACCCGTGCGATATAATAATGCGAAAATAACACACACAAACGAAAACACGATCGATATACCTCATTCGGGGAATGAAACTTTCGCCTTTTTTGTCAATTTATTTTTATATCAATGTTTTCTTAATTGGAGAAATATTGGTGTGTGTGGGGAAGATCGTTAATTCGTTTTTGACAATAAGGGGTCTAGGTGGTCGAATTTTACCCTCTCCTCAACCTCCCTCCCCTCCACAAGCAAAATGTGAAATCCCGTCGATTCACCACTTTTAGATCAGGTCAGCCGACAGTCCGACAAGAACATGTGACGTGGTGGGGGGGGGGACGACGACATGAGTTGACTTTTACCCGACGACGACAGTGAAAATGCTCAGCTTTGCGTTGAACCATATATACGTCAAGGATCGACAAAAGCTGCAGCGCCAAGACAATCCTCAGTCCGTCGCCCAGTTCCATTCATCGTCACACTGACACTGCCGCAGATACCAGTCGACACCATTGAAAATGTTTTGACGCGGTGTGGCTTAATGGGGGTCGTTCGGACGACCCGAAGATGAGGGTTGAAGATGCAAGAAATTAACGGTCGCCACCCGTTGTTTGCTTTGGGTAACACCAGGCCCCAATATATTCTTAATATAATACAACTGATTTACAACTTTTGTTTCGGAAAAAATAATAACAATTCTTTTCTTTAATGGTTTCATGTCGTTCCGGGGCGTGGAACTCGCGACTGTCGGTCTGGTAGCGTCCCTTCGCGCTGTTGCAGATCCTCTTGTCGAGCTAACGGTCCGTTAGCGTCCTTTGGTGCTGTCCGTAGTGTCTTCTTCGCCGGGTTCGGCAAGGATAGGGAAAGGTTCGGACAGGATCGGTCTTACTCGATGAATTCTGGGGCAGACACAAGTGTCGCTAAGCCCCGTAGTATCTACCAAGCTCCACCGAGGTTAGGGGAATGAATAAAAAGAATAACCGGAGTCTTCTCTACGGTTTTGGCACGGATGCCTATCGGCGGTCAGGTCCACAATAGGGTTTCCACTTCAACAAGCGTCCGGAGTCTTCTCAACGGAGTAGAGCTTGGAAGGTTCCCGTAAGGTTATCCTGCTGGTCCGATTGTATAGATGCGTCAGGTGTATGACGACTTTAACAGTGACGGTCTAATCCACAATAGGGTTTTCCTTCAACAAGCGTCCGGAGTCTTCTCAACGGATATGTTGAGCTTGGAAGGTTCCCGTAAGGTTATCCTGCTGGTCCGATTGTATAGATGCGTCAGGTGTATGACGACTTTAACAGTGACGGTCTGATCCACAATAGGGTTTTCCTTCAACAAGCGTCCGGAGTCTTCTCAACGGATATGTTGAGCTTGGAAGGTTCCCGTAGGGTTATCCGGCTGTTCGATTTTGATATATGCGTCAGGTCACTGACGACTTGAAATAATGACGGTCTAATCCCCAAAAGGGTTTTCCTTCAACAAGTGTCCAGAGTCTTCTCCACGGAGTAGAGCTTGGAAGGTTCCCGTAAGGTTATCCGTCCGATTTAATTGGATCGGTGCGTCCGGTTTGGGACGACTTGAGCCAGGGGCGGATTAATCCACAATAGAGTGTCCACTTCAACAAGCGTCCGGAGTCTTCTCAACGGAGTAGAGCTTGGAAGGTTCCCGTAAGGTTATCCGTCCCGCTGGTCAAAAAAAAAAAAACAAAACGGGGTAAGAGGCCTCGGTCAGGGTCAGCCTTATACCAACCGGTCAGGATCGAATCACTGAAGGGTCGGAAAGGTTCCCAATAGGCTTTGCCCGTGGATGCCTTGGTAGGGTGTGACGTCACGAACGGTCAAGAGTCGTCTCAATTGACCGCTGGACGTTTTCCCGTACGGCGTGATTTTTGGTGAGCGATCCTTCGCTTCGGGAAGACTGCGTCGTCACTGTTGTACTTCCGGATCGTCGTGGGTTCTGGAGTTCCCAGTCGTTGAAGCCACTGGAGGGTCGTACTGTTTCCCAGTCGAGTGGTCCAATTGCAGGCCGAAGATCTGGTCCAGGTTGCTGGGGTGTTTCCCGTTTGACTTCTCGACTTCTCTTCAAAGTGTTTCCGACTAAAAATGATCAAACTGGTCATACGCGACCTTTGCAAAGCTTCAGGGACGATTCGCCACCTGAAAGTGGCTAAACTTTCTGATCTGTGCCGAAAAAATGACTATAGTAGGTTTTCGTGGACTATATTTGCACTTCACACTGCTCAAAATGGCTGAAAACAGCTAAGTTGACTATTTGCGCCCCTTAATAGTAAAACTAAAGTTTCGCTACTTTAAAATGGCTAAACTGACAATACTAGTGCTCTGAAAATAGCCAAACTGGCAATTCAAGCTCGAAAAGTTACCATTCGTGCCCTATAATGACAAAACTGACGTTCCGTGCCGACGGCAAAAATGACGATTCGCACCTTCGAAATGCTTAAAATGATGACTCGCACCTTGAAAATGACTAAACTGACAATTTATGATTTATAAATAGCCAAGTTGGCAATTCGCACCTCAGCCAATGGCAAAACTGACGATTCGCTCTTCTAAAAAGACTAAAGTGGCATTTCACGAGCTGAAAATGGCAAACTGACTTAGAAATAGCTTGGCGGACTATTCACATCTAAAAGAATTGCAAATTTGACTATTTTCTTACAAATATTTGGTAAAACGAAGATCATTTCCGCCTTACTGGTTACAGTGGCGGATCCAACGGAGTGTCTACAGGGGGCATGGCTCCTCCCCTGGAGTCGCGAGGTCACAGGAAATTATTTTTGATGTAAGCCAAGCTCCCAGAACATTACGAAAGATTGAAAATCGCCCCATTAAACTTGAAAAGAGGGAAAAATCTTTGTTTTTGACAAAATTTCGTCCCCAACGACCCGGAGAATATAATTTGCATGAATCTCCAAGACGAAATAATTTGAGATTTCTTCCCCAACGAAATAGCCAAACTATGACAATTCCGCTCCCTAAAAACGGCTAAACTGGCTGTAATCGCGCCCCAAAGTGGCAAAATTGACGATTAGCGCCTTGCAAAGGGCTGAACTGACTATATATTTGCGCCCTCAAAATTGAAATTCCCGCTCTCTAAGATTGACTTCAAGTGCCCTAAAAATGGCTAAGCTGGCGATTATCGCAGTCCTAAAAATGTCTAAATCAAACATTTTCACGCCAGAAATGGCCATACTATCAATTTGCGCGCCAAAAATTGTCAATACTGACTATCCGCGCCTCTTGCTTGACGGACCACATATGCGTCCCAAAAACAGATAAACTAACTATTCGACCCTGCTAACCATTTCCCACCTGAAAAAAGCATAAACAGATGATTCCTGCCCCGAAAAGTGCAAATTCGACCATTCGCTTGCAAAGAATGGCCAAACTGACCATTGACGCCTTTGGCTTACGTGTTTGTAAACGCCGTGAAAAATTGCAAAACTGGCGATTCGCGCTCTAAAAATGGCTAGACTGACTTTACGAGCCTCGAATTCGCGCGCTTAAAAATGCCTGAACAGGTGATTCCTGCCCTGAAAATAACAAAAACTAAGCATTCACGCGTAGAAAATGGCTAAACGTGCATTGTCTGCTGTAAAAATGGCCAAACTGGCAATTCGCGCACTAAAAAAGGCAAAACCGACCATTCGGACCTGAAACGGCATGGATTCTTGTCCTAAAAATATCACCATGGCTAATATTAACTCCTTGTGAATATTACCTGACAATTTGCACCGTAGAAATGTCAAACTGGCGATTCGCACCATACGAATGGCGAAACTGACAATTTGCATCCACAAAATGGTTAAATTAACGATTCGAGCCTTGATAATCGCTAACTGAGTTCGTACTCTATAGCGGGGTACACACTTGCAAAGTTAATAAATTAATTAGACTGATATTATCCGGACGACGATGGAAGGGCATAGCCCAACACGATTCATGTTTCGAGAAAAAATGGCTCCCCGGCGGGATTTGAACCCGCAACCTCTGGATTACCAGTCCAGCACGCTGCCATTTGCGCCACGGAGACGCCTATGGGAGTCGTACTCCGAGGGATAAGCTAAGCCGAACCCCACACAGGTCCATTGTTCCATTGGTCCCAGGCGCTGGGGAGCCATTTTTTCTCGAAGTACCTAACGAGCAAAAATATTTTCTAATTTTCAGTTGGTCGGTTTCTAGGTAATTGCTAGAAATTGATTGATATTTTGCTCATTACTTGGCAAGTACCGCTACCATATGTGTGTATCCGGTCTAAAAACTAATTTTTCGTAGAATCCGACTAAGTTAAAAAGATTGATTCGTGGGCCCTGAAAATATCACACTGACTATTCACGCCCGCTAGCAACGGGCATTAGCTGACAGTTTGCGCTGTAAAAATTGCCAAACTGCGACAATACACTCTCAAAAACTGTCAATTTCGCTCAAACTGTTAATTTCTTACTTGAAACTGTCAATTTCGTCTTTAAAAAACTCTCAGTTTCGCCCCAGAAACTGACAGTTTTGAGTTTAAATCTGCCAATTTCCTCATATAATAACAAATAAAATCACAAAACTTGATTTCGAGATCTCACAACATGGGGGTCTTGATCCCCTTCACCTGGAACAGTCGAGTACTGCTAGAATCTCTCGCAACAATTCCGTCCAATGAACTGTCAATTTCGCCCCAGAAACGGTCAAGTTTGTCATGAATAACTGTCAATGTTGTCCCAGAAACTGTCAATTTCATCCTGAGAACTGTAAATTTCCAGTTGGAAACTATCAATGTCGTCCTAACACTGTTAATTTTGTCCTATAAACTGTTAATTTCGTCCCTGGAAACTGTCAACATACATTTTGTCCTGGAAACTGTCAATTTTGTTCCTGAAACTGTCAATTTCCTGGAAACTGTTAATTACGTCTGTTTTCGTTTGACATAAATGCGTTAATGTTTGGTGAGAAAGAATGGAAGGCTCGCTAATAAATTTAGTACGACTCACCGTTGAAGTAGTGGCAGGCCCGGCTGAGGGTGACGTTTGTTCCGGAGAAAGCCGTAGAATCGAGTCTAAGTACTTAATTAGCGAGCACACAGGGACTTTACGTTAATTTTACGACAACAGCACAATCGTGGTCTGGTCTGACAAGCGTCAAGGAAAGAACTAATCACAGCCTTTTCCTGGGCCAAAGGGCTACGTATAAATAGTAAAGGGAGGAGGGGTGGATTGTTTTTAATTGGCGATCGCACTGGCGTAAACACCGCCCACCCAAAATGAAATTTTGAGATGCCTTCGACTTGCGGATATAAGCGCGGGAAGAAAGTATAGCGTTCAACGATACTATAAGGAAAGGCTGAATAAATTTATAAAAAATACAAATAAATAAATCCCCATAAAACTAGGGTAACGTTTCAATATTAACAATAGAAAACAAGAGTAAGCAATATAAACCCAATGAATATAATATGATGAATAATTAAATAAGTGAATAAATAAATATACTACGTGCTTCCAAACTAAAGGTGCTGACTAGCGCCTTCGAGACTGTCTTCGGGATCGGGAGGCACTATTGGCACTAGCTTTGCCATCGGCCGACAGTAGACCCCCTTTGAAGTTCTGACTTCAGCACTTCTTGCGATGCCGTCCCCCGACGTTTAATTTTAGCACACGGGCTAATGGCCAATCCTACGGTTTCAAGTCCGTACCGCGTAACATAACGGCATCGCCCACTTCCGGTAATCGTCGCCGCTTAGTCCATTTTGTTCGCTGTATTAAGGTGTTTAGATACTCGGAGGACCAACGTTTCCAAATCTCCTGGACGGCCCGCTGAACGACCTGCCACCGGGAAAGATAATTCGGAGACGTATCAAGTAGCGAACATTCGGGGGGACAGACCAAAGGAGCGCCCACGAGGAAGTGCCCGGGGCTTAAGAAATCTGCGTTCTCTTCGGGAAATGCGGCTTTGAAACATAAAGGGCGACTATTCAATACGGCTTCGATTCGAGCTAAGACGGTGGAAAATTCTTCGTACGTTAGATGGTGATTTCCGATGCTGCGTACTAAGTGCCGTTTTATGGACTTCACGGCGGCTTCCCATAAACCGCCCATCCACGGAGCCTCAGGAGGATTAAAGCGGTACTCGATCGCTTTCAGTGATAAGTACTCGGTTACTTCAGGTTCGCTTTCTTTGAGAAACCGAATGATAGCTTTCTGCTGATTGGCTGCTCCAACAAAATTGAGGCCTCGGTCACAAAAGATGCGTTCACACAAGCCCCGTCGGGCAATAAATCGATCGAGGGCCGCTTTGAAGCAGGCTGAAGTCAAATCCGTTGTAAGTTCGATATGCACTGCCTTGACGCTCATACACACGAACACACAGACATAAGCTTTCGTTAGGCGAGCGTTTTGACGACTACTCTCTTTAATTAGGAAGGGTCCAGCCATGTCTACACCTGCATGAAGAAACGGTCTGGTCGGTGACACTCGATCTTCCGGTAAGTCACCCATGAAGGGATGCGTCTGTACAGATCGAAACCTGTGACACGTCAAGCAACTGCGAATTCTTTTTCGAAGAAGTGAACGCAACCCTAGAATCGAGAAGCAGCGCTGAATCATAGCTTGAGTTGCTTGCGGCCCAGCATGCAGGAGATAAACGTGATAATAGTCACACAACAGGACAGCCAGACGCGTTTTTGACGACAATAAGAGGGGATGCTTTGCGGAAGAGCTGAGTTGCGACCACCCTATTCGGCCGCCCACCCTTAGCAGTTGTTGTTCGTCGAGATAAGGAGACCATGGAAGTAATCGCCTTGAAACTGGTTGTCCATTTTGCAGTGACCGGATATCTCGTCGAAACGTTTCCTCTTGAGCCCTTTTTACACAAAGAGTTGTGACAGAGTTCAATTCTTCGATGGCCAGCGGACCAGTACGTCTTTCGGCCAAATCATGACGAGCGTTGAAGATAAATCGTCTCACCCAAGCGACTACTCGTTGATACTTCGTCCACGACGAATATTTGAAGGAGAGACAATGGATCAGATCGTTAGCGTTCGGTGCAGGATCAGGGTCTACGACGTTAATCAGCGTGACAGGGGTTTCTTTCAATTCAGGAATAGAGTCGAGCAAAGGCGCATTCACTGAATTTATAGGCCATGACGTTGGTGGCGACTTGAGAAATTTTGGTCCATGCCACCATATGTCCGAGGAAAGGAGGTCTGATGGGAGGAGTCCACGAGATGCACAATCGGCGGCATTTTCTCTCGATGAAATGTGATTCCACTGTCCCAACTGAGTAGTATCTAGAATTCTTACGACTCTATTTGCCACATAAGTTTTGAGTTTGTGAGGTGGCGTTCGTAACCAGGACAATACAACTTGTGAGTCAGTGAAAAGACAAATTTTAGGAGTGGTGCATAAACGACGTTGTAGATAAGTGAGAGATTTGAGCAACTTCGCCAGTAAGAGTGCTCCGTTTAGTTCTAGCCGAGGAATCGTTTGTACTTTTAACGGAGCTACCCTTGACTTTCCTTTGATAAGAGTTACTGTGGCACACTTTGAATTTCCACAGGGAGAAGACCTTAGATACACAGCGGCGGCATAACCACGATTACTGGCATCACACATGCCGATTAACTGATATTCCGTCGCATTTGAGTGTTTACATAAACGGGAGATTTTAATATCACCCAACGACGGGAGTTGTGAAGCGAACGCCGCCCACCTTGTAGCCACATCTTCAGGAAATGGTTCGTCCCAACCAAGTTCCATCGCCCACAAGTCCTGCAGGAAACATTTCGCCCAGAACACCACCGGACATAACCATCCGAGGGGATCAAATATGGAGGCCACGTGTGACAACACGGCACGTTTGGTGGTAGCTGACCTGAAATGCACCGTTCTGTAGCCGAATACGTCTTCCTGCGGATTCCAATATAAACCAAGGATAGGGAAAATTTTGTCGTCGGGTCTTATGGTGATACCGGGAGCTTGATGTTCGACTGGGATTGTTTTCAATACGTGTTTGGAGTTGGAGGCCCATTTTCTGAGTTCGAATCCAGCGAATCCGAGCAGTTGAGTAAGTTCATCCTTGAAACGAATCGCTTCCCCATCGTCGGCGAGTGAAACACAAATGTCGTCCATGAAGCACGATTCCATGATGGCTTGCTTCGCGAGTGGGAATCCATCGCCGTAGTCGTCTACCAATTGTCGTAGCACACGTTGTGCGAGAAAGGGCGCGGAACTCACGCCGTAAGTAACTGTGCATAACTCGTACTCCTCTACGGGCACGGTATCGTTGGGGCGCCAGAGGATGTGCTGGAACACGCGGTCATCTGGGTGCAGCCAGATGTGTCTATACATCATTTTAATGTCAGTGGTAAGCGCAATTGCCCCCAGACGGAAACACGTCAGAATTTCAGTTATGTCTTTCTGCAGAGGTGGTCCGGTAAGCAACCTCTCGTTGAGCGAGACACCCGAGGAGTCGGGACAGGAGGCGTCGAAGACGACGCGTATAGGAGAGGTTGGCGAATCGCGCGTTATAGCGAAGTGAGGAATGAAGTATTTTCCTCCGTTTTTCGCGAGTCGCATATGGCCTTGATCTAAGTATTCCTGCATGAATTCGTTGTAGGCCACTTTCATTTTGACATTTTTTTTCAGCTTATTTTCAAGATTAATCCATCGTCGAAATGCGGTTGAATGACTGTCACCGAAGGGCGGTAATTCTTTGTTTTCCTTGAAAGGGAGGCGGACCACATTCGCGCCAGAAGAATTCCTCGACTGTGTGGAGACGAAATGCTGTTCGGCCTTCTCGTCATCTGGGTCGCGGCACATTATTTTTTCCACTTCTTCGGCTTGCCAGAATTTCTGAAGAGTTTCGTCTAAGCGCTCTTCTACGACGTTGAGAGATATGTTTGCCTCCGATGATGTTCTCGATGGTTGCGGGACCGAGCCGATGACCACCCAGCCGAACACCGTCTCAAACGCAGCCGGTCGACCCTGTCGAATTGAACACCCGGCTCGTACAATGTCGGGATATAACTCTGCGCCCAAGAGCAGGTCAATTTTACGTGGAACGCGTTGTCAGCCAGGGGTAAATCGTTTACGTTTTGATGAACATCGGGTGTTAGTGAGACACTTGGCAAATCTGCGCACACCTTTCTCAGAATATGTGCCTCGAGGCACCACTGCTTGCCGTTTCCAGGTTTTTCTGCCAAAATGCATTTCACTTTGCCTGTAGAGATAGCGACGTTTCGATTCATGACTCCACTGAGTTGCAGAGATGACTTATTGATTGGAAGCTTTAATCGTTGAACTGTTTCGGTCGTTATTAAATTGATTTGAGAGCCTGGGTCAATCAACAGCCTAATGGGTAACCACACCCCATCTTGACCTCTTAGCCACGCTTGAGCGGTACCGAGTAGAACAGTTGAAGCTTTGGCAGACTCTGGTCGGGAGACGTTCGTGAGGACCTTTGGAGAGCCAGCACCATTAATTGACGCGACTATTTGACGACGATCCGTTGAAGTGACGAGGGCGTGGGCTCCATCTGAAATGGGCTTGTCTTCGTTCGTTGAGGTGTTTGCGTTATTACTGTTATTGAGCGTTTCGAGTTCTTCGTTATGCAGTAAAGAATGATGCTTCGCGCTGCCACAAAGTTTGCATTTGTGTTGAGACTTACAATGCACTCTCAAGTGTAATCCGAGACACGCGAAGCAACGTGATGTTGATTTGATGAGCGTGTAACGTTCGCCTGGAGATATTTCGCTGAATTTAGGACAGCAATAAATGGAATGTGTGCCTGCACACATGTCACACCTCAAAGGGCTTGATTTTGAACCCCCGTTAGAATTTCCTTTCACAGGAGTAGTGAGTAGAGACGTTGAGGAAATTGCCTTTGGGTTAATCCTAGGCGATAGAAACTGTGTCCGCGAAGACGGTTTGTGGGGAGACGCAAAGGAAGGACATGTGGATTCCTTGAAGCCACCTGAGAATTCTTTCATACGACAATGCTCCTGAACGAAATGTATAAGCTGCTGAAATGTAGGGAGTTTTTCGGTGTCCCCGGTAGACCTTTCAAATTGCAATCGAAAGCTAGCCGGGAGTGCTCGAGACGCCAATTGAAACATTATGAAATTACTATGGTCCTGAATATCGAGGTTGTTAAACGCGGCGTAATTTGTACTAAAAACATCAAGAAATGTTTGTAGCTCTGACGTAGACTCAGATTTCAACGGCCTGAACTCAAAAATTTTATTAAGGTAGTGGGTAGCTAACGCTCGGCTGGAATCATAGCGATTTTGAATCAAATTGTATGCGACATGATAATTTGCGTCCGCAAGATCCAGATTTTCGATTAATTTAAGAGCAGGACCCGATAGCAAAGAGCGCAAGTACGTTAATTTCGTTACGTTGGTGTATGGCTCTTTATGAACAACCTCATTGTACAGGGCTATGAAATTATGAAAGGTGTTTATGTCACCTGCCCAGTTAGGAACCATAATTTTGGGTAAACGCACATCGGGTGTACTTGGTGAAATTGGAGTCATGCGATGTTTAAGCGACGCTTCTGTAGCGCGTACCTCGAAATAAATCTGATCGAAAGAAAGCGTTTGAGCATCGACACTTATTCTGTCCTTCGGATCCACAGCGGCGTTTAAATCTGTTAACGCGTCTTGGAACGACTCGAATTTTTCTTTTAAAATATTTAATTCGCTACATCGCGCTAAGAATGTACTAATTGACGCGGCCCCTCTTTGTTTTGATACATCGAAAGTGGCTTGCAGTTGGGCGAATACGCCTTCCCTGCGTAGCTTTAAGACTTCCATTTTATTTTTAATTAAATCTAACTCCATTTTTTTTTTTTTTTTAAACTTAAATTAAGCTATTATTAAGTGACGTTGGCCCAAAGGCGGAATATTTGTATTTATTTTCTCCGTAAAGGAAAGGAAAGAAAAGAGAAGGTGAAACACAAGATTGTGCCTCAGTAAAGAACGTTTTATAAATATAAGGAGATAAACTCCAGAAAAAAAATGACCTTGACCAACGGTTCTGCTTTTCGTTTTTAAATGTCTTTCAATTGACCTATTCATGCGGGTATACTAATTAAATTATTTACTTTGTAATCTTATTACTCTGGTACGTTGGTTCAGATCCGGCCCGGAGGACCATGTTTTCGTTTGACATAAATGCGTTAATGTTTGGTGAGAAAGAATGGAAGGCTCGCTAATAAATTTAGTACGACTCACCGTTGAAGTAGTGGCAGGCCCGGCTGAGGGTGACGTTTGTTCCGGAGAAAGCCGTAGAATCGAGTCTAAGTACTTAATTAGCGAGCACACAGGGACTTTACGTTAATTTTACGACAACAGCACAATCGTGGTCTGGTCTGACAAGCGTCAAGGAAAGAACTAATCACAGCCTTTTCCTGGGCCAAAGGGCTACGTATAAATAGTAAAGGGAGGAGGGGTGGATTGTTTTTAATTGGCGATCGCACTGGCGTAAACAACGTCCTTTAAACTGTCAATTTCACCCTAGAAGTGTCAATTCAGTCCCCGAAACAGTCAATTTATCAATGTCGTCCTGAAACTGCCAATTCCGTCATATTAACTGTAAATTTCATTCTAGAATCATTCAAAACTGCCAACGTTGTCATTCAAAACCTTAAATTTTGTCCTTGAAACTGTCAATTTTTGTCCTAATAATTGTCGTAGTAAGTCGTTAAAAACTGTTGATTCATTCCGGGAACTGCCAACGGGCATTTGTCCTTGAAACTGTCAATTTCGTTCTAGAAATTGTCCATTTTGTCGAGGAATTCGGAAATTTCGCCATCAAAACTATCAATGTCGTCCTAAAACTCTCAATTTCATCCTATGAACTGTCAATTTCGTCCTCGAATCTGCCAAATTCACTCTAGAAACCATCAATTTCGCTATTAAAAAATTGTGATTTTCGTACTTTGGACTGTCAATTTCGTCGTACAATACTGTCAATTTCACCCCAGGAACTTACAACGTTGACTTGGAAGCTCCTACATAAGAAAAGATCCTAAACCCTGATTTCGAGGTTAAGCATCAGATAATATGGACTCAGACCATGGGGTTTCTCAATCCCTTCAGTACTAGAACTATTAGGTACTAGAAACTATCAATATCGTCGTTCAAAACTGTCAATTTCGCCGTAGACACGGCGATTTGACATTGAAAACTGTCGATTTTGACCTGAGAACCTATTCTCCCTTCCTTCTTCGGTTTTGACAACCCTTATCTTCCTCCTTTTTACTTCAATGTAATTTTATCATACCCTCAATCACGGACCGGAGAGGTGTAGTAGCTGCTAGACCATGGATATAGTGTCGGCTGTCGGCGCTACTGGGAGTCGCAGCACATGGCTAAATGGCTGGGCGACAGTGCCATCTTTCACATTCACTAAAAATAGCAAATAAGGTCCAGGAATGAATTCTAAAATTACAAATCCAAAGTTTACCAAACAGATCTCCCCGAGGAACGTAATTTTATTGCACGTAACAGCAGGAACACATAGGAAGAAACGAAAAGGTATCCACAGACTTTAGTTCTCTAGAGATCCACTATTACAGCTTCTGGAATTATGAAATCGCCGAATAGTCAGTCTAAATCCTTGAGGAATTCACCATGAACTGTATTTTTGAGTGGGGAACGAGGAGAGTTATCTGTTTCATCATATGAAGGGCTAGTCTTCTAGCGAGTGATTGCAGCGGTGACAGGTGTGGATCCAGGGTCGGCTTAAGGAGGGGGCCATGACTCTAATCGGCCCCAAAATGATGAAAATTCAAAAATGTACAAACCGCGTATTTCAAGGTTTAACGATACAGGGAATTAACAATGCCCCACTCAAAAATTGCAATTGTCTCATAAAAATTGACTGTTTTCTTATGAAACTGACGATTTACTCATTAAATTGACACATTCAAAACTGAAAAATTTCTCATAAAATCAACCATTAGTTCATAAGCTTAAGAATTCCCGTAAAATGTGCGTTGGACGAATAATCCGAAAACGTGAAAGTGTATGGCTGACCTGCCCTGCGAACATTTTCGCTATACAAAATGTGACGATCCTGATGGATTTTAACATTATTGTTGGTATCTGGGAGAGGTCAGCTGCCCCACTAAGTCTGCTCTTTAAAGTCTAGGTAAGGGCAACTGACCACCCCTGCCAACCGCAAAAAAGATCCAACCACAGCGAAGCTCTAACCACAGAAATCTCAAACCACTGTGAGCCTCCAACCTAATCGATATTTCGGGGTTTCTCCACACGGGGAATCCGAAAATTGACACGAATTTTCGATAATAAAATTCAATGAAAGAGCTCTCACTGTGATGATCACCGTTTTTAACCAACTAGCGCACGAACTTTCCCGCGGACAGCCCTGAAGTCCAAGGAACTACCCCCCCCTCCTCCTTGCACTACAATGTACTTCCTTTTCTATCATGTATGTCCTTATTATTTTCTCCTTTTTTTTGTTTTCTTCCCCCTATTTGAGAGAGCGAGAGCGCGAGGAGGAGGAGTTTCATATAGTACAAAGTCCCTTTTTATTTTCAGTACGATTTTTCTTTTCCTCTTCTAAAAAGTTTTAGTCTCGTTGTTGCTTCCGAGAGCGAATGCAGTCGAAAACGCTCAAGTCCCTTGTTGAGAAGTTAAGTCCTTTTCTTTTGTCTTGAAAATCAGTTGGACTAATTTATCGGTCAGTGCGGAAATCTCAGTCGGATGTGGCGTTACTTCGTGGTTTCTTGCCCTTCTCCATCTTCCTTCCCTGTCTGTGCGAATGAAGTAAGAAAGCGTTTTCCCTGTCTCCTTGTGCCCCCCCGAAGTACGCCCCCCCCCCCCTGAAGAGTCGATCGCAGCCAGGACCACGCAAAGTTATTCACCAAACTGACTTACTTTTGGGTGTCGGTTAAGAAGGTATGAGCAAGCCAGCTGGCTACTCAGACCGCAGTACCTTTAAGAAAATGGCCC
Organism: Corythucha ciliata; assembly: GCA_038030265.1. Taxonomy (NCBI): domain Eukaryota; kingdom Metazoa; phylum Arthropoda; class Insecta; order Hemiptera; family Tingidae; genus Corythucha; species Corythucha ciliata. Next base: position 57,101,951 of record CM075938.1, read on the forward strand.
CAAAATTTGACTCGATGGAGGCGGTTTTGAGGATTTTTTTTTTTAACAAGTGACCTCGACTCCAAGGGAGGGACCCTGGCGGTTGGGTAGAGGGGAAGAGAAAATTGGGATCTGAGAGTTACACGTGGGGACGTCTCCACGTGTTCCGAATTTGATGTCGTTTGAGCCCGTTAAGGCTAATGAGGACGACAAGTGAGCAAGAGAGAGGGAAGATGACCAAATCAATTTAACCTTTCACGGCTCCAAAAATTGACTGATTTTGTTTTTGCAAAAGGATTTTTACTCGTTGAAGGCACAGAATTTGCGGAAATTGGGTCGCTGATTTTTCAAATCAGCGTAACCCGGAAATTTTATATTCAAAATTTAAAACAAATATGTTTTTGATGAAAAACGCCTTTTAGCACGAAGCAGCGTAAAATCTTGAATGCGAAATGCATTTTGTTTTTAATTTTTTTCCAAAAACTTCGCCCGAAAGAGAAAAATGCGACATCAGAAAGAGTAGCCGCCTCAACGGTATAGACATGGCAGTGTGTACGGGTGGGGTCAGAAGGCCCTCTTAGCTTCTCCTTCCATTGCAATCATCAATAAATGCACGACATTTATTTCTCCGAGAACAAATATCATGTCAGGCTCTTTTTTCTTTACCAAGTATTGAGCTTCCACAGGTACTTGGATTAGAGAAAAGACCAAACAAGGGTGGAGGGGAATAGTGATTTCGTAATCTAGAGTTAATCTAATCAATTGTTCTCTCCGATCATATCGTTCACTGCGTACCGGAACTAAAACTGTTCTTTGCCTGTTATTTACTGGTTGAAATCAGTGCCAAGTTCTCCAGGGGCAGACGGTTATTACCTATTATTTTGTAAATTACATTTATGTTCCATCCCGAAACGTCTTACCCCGTGTCCTACTGAGCGGGAACCGTGTGATTTTAGCGTTTACAGCGGGTTTAGCGTTTGTAGAGTGTCGGGCTATTTTCATATGTTCTGAACTTTTGTTTCAGTTTCTCGGGTAAAAATTATACTACGTGGTCCCACACATTACATACCGCAATGATAAGACTCCATAAGCGTTTCTCGCTTAAATCACTCGCACTGTAAAAATCGCTGAAATTGCAGCGATTCCCGCTCATGCAGGACAGGACCTTATTGTTAGTGGATATTGTCCAGTTCCTGGTACATAAAGAAAATAGTGTTCCGGATTTTAGTCAAAATTAACATTCCTATCTAAATTAAAAGGTCTTGGACGAGTTTCTGAGGCGTCAGTCAACTCATCCTCCTGCCTGTCCAAATTAAGTTTCGACAAGTCACAATATTGACAGTAAGAGCGAACAATTATAATTATAAGGGTTGCCTATTCATTACAAATGCTAAGCCACGGATTTGTTATACAGAGTGGAAGAGGATAAGTGTGACAAAAAACAAATTAAGTGAAAATATACCTCATTTGCGGTCGAGAACATCCTATAATATACACCATGGTCCGAAATCAAACTTCTTCCAGATATGACTTTTACAACGTTTTAAAAGTCTTACATCACTTTTATTGACTACTAGAAGCGATTTACTAGCTTTCCAGTTGACTTTCTGCATTTTTGGTATTATTTCTCAATAATAAGTCTTTGTAATCGTATCGCAAAAAAAATTTTTGACCCCCCCCCCTCAAAATTTGTAGTTTTACGTTTCAAAGTGCGTAGAATCCAAATCTGAAAAAAAAAAAAAAATGTCCGTCCGCCGTCCGGGCCATATCTTGCCCTAGGATTGCTCGAAAAAACTCGTTCTTTCGCACATAGACTCCATTTGGGGTCTAGTTGGTCCTAACATCTGATCAGTTTGATCAAATAACCTCCTTGGGGTTTATGGGCCAAAAGCGGGTCCAAAATGGGGATTTTCAAAGGATTTGGGGTCATAGGAGTGTGGGGTGTCGATTTTCATGTAATTTCAAGCCGGATTTGACTACATCCATGAATAATAAACCCACAGTCGAAATAATAAGGCATGGTTCGATAATTCGCAGCGTTTTTGATGACGGATTCGGAAATAGCACACCTTTTTTCTGCCGAGATTTGCCATTTCCGTCACAAATGAATTATTTTCTGGGGCCCCAGCATGTCCTCCAAGTTGTGCTAATCGGGGATTATTATTTTTTTAAAAAAAAAATTCAGCCCCCACTTATTCACACTAAATCTACCCCTATCGACTTCCCATGGGTCAGAAAAACATCTTCGATATTTTTCGTGATATTTTTCATGAACTCTTGATATTTTTCATAAGGGCTTTGCTTATCAAATGACCATTTTTTAAAGAAAAAAGAGTCATTTTTCTCTTGATCAACATCTCTTGATTGACCTGCAAATCTTGAACAATCTCAGCGATTTTCAGCATGCTAAAATCTTAAACTCTCACCTACAGTTTTCTTTTGATGAGAACTGACTGTGTATGCCTACCGAAATATCAAAAAATGTCACTCCAGCAACCGGCTGACGGTTTAGAGTGCATTTCACGACTACGAATTTTATTGTTTTCAGTTATTTAGCCAAAATTAACAAATAGCGTGACTCTCCACTTCTTTCAGCCATTTCTGCTGAATAATTATTAGTTAACTTATAATATAACGTCAAAATCCTTAGGTACATATAATAAAATGCACTATAATACTGACCCACTTCTCAGCGCTCTCAGCTGTTGGATACACCCCCCCCCCATTTTTTTAAATCTTCTGCTTCTTGAAAAATTAATTAACTAAATTAAGCGTTTCCTACGCTGTTTTCTCCTTTAATTTTTTTTTTCTTAATCAAATAAAACATGTTCGGCCAAGAATCCTCCCACGAAACTACCACCAACATCACTGCTCTCCTACAAGAATCCCGAGCCACTTGCGCCTCGTTAACGACGAAGATGATAGCGGTCGAAGAGCACCTAACAGTAATTGACTCTGGGTACACCACTGACGGACCAAACGAATCCCTCAAATCCTTGAGAGAGAACCTAAACAAATTACACAAGGATTTAGAAGACACAAAGACCTTAATGACCCATTTCACAGATCGCATTTGCGGGACCATAGCAGACTTAGTCCCATCCCACGAAACAGGTGTGAGCGAAGTGGGGCGAAGAATATCGGAACAGCAAACAGATATAGACAATATTTATCGCATCCTAGAGGAAAGATTACCCGCCGTACATCAACAACCCCCTAACAACCACCAACGTCCGACCTCCCCCGCAAACCCTGAGCACGCTCACGCCCAATCCACACCAAATGTCAATGCAGCGTCTGTCCGCATCCCTGCAACGACCCATGTAACCATGTCGCAGTCAATGTTCACCCCTCTCGTGACTGCCACAGCAACGCAACCCACCTACGTTCAAGTACCCTCCGCCTCTCGGGTACTGATGCCCGAACCAAGCATATTACGATCAGGTCCCCGAGATGATCTTGGCCAACACGTCCGGTTCTCCGAAAACTTCACCTACATACCCGCCCCATCTCCCAACAACAACGAACATAGGCCGCACATGGACGTCGGTCACCCGCCCGGCGACGCTTTCAACTCAATACGACATCCAGTTGTCATAGCGACAATGTTTTGATAATTGATACTTGGGTATGCGAACACATCCAGCTCCATTCAAAGGAGAACATTAGATGAGATTTTAAGATTTTTAGCATCCTTTACAATCGCAAGGAATGTTTAAATTAGGAGGTCAAAACAATATTTTGAAGAGAAAAATGACTCTGCATCTGCATGATGCTCAGGGTTTGACTCGTATTAAAACTAAGCACGGAATTTTTATCAGAAGGATCAATTTAGCAGACCAAAACGAACAGCCAACATCAGAGGGTTGTCTCACCCAAAAACGAATTTCGGGGTTTTACTCATACCAAAACCAAATTTTACATGCTTGGATCTTCAATGGCGGACTTATTAGATCTCATAAAAATCAACTTGACGGGTTTCGCTCTTTAGAAATTACAATTTTGCATGTTTGGCTCTTTAAAAATACTAGTTCGCGTTTTTGGATCTTTCAAAACCAAGTTTCACGATTCTGACACTTTCAAACCAAATTTCACAGGTTTGGGTTCCAGATCGATTTGGCTCTTTCATTTTGGCTTTTTCATAATCCACAAGCATCTTTTAGGCCTGGCTCTTTATTAGTAGGTTTAGCTAATTCGACATATAGTACGGTGCAGTTAGTAAAAAAAACGGCCAAACCTCAACATCCAAAGTGAAAGTTTCTCTTCAACGCCAAATTGTTCCTCGCAACCCACATATTGATTGGTAAAAAGTTCCACCATTTGGAGCTATGGGTTTGGGTGGGAGAAGGTACTAAGTTAGTAAATTCTTATTTTGTTCCAGTATTTCTCAAATATTTCGAAATCTTTGAGGTTTATCGTGAAAATGAGCATTTACAAAAATAATCTTCATGAAATTGCCTACAAAAATCATCCCCGAGATAATTTTATATGAGTGAACGGTTCGAGAGTTACGGCGGGTGTAGAAGTAAACGTTTTTCGCAATTCGACGTTTTTTTGTCGAAAAAACTGGCATAAGGAAACTTTTTGTTTTTTACATGATTGAGTTTTGTAAAATCAAATTGCAATTGAAGTGGACGGTAAAATGTTAATAATATGCCCTTCAAGGACCAACAACCTCCTCCTCCTTCACAAGGGGCGCTACTTTTGAAGGGATAATAGGCTTTCATATGTCTAGGCCATAAACACAGAGTAGATCCGTATTACTATGACACAAAATTTAGGGTGAAACTACGTCTAAATTCGAGTGCAAAGCCACTTCCGGACGGGTCCTATCGAGATCCATTGAAGATTTATGATTTTTTTTTTTAATTAAAGAAAATTACGGCAATTGCTTTGAAAAATCCCAGATTTCACGGCTTACATTACACTTGATCCAAACGTTGATGACATTTTCAGATACTACGGACAATTTCGGTTAAGATAGAGGCCATTTCATTGCTTGAAATGATCGTCAAATCCTAAAAATCTGGCCTTTTGTCGTAGATTCACGTAAATTCCACAATAAGTACGCTTTTCAAAAGATTGATGTACCCAAATGGCTTTCTCCACAGACTTGCGATGCATGACAAAAACGTCCCCATATTATCAGCTTTTTAATGGTGCATTCACATATCATGTTACCACTGACGTTTCTCGACGAATATCGTGAGCGATTGTTATTAATTCTGAAGAAAAAATCGTTTCTGTGCATTCTCGCGATATTATCGCGGGAAATGTCAGGGGAGCCATTAAATGTGAATACGCCATGAAAAACTTTACAAAATAAGGGACGTTTTTTTGGAGCATCGTCAGTCTGTGGAAAACCCCGTTTGGATACAGTAATGTTTTGGAAAATGTAAAATTTATGGAGTTTACGTGAATCTATGACAAAAGGCCAAATTTCTAGGAGCTGATGATGATTTCAAGCAATGAAATGGCCTCGATCTCACATGAAATTTTCCATAGTTCCCGAAACTGCCATCAATGTTTGGATTAGGTGCGATATAAGCCGAGAAATCGCGGATCTTCGAACGAAATGGCCCTGTTTTTGCATTATAAAGAAAAAAATCATAAACCAGGAATGGCTCTAGGTAGGACACCTCCGGAGGTGGCATTATACTCGGCTTTAGACATAGTTTCACCCTAAATTTTGTATCTGAGTAATACGGATCCACCTTGTGTATACGACCTAGGCCAAAGGAAGCCTATTATCCCTTAAAAAGTAGCGCCCCTTGAGAAGAAGAGAAGGTTTTTGTCGCTCCAAGGGCATATTACTAACATTCTACAGTCCACCGAAATTGCAATTTGATTTTACAAAAGAAAATCGTGCAAACCAAAAAAAGTTTCCTTATGCCAGTTTTTTCGACAAAAAATGTCGAAATACGAAACATGTTTACTATTACACCCGCCGTAACTCTCGAACCGTTCATTCAAGTAAGATTATCTCGAGGATCATTTCTATGGGCAATTTGATGAAGAGTATTTTTGTAAACGCTCATTTTCACGCTAAACCTCATAGATTTCGAAATATTTGTGAAATACTGGAACAAAATAAGAATTTACTAACTTATTACCCCCTCCCACCCAAACCCATAGCTCCAAATGGTGGAACTTTTTACCAATCAATATGTGGGTTGTGAGGAACAATTTGGCGTTGAAGAGAAACTTTCACTTTGGATGTTGGGGTTTAGGTCTAATTGCACCGTACTAATATTGAAAAATCAAATTATTGGATTTATGATATTTTTCATCCCACATTTAGAAAATTTCGTGAGTTTTGGCTCTTGGAGCCTTAAATTTCACGTAGTTCGTCTCAAAGGAAGGTTAATTTCGCGCGTTTGAGCTCTACAATATCAAAATTTGCGGGTTTGACGGAATCCAGTAGGTACTAATTATGAAGCTACATAATTTTTTTCATCACGAGCTATAGAATTGCCTCCAGGCACCCATTTCAGCCCTGATGTATTACGTAGTGTGCACACATTTTTTTGAGCATAAGTATGCTCACCAGTTTATGCATGGAAATTATGATTTCTATTGAATTGATGACCACGTGATTGAAAAAATTCAAGCATAAGGTCGTGCTCGTTTTTGTTCATTTCATACGACTCAATTTTGTCGATCGCGCCTCGTTTCCGATGCGAAATAATAATAAAACGCTCAGTAGCTCACCCACTCCTTCATTTGGCATGAAGCCGGTGATGTACATTCATTATTCTTTCCGAAATTCACTTCCCGCTTTTATGGTGTCAAAAACGGGACATTACTTTGTGCAAGTTTATATTTAATATCATTAATTTTAAATTAATGAAACTTAAATTTCAATTATTTCAGCAAAGGAACAAACGTATAAATTTTTATATTATGATGAGATGATCAAGGCTTCTTCGGTACTCTTTCCCTTCTTTTCGCGCTAAGCCGTAAATTATTTTTCCCTATCGTACTACTGCAGTACATTGCGCCAAGGATTTCGAGAGCCAAAACCACGAACTTTTATTTCTGGTGGTTCTTTCATTCCGCGAAAGGATTTTTGAAGGAATGAAATCCACCAATGAGTGTGAGACCGAGAATCGGGAAGAGCGAGACGTACTTAAAATACGCAACACGAAATAAGGCGGGTGTGACTCATCGGCCCTCCCATGCCCTGTTGCCACTCCGAGCGTTGTGGGTGGTGATGTGGGGAGGGGTTTTACGGACGCTCACCGGCTCACGGCTCTCCAAAGTGACAACGATGGGAGCGCAACATTGCCAGCTATGGGTGTAGACTTGAGCTTTTCATCGCATCTTTGGGACTATAATGCGCAACGTTGGTTTTTTAGTCGATGAGTCACACCCGCCTTATTTCGTGTCGCGTACTTTATATGTACTTCTAGCGAGTAAGGCTTGGACCGTGGGCGGGTCGAGGACTGCAATCATCCCTCTACCACCCACTGCTGCCTAAGCACTTTTGCGCCCCGCTTGAATAACTGACGTTTGATCGCACAATATTCGCGTTTTGGCCAGAAATAATCAACATTTATTCGATCTGTTTGGACAGATCTGTTTAATTGTCACTCAGTTTCCTGGGCTGTACACATAATTATCAAAAATATTTATTTTCAAACTTTTTATCCCACGTTTTATGCGTTTCTAATTGCAATATTCAGACGTAAAGTAATTTCCGCAACTTCTGCGTTATTTTCAGTAAACGTGGTAAGTTGAAAAATTAATTAAGTTCACTTTTCACAAAACTATTAGCTATGTAAATTCCCCATCGAAAGTGTTGCCATCTCTTGTCCGAAAAACAAACCATTAGACCATCGCTATTCGCCTTAAAAACGTAATTGACTTGTGCGTATTTTTTTTTATTCACCTTCCGGTTCATTCTTCCTTATTTTGTTTTGTCAACCCCATCTTCCTCCTTTTAGACGTATTCCATGATATTTATCGCCTCCTCGATCATGGACCACACCCACCCGCTAGAGAGGTGTAGCGGCTGCTATGCTAGCGGCGCCACTGATGGGGAGGCCTACCGCCGCGCCGCGCCGATCAGCAGAGGTCGTGAATTGATGTAGGGGTCTCCGCCCTCCTGGTCGGAATATCCTTGAACGCGAAGGGTGATTGATAAAAAATAGAAATACTCACGGTGGATTCAGAAATCCGCTTGTCTTTTGTTTTACACCTTAATAGCAGCGAATTGTTCACTAAAACGAGAAGGAAATAAACCAAATTAAACGTAAACTTTTCTGTAAGTCATTTTTGCTTGAGAAGACGCCGCAGTGAAACCAAATGGCGTAAAGCCGTATAACGAGCTTTAGTCACTGCACAACCCACACGGAAGGAAATCAACCAACGAGTCTTCCATTTTAGCCGTCGTTTTTCCTTACCGGATGTTTGAACCGTCGCTGCGGCCGTCCACTCATAACATTTCCATCAATCCAACGCCTGTTCGTAAACAATCCAATTGGCCCTGGGTAGTGTGCGAGAAAATCGGTCGTGGAGGCCGCGGGTTGGTAGTTGGACTCGTCCGTGTAGTAACCGTCCGCGTTACTCGCGATATTCGTGTCGTAGTTGTAGCTGTTACCCTCGGTGATGTCCTGATGAACTGAATTTGGTGGAACGACGAGGGGCGGGTGACGTTGAAATTTATAGTTCGACCACTTCTCAGCCACCTCCTCCGCAAAATTAGGTCGATGACTAATCGCTACAGGGGATGGTCGTTCAAACGTTGACGGTGATTTTTCCGAATAGAAATCACCACCACCACCTCCACCATTCTGCACTTGCCACGGGAGTTCTTCAATCGCCTCTTTGCTGTCGAGATTAAACCACCGGTGCCAATTTGAAAAAGAGTCGCGCAAACAAAAACAACCCGGTGGATTGTTGGAAAATGTTGACGTGACTCGCCCGAATAGGAGACAGAACAACGCGGCGGTGGTTAAAAAACGCGTCATTTCTTTTGTGTTAACACAGGACCGCGGACAATGCTCAACAAAATCACTTTCTCGGCCTTTTTGTACCCTTTTATAAACTTATTTATATAAAAAAAAAGGCCTCCCGGAGCTTTTCCCCAACTTCTTCCTTTTATACCTCAGTAATATGCGCATTTTAGCTTCCTTTCTCCCACCGTATCGTCCCAGTAATTTTAGGCGAGTCGTCAGAACATTTTTAATTCATTTATCGGGGTTATCAAGAACGGGAGATGTAAAATATTTTATTAGTAACAGTCGTTTAATGAATGCATAAACGAACGATTCACCTCAGGTGCCAACTTTCTAGAGATGAGGTCTTTTTGAGGCTAATCATTAATCACTAATAAACTGAAAAGGCATATTTACATTTTTCTTCTCTCTTTTTCAAAGTTATCACGAACTTAAAAAATTATTAAATAAATAATCCAACATCTAAAATAAATAACAGAGATGATATCTAATTTGTTATTCCACTTCTTTATGTATCGCATTTTCTTTTTCAGCTTGAGAGGCTCTTGGGATCGTAGCGCGGTCCTTACTATTCACCCGGTGGTTAATTAATTCGTGCCGTCTCTTCTCGTAACTTCTAGCGTTTAAACGGTCGAGCTTCTTGTCATCATCATCAACATCATCGTCAGCCTTCGTTTTCACCTTACTGTCGTGAGTCTCGTCAGCGAGAACTTTCGTTGTTGACGATGAGGATGTCGTTTGTCGTCTTCGCTCGAGTCCCGTCGTCGTCGTCGTGGCACCGTCGTCGTGTTCGCCGCTATTGGCAAGGCCGGACTTGTCGGAAAAATGGTCGTCATGAGAATGGAAGTCGTCGGAGGTGTCTAATTGGTAGCCGTGGAAATCGGGCGTGTGTTGAAATTGATGAAATCTGTGCAAACAACGTTTCAATCGTGCGTTTTTGTTTCATATTATGTAGTTCGCCTCTCAAGTTTGTCAACCCCCCCCCCCCCATTTAAATTTTACCTGGTGGGGAAACTGAATTGATTCCACGATAGTTGAGAATGATCTTCGACTGGTTTTTCCACTGGTATTTTCACCAGGTAGGGCACAGGTTTCTCAATTGGTAACGGAACGTATTTTTCCACGGGTACATGTATAGGAAATGGACGATCCACTGGGATTTTCACAGGATAGGGCACGGGTTTTTCAAAGGGGACGTGAACCTGAAAAAAATTAATAGAAATCATTTTAAAGAAGAGGGGGGGGGATAAATTAAACAAAATCGTACTTTTTTCTCGAAAATCACCGGGTAGGGCTTCTCGATGTGAACAGGCACGGGTCTGTCGTAAGGCACTTCGATGGGTACCGGTACTTTTTTCTCGACTTCATACGGCTGCGGTACGGCCACTTTCACCTCGTATGGGACCTTTTTCTCGATATAAACCGGATAGGGCTTGGGCACATAAATCGGATAGGGTCGATCGACCGGCACTTCAACTTTGAACGGCACCTTTTTCTCCACTGTCACAGCGTACGGAACGGGAATTCTTTTAGTGACCGTAATCGTCGTTTTGTGATTCTCTTCGTGTAGGCCACTCGCCGCGAGTTGTTGATGATGATGATGATGATGCTGCTGGTGATGGTGAAACGGCGAATAGGCGCTGAGACTGGGCAATGAGCTGGCCGCTGTGAAGTAATGACCGTAGCTTGGCGAACTAACGGCCGTGCTGTGACCACCGAACAGGGAGGCGAGCGACGAGGAAACGCCTCGTTTGGCGACCTTTTTACCGGTGTCATCGTCGCCTCGCGGTGCGTTTTGAACGGGGTAGCTGGACGCTATTGTAAGAAGACACGCACATGTCACTGTCACCCACCTCATGTCTAACTTGAAAGATTTCGCCGTATAACTTTCCTTTATATACACCCCACCCTTTCCCCTCTTAGTTTTTGTCACTTTTACTATGCCACCGCTTGCCCATATTAATTCAATGTTTACGGAATTCGATCGAAAGATTGAATGTTGTGTTTTCACTAAATTTCCCTAATTATACGTTGGAAGCACGTATAGCTCCTTCCCATAGTTGCGGCTTATGTCGCACAACAAACAGTTAAATGCAACCAAGGAAAACCGGAAAAATCCCCTCCCCCTAATGATTACAACTACGCAAAATGAATAATTTGTTTATAGTAGAATGACCTTGGTGTTACGGCAACATTGAATACGACAAACTTCCTGAGATTCCAGCCGATAAATTATTAAATAAAACGTTATTCAGAGGGTTTATCTGTTCGTCGACGCTTCTAAGGTAAATATCGTCGTACATTGTCAAACGTTTTTTTTTTTATCATTATTCAAACAAAAACCTCAACTTTCACGGAAAGAAAACGGACAGTTAGAAACAAGTCTTCAATGCAGAAACAACGACTCCGACTCTTGTTCACGGTCGTACTCGCCGCAACGCAGTGCATTTCAACCGCGACCGGGCAGGCTCAGCGCGTGACAACACGGTTGGGGTCGTTGAACGGTTGGACGGGGTTGAGTCGAAGCGGTCGCGATTATAGGGCGTTTACGAAAATTCCTTACGCTAAGCCGCCAACGGGTAGCTTACGATTCAAGGTTTGTGATATGTACTTTATTTATTTATTTGGGGTACTTGTACTTTACCTATGAGTTGTGCTTGTACAATTAATTAATTTTCTGTACTTGATTTCATGTACGACTGCCCTAAACAATAATTTTGAGGCTTATCTTCCTACGAAACAAACAATGCCACTGATTATTCTCCGAAACTTCCGATTTCGCCGCTATTTTATTCCATACTTGCGTTTTATGGCTATTTATCAACGTCCTCCCCCGTAAAATTTCGCGGCTTACATCCTATAGTGACTTACAATTTCGTAGCTAATACTTATCTATTTAAAAACTGCAATTTCGTATGCATTTCCCGAAATCGTAATTGTGCGGTTGACTTACCCCTAAACCGGCAATATCGCGGTGCGGTTATTGATCCCTGAACTTGCAATTTTGGAGCTGATAATACTCCGAAACTTCCAATGCCGTGGCTATGATTATCCCTGATTAAGGTGACCAGACGTCCTACTTTCCCGGACATGTCCTACTTTTACAAATATTCAGCCGCAAAATTGTTTGGGGAACAAATATCACGAAATTTAATTGCCAGTTTCGGAGTATTATCAGCCGCAAAATTGTGGCTATTTATTCCCTCCACCACAATGTCCCGGTTATTTATCCCCCACCTTTGGAATTTCGCGGCTAAATGTCCTCCATGACAATGCAATTCAGTATAGAGATTTAACCCGTTGTAAAAACAATTTTGCGGACATTTCGCCTGAACTCACAATTTTGCGATTGATTATATCCTCTAAAACCGGCAATTTCGTGGCTATTGATCCAGGAACTGGCAATTCACCGTCCTAAATTGCAATTTCACGGCTGATTATCTCAAAAACTTGCAATTTTGAGGCTATTCATGTCTCGAACTTGCAATTCCGCGGCTGATTCTTAAACAGGATTCACATGGGGCGGAAAGCGGAAGGACGGAAGGCAGAAAACCCAATGGAGGGGCTGGCGGAGTCGTTAAAAGAGAGTTCACATGAAGAGGTCTCCATGGTGGACGGAATCATAACCTTCCTACTGAAAGCCTCTGTGATCTGAAACCACTCACATCTTGTTGATGGTGTTTTTATTTTCTTCCAAAATTAACATTTTGTGTGCGTTATTATTGTGTTGTGCTCGGGTGTTGAAATGATTGATGGCATGAACATCGTCTACGTAAGTAGTTCCTATCAGCATTCCTGTACCCTGCGCTTGCGCGGAGCTCGACGGAACGCGGAGGCGGTATAAACATTTCTTCCGCCGACCGCTGTCCGTCCCTTCCGACAACAAATGGCGGCCACCCTGTCCCAACAGCCAATCAGATTGCGTTCCGTCCTTCCACCCTTCCGCTTTCCTCGCGCGTTCCACTCCATGTGAATCCAGCTTTAGTAAAGAAGTGAAATCGGCAATTTCGCGTCGATCTCAGACGCGCCTATGCTTCTAATCGCCTAATTTCATGGTTATGAGTGGTATCATTCGAAATTGGCAATTCACTGCTGCGCCTCTCCCCCTCCTGAGCAATTTCGCGCCCATGAATCCCCAAACTTCTTATTCGGCGGCTAATATTTCTCTAAAACTGGCAATTTCGTGGCTGTCCATCCCACAAATTTACGATTTCGCGACTGATTTGTTACTAAAAACGCGGTGATTTTAGTCCCACTAGGGATTTTAGGGAGCTGGTGTCCTCCACGATGACGTACAATTTCGTGGCTATTTAAGGCCCCTACACACGTTCCTGTCCTAACGTCCTATCCTGTCAAATTCGTCCTGTCTCCTTGCTAGGACGCTCCTCTACACTCGTTCCGACTGAAAGCATCATTTCGGGGGTTCTTGACGAAAGTGGGAGGTGGGAGCAAGAGAGAGACAAAAAAAGAGCCTCCGAAAAGGGTAGGTACGCGCGGGGGTGTGAGAGGGGTCTACGTAGTTAGGAAGAACCGTCCGATTGCTCTACACACGCTCCTATCCTGTTTCCAGCGTGGTGGGGAGTTAGGAGACAGGAGGGTCGAGACCTTCCTGCCTTCCTACTTAATACGTCCTGCCGTTTTTGCTTCCTAACGTGCTACACACGTTCTGATCGTCCTTTCCTTACTTTTTTTTCGTCAGGATAGGAAGCTAGGACAGGAACGTGTGTAGGGGCCTTTAACCTCCAAAATTTGCAGTTCCTATCCTGTTTGTCCTCCGGAGCTTGCAATCTCGTGGCTATTCACCCCTAATACTTGAATATTCCGCAGAAAATCACAAGTTCGCGGCTGATTCATCTCCGAAACTCCCAATTTCGTAGTTAGTTTAGCCCCAAAACTTCAAATTTGTGGCTATTCATCCACCGAAACTCTGAAAGATGAAGAGATTGGAACTCTACTCTTGCTGTGATGCCTTCGAATGACCGGTGCCTAGGCCGTTGCCGACCTTTGACTGGCACACCACCCCATCCGTGGCCCGGCTGCCACAGCAAGAGGCGGGTCGCTCCCTCGGTCACCGTCCGTTAGCCACTACTGGTGGCCAGCCAGTCGTGCCCGAGAGAGACCACGCGGAGGTGGACGTTCTCCAGGACCGGGAGAGTGGCGAAACGCCTCCGACCCGACTTTACATCTACCCTACAACGGGCATCATAGGCCCCAGCCCCCTCCGCGCCAACCAGGCGCGGGAGAAGGACCGGACCTTCTCAAACTCTCTCCGGCTCCCGACTAGCGCCGGGTCCGGCGGAGGGCCCTCCACTCCCCATTCCCGATGGCGCAAGTCGTCATAGAACCCGCAGCGACGCAGCACGTGATCAGCGGTCTCGTCCTCGTCACCACAAGGGCACAAAGGAGTGTCCCGCCGCCGGAATAGCCACAACTTGGCGTTGAACGATCCATGGCCGGTGAGGATCGAGGTGGCCGCGTGTTCAGGTATGAACCACCTGGCCGCTGCCAACCGAATCCGCACGTCGGGCAAGAAGCCGAACAAACGCCTACCAGTCGTACTGTCAGCCCAACGCCCCTGCCAGGCCTCCACCACCGAGTCATCGAGGAGGCGAAGTGCTCCCGGCAACCACCCGCCCGACACCAAAGGTGCAAGACGGTCCACCCAGTCCTCCCGACACCCCACCAGCCCCAACGAGTCGGAGATGGCCCGGCGCCTGTGCACCCAGGCGTCTAGCAGGAGATCAGCCGGAGGCATCCCCGCCATGTCCTGAAGGGCATCAGAGCTGACAGTCCTGTACGCCATGACTACGCGGATCAAGGCCTGCGCGGATGCAGGCTGACGACTCTCGCTCTCTGCGCCTTGGAGGGGCGGTGCCACCACCAGGTCGCCCCGTACAAAAGGATCGGCTTAAAGACCGACCCCACGTAGCGTGCCCGGCAGCGGAAATCCGCCCCCCTGGAACTCTACTCTCGTAGTTCTCTTTTTACTTGCACGTTCCCTAACGGGAAGTTTATTGGCAGCTTTTTGCCACATTGCGAGACCGTCAATGGAAGCTTCTTATAAGCAATCCTCGAAACTTGAAATTCTAGAGGTGGGCCTCTAACCCCCCCCCCCCTCTATCTAAACACTTTTGTCTAGAATTCGTGAACGCTGTTCGCTGGCGTAGCTGGGGTGGTTTACAGGCAAGTCTCCCGATCAGCAAGTTTACATTTTTTTTTTTTTTGTTCCCTGACAGAACCCTGTGGAATTCGGGGCATGGACTGGTGATCGCGACGCAACGGACGACATGCCGTTTTGTCCACAGTCGACAATGTTTGGACAGTTTGTCGGCACTGAGGATTGTTTATACTTGAGCGTTTACACGCCGAAGGTGACGGAATATCGTCCCCCTCCTCCCTCCCCACACCATTCACCGACACGTATTTCAACGGAAACGTTCACGCGTTTTAGATCAACCCGAAGAATAAACTACCGGTTTTGTTCTACATTCACGGTGGCGCTTTTAAAATGGGCCACCCCGGCCCAAGGGACATGGCCAACTATCTAATGGACGAGGACGTCGTCCTGGTTACGACGACCTATCGCGTCGGTGTGATGGGTTTCCTCAGTTTGGAGGATTCCTCGTTGCCGGGCAATTTTGGTTTGAAAGATCAAGCGATGGCTTTGAAATGGGTCAAGAGCAATATCGACAGTTTTGGCGGTGATCCGGACATGATCACACTCATGGGCGAGTCGGCTGGAGCGGCTAGCGTGCACCACCTTATGCTGTCGCCGCTCACCCGAGGTTTTGCTGTTTTTTTTAACAAAACGGAATAACGTGACGTCAAAATAATCTTCGACTTTTTGTAACAGATTTAATGAAAGGAGGCGTTTCAATGTCGGGCACGGTCAACAAAGTTTGGAGTTTGGCCTGGAAAGAGGGTCTCATCAGGCGTCGAACGATTGACCTGGCGAAAATTTTGGGCTGTCACGACATTGGGGACACGTTGAATTGTTTGCAACGTTTAAAACTGGAAGAGATAGTCCCAGCAGCGGACAGTGTACTGGCCAGCGAGGACAGTATACCGTTTAAACCGGTCGTCGAGCCAAGAATGCCGGGAGCTGTCATTCCAGACGACCCGACGAAGGCTCCGTCGTCTAAACCTTGGATTACAAGTTTCACCAACGGGGAGTTTATTCTCGGCTCTGTCGGTGAGTAACTTATCAAAATTAGTAATTTTTTTTCAACTGTGCTTATGTAATTATTAAATTTTTAGAGCTAAACGCGGAAACTGAGGACCTCACAAACGACGATATCGACAATTTTTTAAATGACTTCCTCAAAAGAAGAGGAGTTTTAAACGCTTTAGACTCCAAAGTGAAAAAATTAAAAGAAAAATACATTTCCGGTAAAGAATTTCCACTACAGGTATCCAAGGTAAGGCAGATTCCCTATAAACGAATACATTATCGACTAAATAAAATGGCAAACAGTGCTGGGCCAACATGAGCTTCGTTTACCCCGCCTTGGACAACCTGGCGCGACACATCGGTCCAAAATTCGCGTACCACCTCGAGTACAAGGGCGCTAATTCAATTATGGACTTAATTACGGCTAAAGGGTCGCCCTGTAATAAACAAAAGACATATTTAAGCGACTAACTATAAATGAACGAAAATGTCGTTCTTTGCAGACGCTGGTCACGCCGACGAGATCATCTATTTATTCGACTACTCGTCGCTGCTTAACAAACTGTCCGAGGATGACACTAAATTTTCGAAGGATTTCATTAAATTAATCGTCAATTTCGCTCGATATCAGTAAGATTTTTTAACTCTCAATTAGACGCCTAAAAAAAAAAAAAAAAAAAAACGTTTGAAATTTAGAACTCCCGGCGGCGGAGGCAACTCGTCTCTAAAATGGAAGCAATGGAACGGCAAGGAAATAATGAGATTGACCGCCGACGGATTTTTCACGGCAGATGATGACTTCAATCGCGACTTGGCAAAGACCGTGGCTTTGTGGAAAGATATTTTCAGTAACGACGTCGTTACTACGAGGGATGAACTGTAATTTTGCCACCATCTTCATCCATCAAAGTATAATAAGACGGGGAAATCTCAATTTTCCAACCGCCCCTTTTAGAAGATAGTTAGCGAACGAAAAGAATTCTAATTGCCGATGCATGCTTCTAGGGGAAAAAAAAATTGCTTTCATGCTGCGGATTATGATGAGACTCTTTGTAACTCGGCAAAAACACTTTCGGTATTTTCGAGGTGATACCCCCTCCCCCACAAACACTCTTCCTTTCTTTCCATTCTGGCATGCATGAAAAAATAAAAACGTCACGCATTTTCTTTGCTATAATAGGACACAATAAAGTACTATACAAAATTTGGTTAGAGGGACCTACCCATTGAAATTCATTATAATACCCCCCACCCCACCAAGTAACAACACCCCAATTACAATAATTTGGATGTTCTTCACGGAAGCGAAAGCGAAAAACGTGTCCCTCGGAAGCCCTTGAGCACTATTCTACAACATTTTATGAACCGTTACGGTCCCAAGCTTTTTAAAGGTGAGGGGGACAATAACTAACGTACTCGGTAGGCGTCATATGAGAAAATCCGTTAGTGGGACTATTGAGGGCGGGGGGTACGTGGAGTTACATCACGTGGATAATTTAATGGTAACTACCGGGGTAATGGTTACGCCCGTTATTTCGTTAATTTGGATTCTTCGAGACAACTACGCCAACCACGAAGCCCATGATCTGCCCCGCGCGGCTTTTGTAATGAACGGCGTGACTTGAATCGTTTAACGCAACACTTTTTCCCTTTCTCTTGGCATTATCGCTAGAATTTTATCTGAAAGAAAGTAAAAAGCAAAACGAAAACTGGCTGGGATCCCAAAATTCAAAAGAAAGTAACTCTAGGGCGATTATACAAGCAAGGATTTACGTGAAGGAATGGTTCAGGAGGGTGATATTACACGCGTTATAAAAACTCTTAATCCCCATTGGAAATATTCACTTTAGGCGTTACACTTGAAATTTAATTATGACGTTCGCTTGTCAAGCGAAATAAACGGCTCACCCTCACACAAACTGCGGTGGTTCGTGTTATAATTGCTCATTGAGGATCGTTTCGCTGGTTTATATCTGTCACTGATGAACACGAGCCACCGGCGGTCGATCGGTTTGGTCGTCAAATAACACCGACGGGCCGCCTGCAAATTGGGGGGGGGGGGGCTGTGAAACTCGAAAACAATGAGTATTGGACGTAGCAATAATGACACTGGCTGGCTGTCGCGCGTTGCCACGGATGTGAATTCAAGGGCGCCGGCGCGGTGAGCACCGCTTTTCAAATCTTGAATTTTCAACACCGCTTTGAGCCAATTTTCATCAAAAACACCTCCGAGGGCCCGCACACGACACATCATATTCTCCTAATCAACTAGAACCCAAACACGTCGATTTGCTTTTTCAAAGTGTTTTGAGGCAATTTATACTATACTTTCGTAGCAGGCGAATACGATGTGATTGGAGCTCATCTTTCGGAGGAGTTTTAACCAAAAGTAGTCAGGGTGGTCAAAATTAAAAAAAATTTCCCGGTGGGTATTAACCGTTCTAAACAGACCTAAAATGCTCTCGAAGTTGATATCGGACACCCCCATAAACGTCGATCCCTCAACCAACTTAGCACGCTGGAAAACGCTCAAAATCGAATTTGCTACTAACAAACATTCATTTGTCCACGACGACGACGCAAGAGACAAAATCTAGTCAAAGTCAAAGATTTTCGTCGGAAGAAAGTCAGAATTTTCTGTTTTACCTATCAGGATAATACAGGATGGAAGGGGATAAGTGTGACAAAAAAACTTAGGTGAAAGTAGACCTCATCTGCGACCGAAATCACCATATACACCATGGTCCGAAAATCAAAACCCTTCGAGATATGATTTTTCTAACGATTCTTGAGGCTTCCATCATTTTTTTAAACTAACTGCGAGAAACTTGCGTTCAATTTGGATTTTTGCAACTTTTGGTGATGGATTCTGAAAGAGCACACCAGTGGCGTAGCCAGCCCATGATCAAGGGGTGGGGCACCAGCCAGGCACACGAATTAAAAGTTTGGGGAGGGGGCGCACGTCTTGAGAAAAGTGATCGTTCGCGGATGAAATCTATGAAAAGGACATTTTCCGGCAAGTACTGAGCGAAAATCACCCATTCACGGCTAGAATTGAGAAATAGCGCTGATTCACGTTGAACTTGAGAAATAAATCTGCTCATTGTTCGCGGTTGAAATTGAGAAAACACGCCAATTCGCGGTTTCGCGATCCAAATTCCGGGCCGAAATTAAGAAAATGCGCTAACTCACGGTTTACAGTGCTCTTTTCACGGCTAAAATTGACAAAATAGATTGCGCGTTCAATGTAGAATTGAGAAAAATCGCTTATTTGCGGCTAAAATTGAGGAAAAATGCCAATTCACGGCTAAAATTGAGAAATGGAGCTCATTCACACAGGTAAAATTGAGAGAAGGCACCAGTTCGTGGTTTCTCAAACCAACATCTCGGCGAACGTTGCGAAAAAGTGATAATTGACTGTTTTTATACATTTATATAGCAATTTTGTGGGTACAATCGAGAAAGAGGGCGACTTAGCGCACACATTTTTGAAAAAGTTCTTATTTTCGGCTAAATTAAGGCACATTAAGGAAAACACATACTTTAAGGTTCGCGATGCAACGTCCGGATCAAAATTAATGAAATTATGTGTACCTTTTCACTGATGAAATTTGAAGCGGAATTGCTCAAGGCAGAATTGAGATTAAAGCACGAATTTGCGACTAAAATTGAGGGAAAATGAATTTGCAAAATTGTCACAGTTTTTTGTTGATTATAGTGTAATTGTCGTGGCTAAAATTGAGAAATAGCGTTCATTCACAGGTTACGTTGAGGGAAAACTGTTCTTTTGCGGCTGAAATTGACAGAACGCACCTATTCGCGGTTTATAGGCGATGCCCAGTGCTGGCCGTAATTAGAATAGTAAATCAAAAATTCGTTATTTCACGGTTTTTTGAGACCTTTTTACGGTTAAAGTGAAGAAAATAGGCTATAGTTCGAGGTAGAATTGAGAAAAAGCACTCAGTTAAACGGTGGGGGGGGGGGAATCGGTGCAACTCCTCTTGAGGAAAAACTGGATCCACCACGCCTGTGGGCAGATTCACTGGCGAAAATAACAGATGAACCATTGCCTTTTTGCAGGCTTCTAACAGGATCTGGAGGTTGGAATCGCGTCAACGGTCATCAGAGACTAAATTTGCACAGAAACGGCCACTATCCGTCAAAAAATAAATATCTGCTGGAAACCTGTCGTTTGTAGCCTTCTATTTCGGATTTTATGTCGAAAAATTGAAACTCCCCCCCCCCCCACCGGAAAGTGATACTTTTGGAGCTAAACTTTAAATTTCACTAATTTTAGACCTGAGACGGTAAACAAAGCTGGCAGTTTCTCTCCCACCATAAGTCTGTATGGCACAGCGGGCTAAACACGATTTGAGCTAACCCAAACACACGAAATTGAGCGTCGAACCATGCGAAAATGAGATTTTAGTGCGGAAAATCAGCAAAATCGGTTTCCAAGTTAAGCCGACCCTCGAAATCGGTTTGTCAGAAACAAACATCCGCGAATTTTTGATTTTTGGTGAAACCGATGTGAGAAAATGTGTTGTTTTTTAGTGAGAAAAATCCGCAAAATTGGTTTTATGGAGCGAAATATAATATTTGTGTTTCTGTTAGCCAGATCAGGGAAAATATTTTTGGAATTTTGGGGGTGGGCAGCTGCCCCACGAAATCTGCATTTTTGATTCTAGGGGAGGGCAACTGCCCACCCCTGCCCCCCGCTGGCTACGCCCATGGAGCACACTATTTTCTGTCAGACTAGAACCATCTGGAAATTTGGGCCCTCGGGGTCCATTAGAAACTTGTCAAGTTATAATTCACATGACGCGGAAATTATTGGCCCTCTATCGACTTGACTTTGCTTTCATTCGACCAAATCAATCACCAGCATTCACAAATACGTCAGGAACCATCATTCTATTTCTATCAAACATCTCGAATTTAGGCATTTTTACAAATGTTTCCCCTTCTCTTCAATACTCGGCACTCGTCGGATCTAGTATTCTACTTTAATATGAAATTTTTGAACCAAGTCTCCGGGCTGGACGAGTTTTACCCGCTTGGAGCCTTTCATAAAAAAGTTTTTTGACTATCGTGGCTCGGTGCACACTAGCGTTTTTCTAACGCAAGATGAGGCGTTAGAAAAATGCAGTAATGTCATTCCATGGGTGGTTTTAAAGATTTAAAGGGAAAATAAATGTGTGAGATGCCACTATGAATTTGACGTCCAGAAAAAGTGAGAGTGAAAAAGAAAAGTGAAGAAGAGACATTTAATTAAGTTTTGACAATTAAAAAATGAGGACTCTTCAGTCTAGTACGACAGGGGAGAATTTATTTGTTATTAATTCAAATTCCTAATACGACGTGCCCCCAAACCAGGAAAACACAGCATCACTTCACTCGGCGCCATATTCATAATCGCTGACCAACAATCGAGATGGATTATTATGCATTTGAGGAACTCCGACGAAATGATTGATGATAACTGACATCTGATTGATCGCTTAGAAGCCACTGTACACCTTATTTGAGGAAAGGTGGAAACTTAGGTATAGGTACCACTTCGGTATTGGCCGAGTCTTGGTCAGTTCCTCGCCGAGGAGAGTTTTTGGGACGTTGGCCCAATGTGGCTTGCCCTTTTTTTTTTTTTGCCTCTTGAGGACATGGAAGCCACGGCTAACACAGAAAATAAGACCAAAGATGAAAAACATGGCACCTGCGGCCAGAACGACCACAAAAAGTCTGCGTTTGGGCTGAGGAACGCATGAACCTGGCGTTTTTTTTTTATTGTAACTCAAGGCCCTCACTATCTTCTTCCGAAGCACTGACATCGTAGCACCAAGAGAAAGATATTTCATATTGAAAAAACGATAAAACGTCATTTTTGAGGGAAATTGTAAACGCCACGAAATTAATCGTAAGCGACAGTAATTTTGGCGCATACGATCCCAAGCGGAAGTCTCATGTCGTTTACGTTTGGCTGAGAGGGTGGATACGATGTTTTGATGGCGCTTACGTTTTCCCGTCCAAATTTCAAAGCTAAAAAAAAAAGTTTTAACCCATTTTTGGCTTATTTTGTTGTTGTTTTATGTACATGTAGGTACGTGCCATAGAATCTAAAAAACCCAAAAACTCAAATTCACAAAAATTGGCGCTTACGATACTTTGGCTTTCCAGTAACGAATCTCGAAGGGTTTTGATTTTCGGACCATGGTGTATATGGTGATTTCAGTCGCAAATGAGGTTTACTATCACCCAAAAATTTTTGTCACACTTATCCCCTTCCACCCTGTATAATTTGCAAGGAGCTCAGCATCCGTTGAAATTTATTTCATCGACGAGCTCCCAGCGTATCCTACTCTCCTGGTCATATGATGACCAAAACTTGTCAAAAACGACGATATTGCCCCTTTTTCTCTAGTTTTGATGCGATTTTCTGCTTTTTGTACTAGGAGAATATGATGAGTTAGGAGATTGGCTTCGAAATGAGTTTTTTCCTTTATTTGGTTGGGTGTGGCTTGAAAAAGGCACAAAATTCCCACGTGATTATAAAGCGTTCCAATTGCGCTCAAATAGCTTTCTAGAGTGATATCGGACACCCCTAGAAATGTCACTCTCTTAACCCGTATAGAACGCTCAATATCGCTCTTTAATTGTAGCCGCACGTCCGACCACTACATGGCCAAAATTCCTCCG
The DNA here is from genome assembly GCA_038030265.1 of Corythucha ciliata. Taxonomy (NCBI): domain Eukaryota; kingdom Metazoa; phylum Arthropoda; class Insecta; order Hemiptera; family Tingidae; genus Corythucha; species Corythucha ciliata. The sequence goes on from CM075938.1 coordinate 57,124,754, forward strand.
GTGACGAGCTCCCAGCACATTCCATTCTCCTGGTCATTCAGGACTAAATCTTGTCACAAACGACGATTTGCCATTTTCAAGAGTGATACTAAAGTCGGAATTATCTGTTTTTCATATCAGGATAATATAATGTGCAAGGAGCTCAGTAACCGTTAGAATTTATTTAATCGACAAGCTCCCAGCGCATCCTATTCTCCTGATCGCATGATGACCAAAACTTGTCAAAACCGACGGTTTTCCCCTTTTTTCTCTAGTTTTGAGGCGATTTTCGGCCTTTTGTATTAGGAGAACATGATGTGTTAGGAGGATGGGCATCGAATGAGTTTTTTCCTTTAATTGGTTGGGCGTGGCTTGAAAAAGGCACAAAATTTCCACGTGATTATAAAGCGTTCCAATTGCGCCCAAATTGCTTTCGAGAGTGATATCGGACACTCCTAGAAATGTCGCTCTGGTAACCTGTATGGAACGCTAAAAATCGCTCTATAAATGTAGCCGCACGTCTGACCACTAAATGGCCAAAATTCCTCCGGTGACGAGTTCCCAGCACATTCTATTCATCACTAGGTCATAAGAGGACTAAAATGTCACAGTCATGTGGAAATGGCTTTGCTATTAATTTATCGTTTTGTTAATTGCACATATGTTTATTTTTTCCCCTTCTCAGAATTTGTTTTGACTTGTAACAATTCATTTTATTAAAATGACTTTTCGTTAAAGACCTTTGATTTACCCAAAATTTAACAGGTTATGGGCTGTAAGTGCGCGTAATTTCATTGCAAAAATCTAAATTTCGTTAACCGAAACTTAAACGTTAAGCGTTAAACTTTTTTTCGAAATGAATGGTCCTTTCGTTTTGCCTCAGTTGTCACCGGACAACTTTAATAATTGGAAGTTTCGTGTTGCCTCTATATTGGAAGAAAGGCAAGTACACTATGTCTTAAACTCGACATATGAGGACATTCAGGGCCAAGAAAGAAAGGAAAAGTTCACGCAGAACGACGCAAAAGCACGAGCTACAATAATACAATGCATTTCGGACAAGCATTTGGACCTAGTAAAGGATGCTAAGACAGCTCAAGAAATGATGCAAGCCCTCGAAAATGTTTTTCAAAGGAAAAGTGTGTTCACCAAGCTAACTCTCAAGAAGAAACTCCTTACATTGAAGTGTGGAATAAACGAAAAGTTGGAAGACCATTTTCTACATTTTGACTCGATCATACGGGAATTGGAAAACGTGGGAAGCAAGCTGGAAGAATCGGACAAGGTATGCCACCTACTTTTGTCCCTTAACGACAATTTTGAAAATGTCATCACAACCATTGAAACATTAAATACCGAGATAACAATGGATTTTGTAAAATCACGACTACTAGACGAGGAATTGAAATTATCCACTAGGAACCGAAAAATGTCGAACGATGCTGATGAAGTTGGCTTTAGAGCTCAATCTCATCGTGCTTTGAATGTGGAGACCCATCCCATTTTAAAAAGGACTGTCCCAAACTTCTTTACAATTTCAGACAAGGAGGGGCACGAGGTCAAAGGGGTCAGTTTTCAACCAGAGGTCGAAGAGGATTCAGAGGTCATGGCCGTGGAGGACAAGGCAAAGCTTTCGTCAGTGATGTTTGTTTCGTCGCTTTGAATTGCGGTGATGGACCGCTAAAAGAAAATTCGTTCATCCTTGACTCTGGTGCTACTCATCATATGGTGAAAAGTGATCTTGAACCACTCATGACAGACGTAACCGTTTTGGATCACGCTGTCAAAATAAGGATCGCTAATGGTTCTACATTAATCGCCACTAAAAAAGGTAATCTTCATCTACACTGCCAAAATCGTACCGTAAATTTGGAAGCCTTATTGGTGCAAGGATTAAAACACAATCTCCTAGCTGCTTCAGAGATAACTAGTCGCGGGCATAAAATAATCATGCAAGAAAAACAGTCGATTTTGTGTGGTACGAATTTTTGTATAATCCTCAAACGTTGTCATGGATTATATGTTTTAGACCCCGATCGTATCGGTGAAGACAAAAAGTGCTTACTCACCTCAACGGAGGAGGACTTGTGGCACAGAAGACTCGGACACTTAGGAAGAGATGGCCTAAAGGTGCTGAATCTACCTATTTTAAAACAAAAATGCTCCATTTGCATAGAAGGAAAGGCAAAGAGAACACCGTTTCCAGCAAGAGAGTCAAAATCGAAGCAAATAGGAGAGCTTATTCATTCTGATGTATGCGGACCGGTCAAACCAGCGACTTGGGACAATCAACAGTATTTTCAGGTGATAGTTGACGACTATTCTCATTTCACTGTTGTTTATCTCCTAAAAACCAAAGAAGAAGCTGGATACAACATCATGAGCTATGTACGTAAATTGGAGAGGCAATATGACGTCAAAGTGAAACGAATTCGTACCGATCGTGGAGGCGAGTTTACTTCAAATGTTTTGAAAATTTTTGTAAACGAACGAGGCATCAAAATGGAGTACACGATCAGTCATAACCCTCAAATGAATGGTGTTGCCGAACGAATGAACCAACAACTTCAGAATATGGTCAGAACGAAACTCATCGAATCAAAGGTACCGAAATTTTTATGGGGGAAGCTATACGTTCCTCGGCCTATGAACTAAATCGATCACCAACGACGACGCTGCCAAAAGGTGTCACTCCAGCACAAATCTGGTATGGGAAAAATGATCTTTCAAAATTAAAAATATTCGGTTGTCGAGCATGGTCTCTCATTCTGCCAAAAAATAAAAAATTCGAACCTCGAGCTCAACGAGGTGCTATGATTGGTTACAGTGACGGAGGATATAGGGTATGGTTACCCTCAGCTCACAAAGTCGTCACATCTCGTCACGTCACATTTGATGAAAGCGTCATGCAATACACTGGAGAAGACGCCAGAGTTAAGAACAGTGTTCTACCAGTCTCGACAAATGTGCCCATCTCACAAATGTACGATGAAATAAACGAAGAAAGAGACGAGAACACAGTTGAAGCTCAACCCGACTTGAACACAGTTGACGCTCAACCGGACTTGATTACGGATGACGCTCAAACGGATTTGAATATCGAACGCGAATACTTTAAAGAAACAGAAACGGAACCTAGAAAATCAAGTAGAGGAACAAAAATACCCAGTCATCTGAAAGATTTCGAGATTTACTCCGCGTACTGCATGTTGACTGCTAGCGACGAGGAGCCACCATCGTACGAAGAAGCCGTAAAAGAGATTAGCTGGCAGGAGGCGATTAAAAAGGAACTCGATTCGCATGAAAAACTAAATACTTGGTCACCAGCTACTTTTCCTCAAGGGAAAAAGGCAATAGACACGAAATGGGTGTTCAAAGTGAAGCAAGACGGAACCAAAAAAGCTCGATTGGTAGCTAAAGGCTATCAACAGACATCGACAGACTTAATTTATTCGCCGATCTGTAGAATTTCAACCGTCAGGATCCTACTTTCGTGCGCTATCCAAAACGACTGGCCACCACCTGAAACTTGTATTTCCTTAATTGACAATTAATATTTTAATTGAGGGGGGATGTCACAGTCATGTGGAAATGGCTTTGCTATTAATTTATCGTTTTGTTAATTGCACATATGTTTATTTATTCCCCTTCTCAGTCTTTGTTTTGACTTGTAACAATTCATTTTATTAAAATGACTTTTCGTTAAAGACCTTTGATTTACCCAAAATTTAACATAAAACTTGTCAAAAACGACGATTTTGCCCGATATTCCCGAAGCCGATGTGCTCGATTCCCTAAATTGGACAGCGCAGTCGATGATCAAGGTAAAAACCAAGGGTACTGGTGAAAAAGAGCTAAATTTTTGGACTTTGTGTCTGATTTCAACGTTGAATTTTTTAAAAAAATCTAAAGTAATGTTGGAACGACGCGAGAAACGTAAAATAATAAGGAGCAATCAGTCGGCGCCGTGACTGACGAGATTTTGATAACGACGGGCGTCTTCGCCTTAAAATGCTCAAATTTCCTTGAAATTCTCAAAAACGTACTCTCGGGGTGTCCAGCTATTGACACGCAAAAAAGTGAAATTGCGAGCAAAAGTTTTAAAAAAATAATAAAAAACTCAACGTGGCGAACGACTGCAAAACTTTTCGTCGGAAGACGAAAAATAAAGAAATTTGCCCCTGCCATTCTGCCGGTTAGGCAATTTTCCCGCGCGGTAGAGGTTGAGTCGATCATGCAGTGCTGCGTCCCGCCATGCCGTCGTGAGGTACGCACTCGAGACGATATCGTAGTGCTCTATTCCGCCTTACCGACTGAGCCGCAAGGCTTTCGTTTAGCAACCGTTGGTGTTGTTTTCAGACTGAATGGCGCGCATGAATTAGTTTTCATCAGTAAACTTGCACAACGATACCCAAGATATTTTACTGTTTTTTCTCGAGTCGACTGCCCCGGCCACGGAAGTGAGTTTTTTTTTTTTTTTTTTTTCTATTTCCATGTAAATCGGCAAATTAAAAACGAACTCGCCAATTTCCCATTTTTCTTTCTAATTTTTCCCCGTTCATGTTATTGGAATGAAAACGCACAATTTGGCCATTTCTCTACCTTTTCATCCTGTCCCCGAATGTTCGTTTAACAAAATGTTGATGTTGGTACATAGAAAACAACAATAATTTCGAGGGTTTGATTTTTCAATAACAAAATTTCGTGCTTTGGGGAGGGGGTTCTAACTCAAAAACCAATCTCAGCGGGTTTTTGCTAGTGCGAAAACCAAATTCTGAGGAGGGTGCACCTAATTCACTGACCAAGGTTACGAATTTTACTGACCAGCCTATATCTCCACTAATAATAGTCAAATGTGATTGTCATTCAGTACATGTGAAGTACTCACGTGGCAGCAAATGCTGTCCAAGTTTGACTGCGATCCGACAAAATGGCGGTCATGTTCTCCCCGCAACGAACACGTTCGAATTTTACTGACCAGCCTGGTTCTCCACTAATAATAGTCAAATGTGAATGTCATTCAGCACATGAAAAGTACTCACAAGGCAGCAAATGCTGACCATGTTTGGCTGTGATCCGACTATTAAATTAACGGATCGTGTTCCTTTACATAATTAATAATACGTCAGTAGAACGTCAATGTAGTCGAATATACCAATTTAGCAGTAAAATACTAACTTCAAACTCCTCTAGGAAATCAGCAATTTCACCTCAGGACGGGAACTGAACATTGGGCGTATAGAATGGGCAATTATCCATCCAAGAAAACTCGCCTTTAATCGTGAACTACAGGTGTATCCTTCTCATGTCAAAAAACGACATTTTTGCCATAGTTAATGATACTTTAGCCACTGATTTTCAAACGTTGTCCTCAGCAACTTACTGTTTTCGTTAATTACTATCTTAGCTGGGCCTCTCAAGCAGAATATCCGGCATAATATTGGCGTATAGTCGGAGGCAGTTAAGAAATTGAAGTTCCTGCAGTACAAAATGCTCTAAATTCTCTCCAATTTTGGGTTTCACTGGCGTTTATGAGTACAAGTGACAATAAAAATATCAAAACAATAACCCTCGTAAGTTACCTTAGCAACAGCAAGCTTACCTTTTTTAATTGATTGAGCTTCTACGTGTGGTAGTGTTATCTAGAGTGATAAATTTTCCCAACCCCGGATTGGTTTCAACTTCATCACTAGGGAGCTGAATAACTTGGTTTTCTATACAACTTTGGTGGAGATACAGACTGGTCAGTAAAATTCGAACGTGTTCGTTGCGGGGAGAACATGACCGCCATTTTTTCTTATCGTAGCCAAACATGGTTAGCATTTGCTGCCGCGTGAGTACTTCACATGTGCTGAATGACAATCACATTTGACTATTATTAGTGGAGATACAGGCTGGTCAGTAAAATTCGAACGTGTTCGTTGCGAGGCGAACATTACCAACATTTTGTCGGATGTCATCCAAACATGGTCAGCATTTGCTGCCGCGTGAGTACTTTACATGTGCTGAATGACAACCACATTCGACCATTATCAGGGGAGGTACAGGCTGGTCAGTAAAATTCGAACGTGTTCGTTGCGGGAGGAACATGACCGCCATTTTGTCGGATCGCGTCCAAACTTGGATAGCTTTTGCTGCCACATGAGTACTGCACGTGTGCTGAAGGGCAACCACATTTGACTTTTATTAGTGGAGATACAGGCTGGTCAGTAAAATTCGAACGCGTTCGTTGCGGGGAGGACATGACCGCCATTTTTTCTTATCGCAGCCAAACATGGTCAGCATTTGCTGCCACGTGAGTACTTCTCAAGTGCTGAATGACAATCACATTTGACAATTGTTAGTGGAGATATTAGGCTGGTCAGTAAAATTCGAACGTGTTCGTTGCGGGGAGAACATGACCGCCATTTTGTCGGATCGCAGCCAAACTTGGACAGCATTTGCTGCCAAGTGAGTACTTCACATGTGCTGAATGACAATCACATTTGACTATTATTAGTGGAGATATAGGCTGGTCAGTAAAATTCGTAACCTTGGTCAGTGAATTAGATATTCCCTTCTGAGGATTTGCCTGTCGGGAAAAGAAAAATTTGTGTGTTTTTGGCGCTTCAAGAAATACAAATTCGCGTATATCTGCTTTTCTGGATTTAAATTACACGGATTTTGTCTGTTGAAAGAACTAATTTCGCTGGTTTTGTTCAAGAGAGATTTTGCAACAAGTCCCGTAAACGGTAAAGTTAATTTTTGTGTACTCGTTGCTAGGCTAGTAAAAATTTCGTTGGTTGAAATGTGAATAGCGTTAACGTTAGCGGAGATGTTTGCAAAATCTCTTCACTACTTGTCAACAGAATTTAATAAAAAATTATGAAACCAATCGTTTCATTACGGACTATTGAATTGCCTCGAGAGTCCAGGGGCTTATTTTACCCCTGGGATGATCAACTATGAGTCTCCGAATCCGATTGTTTGGGCTTTTTTCCGAGAATCATTACACTCCGATTTTAATTTTGAGAAAAAGTTTATAACAATAAAACATAGACCCAGGATGAACGCGGGACTATCCCGTGTACCCCACCCCCTCCCTAGATACAAAATCACTCTCACAAACCAACGCGGTATGTGCCTTCTCTCTCAGGGGCACATTTCACAGGCGCCGAGATTCCTAAATTTCTGTACATAATAGTTAGGTAACTCCCCCCCCCCCCCACACACACACACACTGGATTTGCCATAGTGGGCCCGCGTACGAACTTCGGTAAGTTTGTCTCTACATTAAAGGCTTAATGCTATAACTTACCTTGTTTTTCTCAATTCACGTCATCACTTTACCCCCCCCCTCCCCTCCATTCCAACCACTATTATGTGTGTTTTGTCATTTTCGGTCGGTGGCGTCGCGCCACCTGGCCGAAGTGGGCTAGAACCCCCCCCCCCCCAACCAGTGGTCAAACCACCGCACGGTACATGCCCACAGTCCAGGAAATAGGTCACTAAAAGAGTTAGTTACATGAAAAAAAAAAAAAAAAAATCGGGACTAAGTTTGATAGCTGATTTTAATGTTTTCAGGTACGCTGACACTGAATGTCAACTCTGTCCAACGTTAAAACCCCTCACTGCCGAAATTAGAGTCGATTTTTAAATATTGAGTTTTTTTCACAGTGTCATCGCGCGTAAAATTGTTCCCATACATTCCTTATGTTTCTAGATGTCCTGAATCGGAATTTCATCCCCTCCCCATCTACCCACCACCCAAACCGCCCAACCCTAACAAGAGACTCAGCAGCTTATAAATTAAACGCTTTTTTTCATCATGCTATACATCGAAAAGCCGAAATTTACGCAGTTCACATTCGTTTTCCGCACGTTTTCAGGTAAGCTGAATCCCAACGTCAAATTTTCGACCCCGTACAAATGGCATGAATCAAAAAATATTCAAAACACGCTAAAAAGTGCTAAAATGAGAGTTTTTTTTTTTACAACTTTGAATATTTTTTTATACCTGGCGTAGCGCAGTGGTTCGGATATTTGACATATTCCGATTCGGCTTTCCTGGCTGAAAACTTCGACAATACTAAAGCGAACAACGTCAATTTCGGCTTTTGTAGCATTTCACATTGAAAAAATAACCTAAAATTTATTGTTTTTTTTTTTTTTTTAATAATCGATTTTCAGGCTGTAGCGCCTCTCGTAGGGGTTGAAATTCAGATTCAGTGCATCTGAAAACAGGAGGAGTGCGCGAGCGTGGCGAAAAAACAGAAAGCCCCCACGAAATTGTTTTTAAAAAGATAATCAAATTTTGGCATCTTACCGGGGTCGTATCGTTGAGCAAAGTTGAAATTCGGTTTCAGAACGCCTGAAAACTTCAAAATCAGTCGTACAACTTTTTTTCCTCCCAAAACCACCCGCTTCATGGATTATTTTGTGGTTGAAGCTTCACTGTGATTTGGAGTTTTGCTGTTAGTCCTGGAGCCAGCCCCATAAAGGTGCGTATTATGTATTTTCTCACCGGTTTTAAAGATCGGAACTCATGGTTCATTGAGTGATAAAATAAAAATATGTCATGCCAAAAACGGTTGCTTTCAAAGATGGCGGCCATTTCGATGATGCAACGTTTGCTCATGAATAAAATTTAAGCATATCACTTTACTGGTCTACTGGGGATGATTTCCTCAAACGAGACGACCAGTAGAGTGATATGCATAAATTTTATTCATGAGCAAAAGTTGCATCGTCAAAATGGCCGCCATCTTTGAAAGCAATCGCTTTGGCGTGGCAGACGTTTATTTTCTCACACAATGGACCATGAGCCATTGTGAGTTCCGATCTTCAAAACCTGTGAGAAAATACCATGCACCTTTATGGGTCTGGCTCCAGGACTATGTGGTTAGAGCCAGGATTTGCCGTGGGTCTGTATAGGGGGGGGGGGGATTTACGGACCACGTGCGACTTGATGGTGAGAATGATGCCTTACTTTAAGAAAACGTATGAATTGTGCATTTCTTGTTGCTCAATAAATTCCTCGAAATTTTGCGACTTTTCATTCAGCGTCAACGGCTCAACGGTGCCAATGCATTTGTCCAAATAGTTGTCGATTTTTCGGGAGCTAAGAAAGGTCGACTCTTTGAACTTTGTAAGCGACGGACTGAAAAACGGAATCGTTCCGAGGCGGTTTGCAACGACGAAACGGTGTTCAGCGTTCCTCACAAAGTTGAGAAGCAGACCCATGCCACCTGGACTTTTTTTCTTTAATACAACTGCTTTTTTTGCAGTCCGTAACACCGTAGTTTTCTTTCCCACACCTGAAACACAGATTTTATACGACGAGCGTCCTGTAAACTTACGATGAGCGTGTATTTAGAAACGGTCGATCGCGGCCCTGAACTCGACGAGCAAGACTCTGAACTTTGCGACGAATTGGAATTAGCGTCACTTACACGTCGAAATGTGAGCAACTCCTCGCCGTGTTTACTCTCAATTTTGGAGTTTTCGAGGGCGTGGTTGCTTTTTCCAGAATTTCATCGAAACTTGTAATGTCGGTCCAGTAAAATTTGTTCGCATGAACCGCGAATTAACTACTGCACCCTGTGAAAAAAAAAAACGAAGGTTAATAAAAGAAACTGATTGAGTACAAACACATTTAGCCGAAAATTCGCATTCACAGCCTTGTCGCTGAATGAACTCAACTCCTTCTACTCCCCGTTCAGTTCATTCCCTCGTCCAGCAACCCTGAAAATATTAATTAGCACAATTTTTTCAGGTACTGTGTTGGGGTGTGAGGGAGGGAGGGGGGGGTCAATTTGACTTGGCCCACGCTATAATAACCTTTTTAAATGGTTAATTATTACTTTATTTTCAGTTTCAGTGTATTTTTTTCTCTCATTTTATAACAACTTTTACTATTTTCATACGAATATTTCATTACTTTTAGCACCAAAGCAACCCATATAAAGTCTTTAAAAAAAAGAAAAAAATTACGTCATTACGGCGTAAAAAACGTTTTGTTGTTGTTGTTTTTTCTCATGGAATGGGTGGGTGAGAGGGCTCGGCATAGATTTAAAAAAAATTTTGATATGTCGACAATTTGGGACAAGGAGACTTGTTTAAATTTTTACGTTACAAAAGTATAGACTAGTACAAAAAACACACGCCCCGAAATGAACTACGGAGAGGATGAAGAGGAGAAGGGAAGGCCCTGAAGAATAAATTATAAAAAAAAAAACTTTTTAGCGGGTGTTGGTCCCTTAAAAAAACCAAAAAAGGGCAATTATTAGTAGGAGGGGTGAGGGGGCTCAAATCGGAACGCGTCAAATACGAAAAAAGATAACACAATTCAACGTCGTCTATATCAATCTATAAACTATACATTCAGATAAATTCATTTTAAATGGGTTTTCAACATCGTAGCCTTTAGTGTTTTTTTATACAGTACATTATCGTAATAATTATAAATATTTTAAAAATTACGTTCAACTAAATTTACAGCTATTTACACACTCACTCATTTATTGGAGGAAAATTGAAATATTGTTGGCTTTTCATTGTTTCAAACCTGAAAATCAGTCATATATATCCCATCGTAACTTAAATATTATAAAACAAACTTTTTAATTAGTCTTCCACATTTCATCAAACAATAAAAAGTAAAGTTTTTTTCTATTGTCTTTTTTTTTATTACCGTCATAACTCGTTGCATTCCACATTTATAGGCAATTTTGTTGGTTTGGCAGTGCGTTTTTATCTATCTGTTGATGGTGTTATTTACCTTTTTTTGTGTGTGTGACAAAAACAATATTGCACGTCGTCTGTCTTTTTTTTTTTTAGAACGAAAAAAAACTAGTCTAGAGCATTGTACACCATAGGCAAGTAAATGCACATTTTTTGTTGTTGAAAAATATCACAAATATTTCCATAATTTTAAGGAAAATTATGTAGAAAATATACCAAAGGAACTTTGTGGTAATTAACGCGATACGTTTAGATTAATAATTAAAATAAATCTTCGAAATTGTAAAGCATCAAGCTAGATGGAGAAGGGAATGAAAATGTACAACCTACTAGAAGGAGGAAATAGGGGAGGGGGATTTGTACAACCCTTTAGACAGCGGGAAGAAACTTTTAAATAAAATATTGTGGCCCACGCGATGATTTTAAAGTAATGACTAGACCCTTAGTTGATTTTTATAGATATATAAATATATAAAACATAATTTAATTATCACAAAATAATAAATTAAAAAATTGATTTGAATTGACCATTAAAATGACAATAAGAAACTTACCACTTTAAACGCTGGTTCCGATCGCTGGGTTGTAGCCGCTGGGTGGACCCACAGATGGCGAGGAAGAGTTGATGGTGGATAGCGGGGGTGGGGGCGTTGGTGGTTCGCAGACCTCCGACATGGCCGTCAGAATCTGTTCGAATTTTCTGTAGCGGTCCGCGGCTGTAACGCCAGCACCGCGACTCCCCCAGAGGAATTTCAACTGGAATTCCGTGCGAAAAACATCGCCCAACAGGTCGACGACGCGCCACTCACCGAGAACAATTTCAGTGTTTCGACGAAAGGAGGCGAGCGAGCGAACCACTTTGCGGGACTCGTCGAGGTGAGCCGCCAGGGTTTTAAGGCCGAGGTCGGGCGACGACGTCTCCCAAGGTGTGACACAGACTGACTCAACGGTCGAACCGCTTCTGCTACCTAATGGAACAAGCGGTCGAAATTTACACATAGGGCATCCATTAAGGGCTTGCGCCTTATGAATTATGATGCAAACTCACCTAAAGTATTCTCCTTCGAACGCTCCATCAGTACAATCCAAGGTAGAATATGAGGAATTGTCGTGTTGGGCGCCTGAGGATTAGTACACTCGTTCATACTTTTCAACGTCGACCTTAATTTCGCCTCAAAATTAAAGGCCGAATCCGTGAAGTTCTGCCTTAAAATATGCCACGTCACGGTCAAATTTTGTACCTGAAACACACGGTGGTAAAGGGGTGGGGGTTACCGTATAGACTTGACAATTTTTAACGATTTTTAAAAATTTTGTTATTTACCTGCGGCATGCAGAGCCCCATCATAATAGCGTTGAAACCAAAAAGGTTCCCGAGGGCGGTTTTTGTGTCTATGGCGACTTGAATCCATTTATTTAAAATTTCAGCCCTTTCAGAGTCTGCGTTACACGTTAAAATGGTCACAGCCACTAATAGCTTCAGGCAAATTGACCTAATTAAGAGCGATAATTAAAAACTGAGGAAAAAGTGTTGATTTTTATGAATAATTACCTTTCAATTAGGTCCAATCTCATTTGTTTTCCAAATGGAAGAGCGCTCAACTCGAGACCGCACGTGAATCCAACATAATCACTCCAGTCCGACCTTCTATCGATGATCAACTCTAAATCGGCCCGCGTCAAGTGATTCGCGATGATTTTCGACCCATTGTCCTGAAGCATGGCTCGAATCCCTTTGAGAGCGGTCGCGTCCAACGGTTTGTTCTCAGTGACCGGGAGGAGAAGCGTTTGAAAGGAGTCAACGTTGAAACTCGACGGGACATCGATACTGATGAGCGACGGTATCGAATCTTCAAGACCTGAGTCATAGTCGACAGCTTTGAGCGTCATTAGGGAGGATGACGTGGACGAGGAACATGAGGTGGTGGAACAGCGTATGGCGGCGGCACTTTTAACGATGACACCGCCGGGGCGTTGAGCGAGAACGGTACACTGAACCGCTGAGTCGGAGATGTCACCGGCGGCGGAACTTTGGACGGAGTCGCCTGAGCCGTTGCCTGAGTCACTGCCCGAGGCTTGATAGGATGAGACTCGAGGGAATGCTCCAGATGAGGTGTAGTGGGAGGTTTCAAGGTCTGCTAGGCTGGGACGAGTGACCGGTTTGGGGGGCGGTGGGGTGACTTCGGGGAAAGCTCTTCTTTCCGAGTTTGGACTCAGGGCTGAATCGCTTGTGACTCTCGACATTTTCTTCGGAAGCGTGTTCCTCTTCATATGATTCATTCCTCTCGGTAATGAATGAGTCGAAAACTTTGAAACAATCGTCTCACACCCAACCGATCTCGACATATGATCCTGAATCACACCGTCCGCGCTGTTACTCTTATCATCGATTCTAGGCAGCGTAAGACCACCCCTCCCTCCGCAACCGTCCGGTGCCAACGATAAACTCCGCGCCGTCTTTTTCGTCGGCACCCTCGGCGGTGTTTCCCAACGCGACCGCGTCGGTGACGGCACGGGCGATCCCCGACTCATGGGCGACGTCGCTTGAATACCGTATTTGGCCGCGTAAAACGACAGAGGGAACATACGATTGCACGGATGTTGTATTCGAGCTCGACTCGCCGTCGTGATTGGTTTACCGCTTCCAACATAGTATGTGATGAGATCGGGGACTGTGTCGAATGGCTCGTCTTCGAACTGGTACTGGACTCTTTCGTACACAGTGTCGGGCTGTATAACCACCTGTACAAGAGATAAAACGTTGATTTTCCATAAATTACAGCCTTCAATCTGCCGATGAACACGATGTCCAGAGTGGTTTCATCCACCAAAAACCACTCCAAACCCTGAAAACCACAAAATGTGCCCGAAACACACAAAAACTCTCACCTTGTTGATGACGAAATGAAGAGACACGCCAGCGCTCAAACAGGTGAGCACGTAGTTCCCAGGTTGAGACATACAGTCGCGAACAAGAAACTCGCCTTGAGCTTTGAGCACTTCTTCGGCACGGGCACGCGATATGGCGCCATGGTACCACGCGTGCGAGCGAAGATCTCGCGAATCGAGGGACAATTCCCATTCCAGGGCTTTTTTCAAGCCAGGGCCCTCCCCCAATGGGTCCACCACGGCTTCCTGGTAAGAAAAAAAAAGACGGTAATATCAATATTTTAAGCTCGATGACAACCCCCCCCCCCCCATGTTTCCCAAAGGGAAGAAATTATCGCTATCTCATCTAATTTCCTATTTTTCATTGCAACATCCTGATGGAATTATTTTCCCTATCGAAGCAACTCACTACAGCCCATATCGATCCCATCCCCAGCAAAATTCAACGAATTGGTACGAGGGGAGGGGCGGAGGAAATAGATGGATCTCAACAGCTCCAAACGGCCGTGTTCAAACATTTAAAGCCTTTCCCCGCCCCAACCACCGGTGCGAATGCCCTCGCCTTCATTTTAATTATACGGCACACACAAAGCCGGAGGCCGGAGGATAAGATAGGGTGACTCGTACGTTGGTGGGGGTGGGGAGGAGAGAATCACAATTTTCCCGCTGGTGAATTGCTGGAGATTTACAGTTTTTAATCACCAAAAGTAAATTAAGTAAAATATCATGTACGGTGTGGCGGGGGAGAGCCAAAGGAGAGAATGCAGGGGGAGGGGGTATGTGAAAATGAAAATCCTTTAGAATTAAACCTCAATGGGGGGATACCCCTCCCGTCTGACACTGATTAATTATAGGACGAACACCTCTGAATGTAATAGACTTGGGGGAAGCTGATAGCGAGGGGGTGATGAGGGGTGTTTGAAAATCGTCAATTGTTTGCGCGCACACAGTGGTGAAAGAGAGGGGGGATGAAGGGCTTAAATCTAAAATAATAAGTTTTCTCTTGGTTTACAGCGAGTGTGAACTAGAGATAAAGAACATTTAAAGAAGCTAGCCCAGAGAAAATTAATGACCTTTTAATTACTCCAAGCTTTTTAAAATAGGATTACTTTCATTCATTCGTGTTTCAAGGTTCTTTTCCCTGTGTTCATGGTCGTAAATCTTCCACAAAAAAATGCTTTATATTCAACACATTTTTCTATCGATTCTCATCCACCAAGACTTTGATCGTGACAGGGGGAGGGGTTGCTTGTTATAAATACGACACGCAACGCTAATAAGTTCAACGTTCAACTTGAATATCGATGACGTTGTTCGTTGCTCGAAAATGAAGCCCGCGATAAGACCATAAATCCCAATTGATGAACGAAGAATTGAACAATTCGATGAGAAGAGGAAAGGAAAAGCGGGGGGTAGTGAACAACACGCAGGGGGGGGGGACACGCAGCAAAGGGAACAACTATTTTTTACCCGCACGTTGACACGCAACCGTTCATCAGGGAAATTACGCTAAAATGACTATGTCGCCACTGTTAATAAAAATACTACAGAGCTGCTCGTTATTGGTGTGGTTCGGGGGGGGGGATACTTCAACACCCCCTCCCCTCTCAACAACCATCAACAAAAGTGGCCTGGTCACTTCTGAGGTTCTAGCGAGGCTTGTGCCGTCCTCAGCCGTTAGTCACGACTGATACCAACTAAACCAAACAAGCCGGGGGAGGGGGACCCCGAGGCGGGTTGCTGAGACTCAACCAGCTTGGGCCGAATCATGGACCAAGCGGGCTGGGAATGTAACGAACCCACGAAAAGGTCCGGCGGCCAGTAATAAAGATTGACGCAAGGGCGTCCTCGTCAGGTAGAAAACCACCTGACTACTACCTTTCGAATCAAGGCGCGAAGCCTTCTCGTCAACTTGGCACAGCTGCGCCTACCACGTCCTCAGCGAAAGCGGAGACGTCAAAACCGTCTAGCGTCCACCTACACAAGATGTGTAACGGGCGGAGTACATTGCGGGTGAAACCAGACCATCACGATGTTGCATTTTAGAGCATTCACAATCCCACACTATGCGGATGCCCTTGAACGGGAAGGGATATCAGCAGAATGGTGACGAATGAGACAGCCAGCCCCGCTAAATTAGGGTTTGCATCAGGGGCGTAGCCAGCTCTTGGTCTAGGGGAGGGCAGAAGATGTCAGATGCACCAGAGGCCCCAGAAAGAGAACTGGTAGTTATTTTCTGTACAAAAACTGAATATGTTTTCCCCAGAAATATTCATATAGATACTAGGCTTAGCCCTTCAATTTTATGAGTGTCCGAATTTTCAACTTCTTGCCTGAGAACGTTTACAACTGAAATTTTAAAATTCAAAACTGAATATTTTACTTGGAAACTGAATATTTTATTCTGAAACGGACAATTTCACGCAAAAGCCGAAGTGTTACCCCAAAACTGAAGTTTTCACTACACGACTGGCGATTTTTCCCCCAAAAAACTCACGTCATGCACTAAGGGTGGGTTAATCAATCACTGGATATCTCATGAAATAAGCTATCTCTCGAATAAATTTACATTAATGTTTACAAAATGCCCATTGCAGCTACCATACTTATCCCAGCTTTGTCTGTAGAATAAGTGCATTGATAAAGGCACCCTAAAACTGATGATTTTACCCAAAAATGGTTATTTTACTCCAAAGCCGGCGACTGTGTCTTGAAAACTCTGATGTTTTTAACACAAAACTGACGATTTGTTCCCATATAAGACGATATATTACACCAAAACAGACGATTTCAAGCTAAAACAGACGTGTTACCCCAAAAGTAGAGATGTCTCTATAAAACTGGGCGTTTTACCCAAAAACATTTGGCAGTTTTTACGTTAAAAGTGAATATTTCTCTCTGAAACTGTTTATTTTACCTCTAAAACTGTCTATTTTTAACCAGAAAATAAGATATTTTACTCTAAAACTGACAATTTTACTCCAAACACCAAACCTGAAGTGTTGTTCCGAATATTTCGCTACAACAACTGGTAATTTTACCCGCAAAATGACGGTTTTAACATACAAAATCTTCCTAAAAACTGACGTTACGTACCTAAACTGACGATTGTACCCTATAACTGTTGGTTATTCCCTCAAAAAAGTGATTATTTTACACCAAAACAGACAATTTCACTCCAAAACTGACGTTTTCCCCAAAAATATGATGACTCTGTATTGATAACTGACGAAATTTTCAGTTTCGAGGTAAAACCACTAATGTTGAAATCTTCAGTTTTGATATAATACGTCTCCTTTGGCGCGAAATCTTTAGTACGGGGCTAAAACAGGGGAGGTTGTAATGGGGGAGGGTGCAATCGCCACCCCCCGTCAGCTCAGCCACCTTGAGAAACGGGGGCCGAATAAAAATAAAGAAGTGAAGAGTGAAGAAATACAAATGTGAGGGAAAGCAAGTCATATTTAGGTCCTAGAGCTAGGAAGTTGGAAAACAATTATTTTAGTATTAATTGGTACTATCAATTTGAGGACAAAATAGTGAAATTTGCTTTTGAACGAACCAAATCCGAGCCGTCTTGTTATGGAATAGAGGAGCGAAGATCGGGCGAAATTGTGGTTTGAAAGAGCCAAACCCACGGAATTGTGGTTTTAAAAGAGCAAAATTGCCTGAAATTTGGATTTGATGGAGACAAATGCGAAGGTTTTCCGTTTGGAAATCCGTGTAACTGGCGTTTGTAGTAGCCAAAATAACAAAATTTGCCGTTTTGAACTAGAACTACCCAAATTCATAAACTTGGTTTTTGAAAAAGATACCTAAATTAGCTTTCGAATTATTAAATAGTATAATGTGGAGGGGAGGAGGGTGTGAGAATATTTTACCGCCTCCCCTGTCACGGAGGTCTAAAACGACGAAGATTTCAAGGCAATTTGAATAAATTTGTGTCTAAATTTGACAAATTTCCCTCAAAATTGGGGTTTTGATGCTGTATGTATATTTTATGAGAAATGTGTCTTTTAGTTGAGTATGATCTGCAAAAATGTGTTTTTAGGGCGCAAAAATCGAGAAATGAATTTTTTTCGTGAGCGTGAACGTAACAAAACGTGGCGACTAAGTCCCCCTAAGGCGACGGGCCCACTAAGTCTTCGCTTTCGAGTCTAGAGGAGGGCAAGTGCCCACCCCATCTCCCCTGTGGCTACGCCCATAGTTTGCATAATGCCAACTACGCAAAATTTGGCATTTGTGAGAGCCAAATCAGCGAAATTAAGTTTTCGTGAGTGCCTATTCCGCAAAATTTGGTTCTTTGAAAGAGTCAAACCTGCAAAGTTGACCTTTGAATAAGCGAAAAACACCTCGCCAAATTTGGTTCTTAAAGGAGCAAAATCCACAAAACTAGATTTTGAATAAGACAAATCCGCGAAATTCGTTTTAGGTACATGTAATTTTTGAATAAGCCAAACCTCCGACGAAATTGATTTTTGTGAAATTTGGTTTCTGTAATTGCCAATCCTCAGAAATTTGGTTCTTGAAGGAGCCAAACCCTCGAAATTGGTTTTTGAATGAGCCAAATCCGCGGATTTCTTTTAAGAAGCCAACCCCCCCCCCCCCCCCCGACTTAGAAGACTAACTTTTGAATAATCCAACCCCTCGAAATATAGGGTTTTGTGAAAGCGAAATCAGCGTTTGGTTTTTGAAGGAGTCGAACCAGAGACATTGATTTTTAAATGAGTCACCCCCCCCCCCTTGACAACGACGTTACCAGTCCTGTCAATCCGAACATAATTCGCCAAAGTTCTGCAATAAAAAGATGTACCGTGCAACAGAAACAGGGCAGACAAGTCTCGATAGATTTCTCATTCAAGTCACACAGTTGACTGCTGAGGCGGTAAGGGACGCCTCTTCAATTTAATGTCTTCGAAAAACGACACCCCACCCCTCACCCCACCATCATTCAGCCCATCGCGGCATTTAGTAACAACGTGAACGCGTTTTTTTTCTCCAACGTCACACCCCAAGCCCGTTTTTCCTGTCTGTCATTCTTTTGTCTCCTACAGTGGAAAAACGATCGAGCGTGAAAATTTTGTCGTTGACGCGAGAAAAATAACCACAGGAATGATTCGGGAGGGGGGGGGGAGTCTAGGACGGGAAATGTACGGCGACTAATTGAAAATAAATGCTTGCTATTTACTCCCCACCCACCCCTCCATCTAACAATCTAATTTCTCAAAGACAAAAGATACTTTTTGAGTTTTAACAAAGTGATAACGCTGGGAGCTTACCATTTTGATGTTGCATAGGCTCTTGCTCTGTGTCACGTTGCTTACGACAAGTAGGTCGGACCTGGAACAAAAAAAAAAGAAAAGTTGATCGCGTTAAGACGCGGCTATATTTTGTTGACTCGATAGATTGGAATTTGTTAGAAAATTACTGCTACGATAGAGGGGAGGGGTTACAAAATAAACACAAAAAATGCACTAAAAGGAAACAGGAAAGTCAGGGCAAAGAGGATTAAGTGATTTTGAGTCGAGCCAGCAATAAAACAAACACACACACAAAAAAAAAACTTTCCTCCTCCCCTCCTCATCACCAGAAAATCCGTTCCTCTCCCATAAATCGTCAAGCTCTTGGGCTTCACACAAAACCGAGCACAGTAGGGTGTTCCATTTACTCGAGCGGCCAACCGTGAACGAAAATAATAATTGTTCGAAAGAACAGTAAAAGTAGCGGCGAATATAAGATTGGGGGGGGGGAATGATTTGATTTGCCCTAGAAACACTGGTACTCCGTCCATTCTCCTGCCAATTTTATTAGAGTAATATTTACGAGGTAATTAATGGATTCGGCCTCCCCTCCAACACTACCCCTGAGGGGGTTTAGGTTGGCCGGTTGGAAAAACTGGATGATGAGTAGCAAAAAAATTATTGTACAGAACTACATCAAAACAATATTCCAAGGAAGACATCATAGAAGTAGGTACCCCCTCTCTCGCCACTTTTTTCAATTGCGAGTCTCCCCTCCCCACTTCCTACAATCTTTTAATATGAAGGTTTTCATCGAAAACTCAAAAGGAAAGAAAGTAGATAAAGACCCTTATTCTCCCTAAAGGACCCGTGAAGGCGAAGGAGATCAATACCGAGCTTCTTCTTCGTCCATTATTCCTTATAGTTCGCGTAGAGAGAAACAGATTCCAATTCCCCCCCCCCCACTCGTCACCGATTTCACAACTACCTATGTTTATCAGTTTTACGGGGGGGGGGGGAGTTCGAAATTTGTTCGTTCCTTTCCTCTCAAGGGTTGATCAATACTTTATGGGGGGGGGGAGAGGTTGAAAACAACCTGGTGGTAGTGGGGCGGATGAGCGGAGGGGGGTTGGTTCAAGTTGAGTTTGGAATTGGTTTCGAGGTCTAAAGTTTCGAACTTTCCAGAATCAGTAGAGGGGGAGTATGACGCCATTAAAAGTATTTAAAACGGTGCCCTCGGGCTGACTTGATAACTGAATGATTGAGTGAATTGTGTTACCTTCTGGTGTGTTTCAATCAGGAAGTTTAATTTAATGAGCGAAAAAAGGCTTGATTAGTTGATTTACGAGTGCAAAAAGGAAGGGGCAGCGAGAATCGTTAAGTCGTCGTTAACACCTCCGCGTCCGCTTCACACCAACCCCTAACTATCTCAAGCATTACACTCGTCGACTTCAACGTCGTAAATCAAATTCGTTTACACAGGGAACCCGGAAACATTCTCCATCTCTCTCTCTTTCTCCTCCCCCTCCAGCCAGTATTTTCTAAATGAAGCTGGATGACGACTCATACAGGCGTCAAAAAGTCTGGGAACCACCGACGCACCATAACGTTTTTTCTCTCTCACTCACTTTACATTCGGCTTAATTCCACGTGTCGAGCAGTTGGGCTCATACGTAATTGCGTGACGCACTCTCCTCACCACCCTCTCCCCCTCATAACCAGAGCCAACGCCTTAAAAATCCCAAGTAATCTCATGATTAGAAAACATAACACAACAACGTATTACGCGGGGGGGGGGGGGTGTTTTGACTCATTCGCAGGGTAAACAATCCTTTTTGCGCCCCCCTCCTCGCAGCCCATTATTCACACCGCCTTTTGTTGTTTAGACGTAGCGTAAACAAAAGGTGGGAAAATTGTTTATGATTAATAGGACCCAGAAGAAACGCGGTGCACTTTGTAATTAAAATATTGGGGGGGGGGGAGTGGATTAGATTTACAGAAAAGGATCACGTCCATTTTTTTTTTATCTGCGATCTGTGAGCTTATCTGAATCAATAACGGTCGTGTCAACAACCTATGAAAGCCAGCAAGCGAGAAGGAAATAGGATGATGACGAAGGGGTGATTGGTGGGGGGGTAGATGTGTATCTCTACGCTCCAGCAAACCTTTTCCGCTCTCACTCTCTGTTTATCGGACCAGGAGTTTCAACTCGATGCCAATTCGTATTCCGGCTGTTTCAATTGTTCTATGTGTAGGGCAATCGCAATGTTTCTAAACGGACGGGAATGTTTATAGTTTTAATCCTTTAAAAGCGTTGCCGGTCTTCTCAGGCACGCACCAACGGTGTTTGTGGACGCGTCAACTCTCAAACCTTCAAACACGGCTGCCACTGCCGCGGACCAAAAAACCATCTGACTTCTGAGTGGTCGAGGTCACTGGGACGGAAGCTTCCTCGCTCTTCCACCTCTGAAATCATCGCTGGGTAGACGCTGTGGCTGGGATCATCCTGGTTTGCTCTTATCAGCGTCAGTAGCGTACCGAGGTAGGGGCGAGGGGGGCGGCCCGGTGTACGGTTTACTCCAGATTCGTGGAATGCAGAGGCAACTTTACGGCCTAAATTCAGAAAATAAGCTATTGTGCTGTTATTTGGCCTAGCCCACAGCTAAAATGGAGAAAAAGCGCTAATTCGCAGATAAAATCGGGAAAAACCGTTAATTCGGGGATACAAAATTTGACAAAATTGACTAATTTGTGGCTAAAATTGATAAAAATGCTATGAAATTTTAAAAAATTACTAATTAGCACCTAAAATTAAAACAAACGCTGAATTCACGGGGAAATTTGAGAAAAATCACTAATGGAATGGAAAATCCGCGAATCAAATTGTCAAAAAGCACGGAAATTGAAAGGAATCTCTAAAACGCGGTCGAAATTGAAGAATTAATTCTTGAATGTAATTGGGAAAAAGCTCTCATTAGCGGATAAATTCTAGAAAAAACGTTAATTCGTGGATACAAATGACAAAAATTACTAATTCGTTGCTAAAATTGAGACAAATGCTAATCCATGGCAACAAAAATGATAATGCGGGGGCGAAGTATTTAAAACCCGCTAATTTGCGGCCAACAATGAGAAAAATCACAAATTAGTACGGCTGAAATTTAGGAAAACGACAATCGCCGTGATTTTTGTAGGGAACTTGAAGGGCTTAAAACTGATTGTGAGCCAAAATTCGAGTCCAAAGCTGAAAGTGACAAAAAATTGATTGTGCGGGGAGAAAAGGTTGAAAAACCCACTAATTTGCGGTCAATATTAGGAAAAATCACTAATTAGCGCGCCTAAAATGTAGAAAAAAATGTTACTTTGCAGCTCAAATTGAGAACAAGTCCTAATTCGGTGCTAAAAGGGTAAAACATCGCTAATTTGCAGCAAAAATATAGGAAAACGCAGTGGCTAAAAATGGGAAAAATTACTAATTCATGGGTTTAAACGCTACTTCACTAAAATTATTGAGCGGAAGTGCTAGTTCACGGCTAAAATTGAAATTTGTTCGATTTTCGGCTGTTACTGGAAATAGGCCAGCTCGCGGCTTCTGAAGGCAACTTTGTGGCTATAATTGAGAAAATACGCAAATTCATGGCAACAGGTGGAAAAAAAAGCTAGTTCACGGCTATAATTGAAATGAACGTTACGCGCAGCCAAAATTTAGAAAAGCACTAATTCGCGGGTAAAATTTACAAAAAGAGCTCATTTGCGGCTAAAATTTAGAAAGTCACAAATTTGCTGATTAAATTGAACATAAACGCTAATGAGGAAGTAACATAAAAAATAAAAAACGCTGGAAACATTTTTTTTCGAAGGAAAATGACTAAATATGACCAGGAATGGAATATTAGTGCGTAAATGATTGATTTCTATTTATAACGAAATAATAAAACTTGCCATTTTTTTTTTGTTACCTTAAACGGCCGGTCTGTGACTCGTGACGTAGTAAAGGGGTTGTGACCCCTCCCAACCCTCCGCATCATGGCTGTTATCACGTTTTGCCCCTTCTTGTCCTTCCCATTCTCTTAATTCCTATTGTTTGATTTGTGGGAAGCTATTTTGAAGGCCATGCAAATGCTGTTATTACGTCATCAGTCTATCTAGCCTATTTCAAATGGGTCCCGCAACCCAATAGTTTTTAAAAAGTTAATAAAAAAATATAGGGCCTGATTATATTTCATGAGTTTTGGTACCCAAGCTATCACGACAGCATGGTTTTGGAAAATGTGTTACTTCCTCATTGGCAGATAGAATGTAGAAATAGCGGTAATTCGTGACTAAATTAAGGGAAAACTAATAATTTGAGGCTACTTATCAGTTATCAATTATAAATACCTTCCTAATTATTTAGTGTTCATTCGCAGAGACTGGGACCTCATACAAATTTTCGCCCCGGGCCCTGATATGTGTAGGTCCGCCAGTGATCAGTGTCACTTAGTGGAGGAGGGAGAGGTAGGGTAGTTTGGGTTTGTTTATAAGGCTAAAATGTAACCCCCCCCAATTCAATTAATTCCAGTTTTATGGCCTGAAACGTAAGTTTCTGTGCAAAATGATCACATTTTCGGGGTTCATTTCCGATGTAAGGGAAGAATATTTGGATACCGAGGCAAGAGTATCAATCCCACGGCCGATAGTTGCCGTCGGTGGAAGTTGCTGCGACGCATAAAAGAAGGCGACGGGTACGATATGCGTCAAAAATGCAGAAAATAACTCTTTTTTACTTCCAGCTACTCCTCTCCCACCGCTTAGCCAACCTTCCACAACGCCCGAGGGTTGGATTAACGCGCTGGAATATGAAGAGAACATGAAACCCAGCCGCAACGGCATTAAAACAACGACCGTATTATATTATATAGGCGGAGTTATTAGAATAGGCATTTAGGCTAACGACTTGTTACCTGAGTCAGAAACAAGGAATGTCGGACGGAAAAAAAAAGGCTTTCGAAAGCGTGCAGCGACTTTATGTTTATGCGACCCTGAATCTTTGTGGGAGGGAGGTTGGAGAAGGATTAAGACGAGGACTAGTGAGTGGTTTATGGTGTCGGCGGGGGGGGGGGGAACTGAGCCTGGCGACCGCTAATCTCTTTGAAGAACGGCTATAGTTTTCCACGCTGGGCGGTTTTGATTGTTTAAAAAAGGCGTTCTTCCATTGCGGGCTAAGAATTCTCGTAAAATATGCAGCTTTTGAAGCCCCGAATACACGCCAGTCAGAAATACCACAAGGCTGAGTGTAAAAATAAATAAAGTGTAATGTTACGCAAAGAACAGGGCAAAATTCAATCACTCTCGCTCTAGTGCGTCTAAATCTTTTTAATGCATAAGCCTTAAATCCGCTGAATATACGAGAAGGAAGCAGTATGTAAGGAAGGCGGTGGGGGCCGAGTTTTTTATTAGTTTTCTTAGGGGCAATTTTTAGGGGAGGAAAGGCTTTTTTTATCACGAAAACCCCGCGTTTTTCATTTCCCAAGACGAGCGCGTCGCCTTTCTTACATTATTTATCCCACCGCGGCGACTTTCGCACCAAAATATGAGGAACGCTTCCTTTAAAACGCTCTACTGAAATGTGAATTATGAAGGAACATTAACGCACTCTTCCATTCCTCCTCCCACCAACCTTTTAAAATAATTTCGAGTTTGTAACAAGTCAAGGGGAGTTACACGAGTGATTCCTCGACCCCCCTCCAATCACCCCTCGCCTAATACTCGGCATACACTTTCTCGCCTTATTTCTGCACCAATCCCGGTTTTTAAGGACTCTTTTAAATCTTCAAATTCCGCAAATATGCAGTAGTTTTCCTTTTTTCAAATTTCATCCCAGAAGTTATTTTGAATTCGCCTTGAACTTTTACATTGTAATTTCATGGTCTTTTTTCGACTTATTTAAAAAAAAGAAAACTACTGCATATACCGAATTTCCTGAAGATTATAACGAGTCCTTAAAAACCAGGATTGGTGCAGAAATAAGGCAAGAAAGTGTATTCCGAGTAGTAGACGTGGGATGATAGGGTCGAGGAATCATCACTGCAGTTCCCCCTTAACAAGTCAGTTCCCAGCGTCGAATCGCAACCACGAAAGTGTGAAAACGAAGACAATGACCCCTCCTCACCATTGGGACCAGACTTTCGTGGGTAGATGCTTTAGAAGAAGAAGACCTTGACTAGTAAGGGTGGGGGGGGGGTCGCGGGAAGGCCAAGTATATAAAATGTAATGATTAGCCACCCACCCCGCTCCAATCGCACTTTAGTGCGGTACCCGATCGATACAAAACAGACATGCTTAAAGTGAATGATTCATGCAAGTTGGGGAAGGCTCTGTTTTCCCATTTGTTTTTATGAGTGACGAGGGGTTGAAACCGAGGGGAAAAACGGAGGAACGAGAGAATTTCGGGGGGGGGGGGTGTCGTAAAACTCCCTGAGAAAGGGAGGATAAGTTTTTATAACTTAAAGTTGTCGAGTATATGCAACCGAACGGCAGAAAAGAGCACTCAGAAAGTTCCAACGCGATGTAATCAACCCGGAAACACGATTTTATCGCACGATTTTGCTTTAGCAGAGGGGAGGGGAGGAGATTATGGAGATCAAAGAGTTGCCCTTCATCTACCGGTTAATAATCAAATTGTTCCGGGTAGGAATATCGTGGCGGCAGCACTTCAAGCCCTTACCGGTGCTTTACATTTTCCATTCATGGGCCCTTGTAAAATTATAAGAGAGGAGGGCCCTTCAAAACTTCGCCCTTTTCAAAACTTCCCTTTTATTTCACGGAATACGCTCATCAAGCCCTTTTTAACTAATCCATCAAGATGTTGTGATCCCCGAGAATAATAAGTACCTCAACATCAACACAATGGAAACTGAGCAATACCACCCCCTACCACCTCTCCGTATCAATGAAAGGAACGGACTGTGCAACGCCTAAAAACGTCGGTGTCCTGTTGGGAATCAAAACTGTATTTTATGATCAAATTGGCGGCAATTTGGTTATGGGTTCCGCAACAGAGCGGATAGAACTCGCATACTATTGTTTGGCCAAAAAGCTTCTTGCCCCTTGGGCTTGGGGGATTTGGAATGGGCGTAGATTGGCCTCTTTATCACCTTCACCCTAACACCACGTTTGCTGCAGTGACAAGACGAGAAAAGGGAAACATTCGCCGTCATATCCACCCAATCACCCCCCCCCCCCAGCTTTCCACGGGTCGTAGCACTTTTAATGAAAATGCTGCATTTTTGCGCCCTGGCATCACACGAAGACGAAAACACCAACCTATACACGTAACAACGTACAGTCCACCGGTCATTGGCCTGCCGCCAGTGTATCCTCGGCAGTCCAATAACACTTTCTCGCTTGGTGCCACCCGGGTAACCAACACCCACCTTCAGAGTTTGAGTTGGTCCACCGGACCCCATCAGTGACCCATCAACCGATTCAACGAGCTCACACATCGTCCTCCTGTCGTGATGATAGTTTTTTGGTTTGCTCGGTTTTTGTAACCGTCACTGACAATTATTCGTAAAAACAAATGAGGCAATTTCAATGCGGGAGTTGGACCGCGGAGTGGGTGCAAAAAATCTGACAGAAAAAAGTACCAAACATCCGTTAACTTTGCGGATTTCCACAACATTCTTAAAGAGGTTTGGTACGGTTCGTTTGTCCCGAACACTTCAAAGTTGTTTTTTTTTTCGCTCTCTCTCTCTCTCTCTCGCCCTCTTTTTCACAACGTACGTGGACGACGCGCAAGGAACTCGCCGCCGCACCGTAACAACAACAATAGCGGGTAGTTGTGCACGGATGATGACGGACTCCCCGCTTTTGTCCCCCGTGAATTGATACCCCTCTCCCCTCACCAGAAACACTCACAGGCGATGAAAAAGATTGCGATGGGGACATGTGGTGTCGTCCTATGATCTTTCTTTTCTCCAAAAACTCCCCTCCCCCGCCCAAGTACAGTACAGGGCTCATTCCCGTTTTGGTATATCTCGTCTCGGATTTTTCATTCTCTTTTGTAAAACTTTTTCCTTTTTACTTCCTTCTAAGAGAACTAGAAAGAAGCACGTTTTTTTGGGGGGGGCTTTGTATGGGATTCCTGCTGAGGCTTCATCAACCAGTCCATCTTCTGGTGTAAGGGTGGGGGTGGGGGCGTAAGAAAATTTAGTTTTTCGCCTTACTGTTTTAAAAATTTCGTCTATTCAACACTTTTCAAGCCAACGCGACGTGAAAGTCCTTGAAATTACGTTATTATTACGGTCAACCAGCCGTACAAAATCACGGCAAAGCCAATTGAAGCAGAATAAAATCTGAATCGAAAATTTGTTTTACTTTTACTTCTGTTACCGTGTAAATGGCCTATGTAAATACGACCCCCCGTCCGCGATGAACCACTACACAACCACGCTAAGAAAAGTGCCCGAAAGAAGGCAATGGTTGTGAAGTGACCGTGACGAATTATAGCGACAAAGAATAAAGAAAGAAACGTGGTGAAAACACCAGCGGTGTATGCGAAGATTAGTCGTCAAAAAGTTCTCGAGATTCAGCCCCCCCCCCCTTAACACACATTGAAAGTTGTCTTTCTCTTATTCGTGTGTGGCTGTAGTTCAACGGAGCGTCGGTGTTCCCAGACGGGTCAGGTAGGGGAAGAAATGCAGGCAAGCTCCCTAGAGGAAACTGCCTCATTCCTCATTTTTCATCCCCTAAAAAATTTATTGTATCCTAGTGGGTCACAGCATCCCCTTGTCTGAGTCTGAGTGGCTGCCTGAATTTTTGGTTTCACTGTCCTATCAGAAATCCCTACTCAGAAACAAAAAACAAGCGTTCGCCTTCTTTTCCTTTCCTCACCCGAAGAGTCGTATACTTACCTAAACAACAAATCATTAGGGATGGATGAATCTATTCACTCCCCCCCCCCATTATCATTGAGGGGTGAAGCCATTTATGGTTATGGATAACATGATAGGACCAAGGGGTTGAAGATATCGCAAAATTTCCGGCCGGCCGGGTGTGTAAAACACAGATAAGAGCCCGTTTTCTTTCACTCTATCCAAATGCGAATGACTAAGGGTTGTTTAGTGATGGAGACAAGCCCTTCGAAGGGGAGCGTCCGAGTAATGGTGGTGGTCGGGGGGGGGGGGGGTTTGAATTAGACAGTGCATTGCAAATAGGGAGGGAAAAGGGAAGTTTTATGTGTGAAGGATGAATCTTTTTTTTTCTAAATGAATGAAACTTCGTGACCGTTTTGAAGGGAAAAGGATGGCGAAGCTCCCCTCTACCCAAAGTTTCCTTAACAGCCCTAATGAGTAAAACGCTTAAGAGTTAAAAACAAAACAAAAAATGAAAACTTTTTTGTAACTTCCCTCCCCCCCTTTTTTCCACGACGAGGCTCCCATGCGTCGTTTTTTACAGTCGAAATTAAGAGCACCCGCGTTGACAAAACACGCCTGTTAATGTCTGACACTTTAAAATAATGTTGAACTTGATTTGAACGGTGGTAGAGTGTTGAAAGAGGGGTGGGCGAGAGGGGAAGGAAGCTCAAATTGGAGCATCGTGAGGACTTTTTGAGAATGGTGAAGGCCTAAGAATAGTCCGCGCTATCGATAACGATAGATCACTGGGCTGTCACTCGAATCTTTTTTTTATTTAACGCGATGAATCATCCATGATGAGGGGGGGGGGGCTGAAACGCAAACATCTCGACGAATCAACGACGCGATTAATCAAATGTCATGAGCCTCGGCGCAAAAAAAAAAAATCCTCGAAACAAGGAAAAAGACAAATAAACGTTGTAATTGCCTGCACACCCACGCCACGCACAACGCAAATAGTTTGAGAATAGGAGGGCATGTCAACGGCAGGAGAAGGATAAAACTGAAGTAAACGGGAACAATGCCAAAATAATGGGAAAGCGCTGCAACTGATACATATCTTCGAGCGAGACGTGATCAATGGGCTCAGGAATGGAATCGTTGGACGGTGCGAGGGGGGATCGTGAGTAGATTGTCCCACTAAGGATATTGTGTGGTGGAGAAGGACGAGGAGGGGGGGTCTTGCGAGATATTCGCGTAGGAGTTTTCTCCTCCTCAACTATAATGAAAGTTTCACGTTCAATAAACAAAAAAATCGATCGAGTAATTGAGGGCCGTTGAAATTTGGAGGAAACTTTACAACAGCCAACAAACAAAATTAAAAGCCGGTCTTTGGCGGGGCGGTTTTTATTGGAAGATTGAGGGATTTCGTTAACCTGTGGGAAATCAAAAACGTAAGTAAAGTAGAGGTGTGAGCACACTGTCTTGTTGAGGGGCACCGCCCCCTTTGAAAACTGTTTGGTCAGTTTCGCGGAATTATAAGGAATCTTACCTCCTGCATAAATTTCACGGGAAAATTCCATGTCTCCTCTTCACTGTCACAGTGCCAGTGTTTTCCCTAAGACGAAAACACCGGGGCGTTCACTAGTCAAACGTCAAACTGGGCCGGCACTCAAAAGAAAATAAAAGAACAGCGAGTTCACGTTTTTTAAAAAGGTGGTCCTCCGAGCCCGAGATTTCCACTAAACCTTCCCGCGCTCCAAACCAAAGCAGGACACTATACTTCCTCCACTTCTTCAGGCGCCCCTCTCCCACTCTCTCTATGGGCGCTTTAAAAACTTCATCATCATCATCATCATCGCATCTCTTCCTCTCTCTACCCCCCGAACACGAGTGCCAGTCAAAAAGGACTTCCCCGCACCCTCACGGCGGTGAATAGTTTGAGCACCCCCTCCCCCTCACCGCTCACGGGGAACTCCACCCCACAAACAAGTCATCGTAAGATCGGGGCGGCGGCGGGGGGGGGGGCAACACCCTCCGCTATTGATCCCCGAAGCTCTCGCCCAAAGAGCCCCAGGGTGAGAGCTTTTCACTTTGGACCATACTGCGCATTCGCTTTTGTTCTTCCTATTTTTTTATTTTTTTTTTTGCGGGGTTGTAAAAACGATGGGCAGAGGAGGAGAGGCTACGATTTAACATTTTTTTTCTGTTTTATTGCGTTTCTCGGCAATTACTTATGACAAACGGTATGCCATAATTTATTACACAAAAAATATATGTATATAACTCTTACCGGCGACCTTCCCACGAGAGCACATATTACCCCTCCACCGCCCACCATCCCTATACAATCCCATTATCGAAGTTATTATGCGCGATAATAATTAGAAGAAGGAAGAATCTCGTTTAACCGGTCCTAAAACACCTTAAACAGAGGGAAATAAAGAATGGAAAGACAAATGGGCTTAAATGGAACGTCCTGTCAGCTCATTTTAATCTCTCAATATTTCAAAAAGATTTAAAAAAGAACGTTTTACAGTGAAGGCACAGGTGTGTGGTTGAAGTGAGGGGGAGGACTGCTAATGCCTCCGTCCACTGAAGCTATTTAGCGATTTCTTTTGTTATAGAGGTACATTAGTTACTTCTTTTATTAGGGATTGGAGGAGGAGATGGGGCTGAAGACGAAAACCATGATACGCTATAATTGTTTGTTATAACCAAGGCTGGGACGTAACAGTTGCAAGCCGCACTCACTCATGCCCTCCCCCCTCAGGCATAAACCTCACTACAACCACTGAAAAAGGGCGCGGCGTCGTCATTCCTAAAGGGCCGGCTATTAATTATTTTGGAAAACCATAAATCAAACTGTACGTAAGCTTGAAGGGATATAGGGCGATTGTGTTAAAAGGGGTAGATACAATTATTACTGTGGGAGAGGGGAGAAGAATGAAGAATAGTGGCGGGTCGTGTAAAACGAATTTTGAACGAGAAGAAAGTGCCAAAACGACTACAACATTCCTCTGAGGGCCCTCCAAGCACCTTTAGGACGACATAAATTGAAATGTATTAAATCCCCCCCCCCCTAATGATACAGTTGTTTTGCCGTAACTGTTGACAATTTCGCTTCCCATTTACTACAAGAGTTTCTAGCCACAAAACGCACTAACCCCAACGCACCACGAACAAAGCTCCAACCATATCAAGTCTCTAACCACAATAAAGCTCAAACCACGGCGCAAGGCATTAACCCCCCAAAAAAAAACTCCAACCATCACAACATCGTTCTAACAAGAAGGAAGCTCCAACCACAGCAAAGGCAAACTTCACAGGCTCGACCTGCTCTAAAGTTGGGTCTGGGTAGAAGAGGGCGGTGGCCCGAGTGATAATCGCGAAACTCTCACAAGTCATCGAGATGCCCAATCCAAAATAACACGGAGGGCGGGCATTGAGCGATCGGAGGACGGAGGAGACAGTGGCGAAGCGCCCTGTCCATAGGGTTAAGCCCGGAAAAAGATGTTCCGGGGCCTGGTGTGAATTACCGGACGGTGCAGAGGCACAAGGGGTGCTAAGACGAGAAAAGGAATATTGTGATACACCCCCCTTTTTCTATCTTCAACCGTTTAGAACTTCCGCATTCCTTAAGGAATTGGAATTGGTCTCAAATAAAGCCACTCCTTTATAGGCAGAAGAAATAACAAGAGAAAACTGTGAACTCTCCTCAGCAAATAGTTGAATTCAGAGTACGCTAACACGTCACCTCCCATCCTCAACGCACTCACACCATAATTTTCAGTTAAGTACAATGTATGAGTGGGAGTGGAAGGGGAGGGAACGAACGTTCAACATTCGCCAAAACTTAACGCACCCCCCCCCCCCCGGCGTCTTCGACACCGGTTGAACTTTTATTGATTCCTCGCTATCTTCGCCACCAAAAAAAAGAGGCCCCCGACACGATGGGCGTGAGAGCATTACAACATTAACCGATGATCGTAAAATACAGAACTTCCCAAACAAACGTAATCTCGACCCCCACCCCACCCGCCGATAAAGCGTCGCATTCCAACATAACTAAACCTATTGGAGGGGGGGGGGGTTCTTTTACGATCTCTTAAATGACCCGATACCACTTATTTTAAAGAGATTCGAACATTTTCGCATTTTTTAAAACTACGGGGTATAGGTAAGTGAGGCGGCGGCGGAGAAGGGGGCTGAAATAGAAGTTTTTAAAAAGTTTTAATCGTCTTTCTACGATGCGTTGGTGGTCCGAGGGGAGAGGGGGTTAAAACTCAAACTCTAGAACACCAACCAAAAGCCATTAAAAACGAAAAAGCGTGATGTATTTTCGCTGATAACAACGCAACGAGTCCCCCCCCTCCCTATCCCAAAGTTCTTAAATTTCCTTTATACGAGCCATTTACTTTTACCTAAAGTGCGAGGGCGTGGAAAGAAAATGAGGGAAAAAGGAAGCGAAATATCATAACTCACGGGAAGTCGACAAGCTTAAAAGAGATGGCACATCCTTCTATGATGAAGGGAAAGTATAAAAGGGCGAGTCCTTTGTTGGATCTGAGGGATCAATTCCTATGGGTGTGATCCGGAAAAAAAAGTAAATACACACACACTCACACACCCACCAAGGGCGTAAATCGAGATGTTTACTTTTCGGGGCCGGTGGCTGCATGTTTAACTAATTTTAAACTCACGTTTTGATCACCGCCTCGATTCCTTAAAAAGACGAGCGTCTTCAAACACCCTCCCCCTCCCGCTCACTCTCACACTAGCCTGAACCATTGTAGACAGTCAAATCGGTTTTATCTCGTCAATAAATTAATCGGAGGCGTTTGTCCTGAGGGGCGAAGGGGAGCGCTAAAGGGTTGATAAGTACAGGGCTCCTCCCGAAACACTCTCTTGTTATTATGGAAGTTTTGTCATCATAAAGCAGGGCGGGGCTATGCCTTCGGGGCTTTGATTGTGAGAGAGGGCGGAGAAGGAAATGAGTTAACTCCTCGAAAATTAAAGCTTAAATGAGTTCGAAGTTTAAACTCGTTATCTGTTTGATCTTTAAGGCCATCCCATGAAAGGAATGTTACTATATAAGTCGGGTAGCTACTAAAAATTGATCAATAAATAAAAATAAAACTTACTCAGTACTGTCTGGGACGAACTTCATTGGATCAACAGCGACGCTGTGCCTCAAAGCGTGTTTTTCGACTTTTCTTTGCCCTGGGAAAAAACAGAGAATTATAGATAAATTAATCATCAACCCTATTTCGCGGAATAAATAAATATGTACAAAAGAAAAAACCCGAATTCCTCATTAGTAAAATCCCATATCCTTGAATGTTGTCCTCCAAAATCGGATTACTATTTCCGGCTGATTGGCGCAAAGGGAATCCAAAATAGTCACAATTTTTACACCCGTGTGGATCTGTGTGACTCCAAGTTTTTAAGCAATTTATTAATTTTTCCCCCCATCTGAATTAATTGATTAAAATTGTCTCCCAGTCCCAGTTGATTGTTCAAATCTACAGAACCGACAATCAAGCAGCAGCGCTCCAAAGTTGCAACCACAACAGGACTGCCGTGTGGCGTGGCAGTGAAAGAGCAGTCTAAAGCCCGCACGACACCAAACGTCGTGCGGGTCATAGCCGACCTTCTCTCGCACACACCGTTGAGAAACGAGCCCTCTCTCCCACCACTACATTCTACTTTATCGACTGATAATGTAGTTCAACAGTGGAAGAAACGGTCATTTACGTTACCAATTTTAAGGATGCATGTAACGCGTCTCATTGGATATTTGGTCCTCCCCCCCCCCCCGACCACGATCCCAACACAACCAATTTATTCCACTTTCTCCAGAGGTGAATAAATCACCCGAAATTGTTAAAGTTTTATTCTTCTGTATAACGAAGGGATTTTTTTTTGACACCTCTCTTTAAAATGAAGAAAGAGCCTAGTTTATGGAATTTCATCAAAAAAGGGCCCTCGCCTCGCTCACTCTAGCACACACACCTTCACAGATTTTTAACGAGGCTTATTGCCTGAGGTGGAGAAAAAAAACATACGCTACGCGGTGGTGTGGTCGGGGTGGGGAGAGGCGTTGCAATTGGATCACAACGACGAAAAATCCCGTCAGGAGTCAAGTATTTTGTAACAAACTATCGTCTTAAAATCAGGCGCGGGGGCGAAAGGAAACGCGTGGGCTTAGTTTACAGGGTATTATAAAGAAATCGTTTTCTATATCATCAAAAGGTTTGTGTGACTGTAAAAAAAAATGTTTAATCCGAAGCCATTCAAACGGAGGCTGTCTGCCCCCCCCCCATCCTCATACATACAGGCTTTACTTCGCGTTCAATATCGCACGCCCCTTTCCCACGCAATATGCCCTAAAATCCTGACGGTCAAATTCTGTGGTTAAATTGACTGTTGAGCCTTGACGTGCCTTTAAAAGAAGACAGTTACTCGCCATAGAAATACTGGGTTTTTGTCATTATTTCGTTCCATACCCGTTGGAACGAGTCAATCTTTAGTGTTGAAGGAATTTTCTCAACGAAGTGTTAAGTTGAATGCTCCAACCACATTTCCGAGTTTTTTTTCCTTCCTCGAAAAGGGAAAAACGGTCCCTTTCTTTACCACCATAAACTGTGAATACCGTAAACTGGTTGGAGAGTACAATAAATCCCCCCAACCAACACACTTATCCCGTATGTTAATACAAATAAAGTTGCTGTGTTTAACTAGCTGGCGGAGGGTGGGGCCGTGAAAATCCCAGTCGTTTTTTATTTGTTTTTTCAACTTCTCGTTGTATGCTCAGCACATATTTCTCTGTTCTAGATCGTCTAACAAGAAAAAAAAGAAGTTTGAATCTTAAAATAACGATAACTCGATAACTCTCTTCCACCCCCCCCCCATGGTTACAACTTGGACGTTATTATGAGGTCACAAAAGAGAGGATTTATGTAAAAAACGCCTGTCTCACGATTATAAAGTGCTCGCATTTTCGCTCGCTTAAGCGTAAAAAAGGGGAGATTCATCGTGAATATCGTGAACTGTTCACGATAAGGGAATTCCATTACTGGGAGTGTGTTCTGCCTTGACACAATAAAACCACTCGTTCTATTTATGTAACAAAAAGATACACATTAATCCACCCATTGACCGTAATAAGAATGCGCTGAGTACTTGGACGATTATCAGGGCAACCCCCCCCCCCCACACACCACAAAATTAACCAACGCTTCACGCAATGTCCGAGGATTCGTCCATCACAATCCGGGCCGACATCACTGCTGCAGCATGCAGTCGGAGCCGGCCCAACGACGACGGTTCATCTACCAAACGGGCAGGAGGGTTATCACGCGTGACCTGTTCGCCTTGTGCCGGAACGGACAAAAATTGTGACCCTTGTTATCACAGCCCAGATCCTTGACTGCGACCCCAGGCACCATCTACGTTATCACCACGTCAGACTATCAATGTATAACGTTCACCACGCGCGTCCTCCCATCCAATCATCATCGACGTCCAACCAAAGCCTGGCTATGCGACAGTCAACTGACCGCGGCATGGGTGACAAGCCAACTTACCCGACACACGGCGACACTCCCCCCCCCCCCACCGGCCACGCAACGTTGTGCGCCTTGACTGACCTTCCGATGTTGGACCTCCTCGACTGGCAGCATCCTAAATTCCTAAACCTTTTTTATTTTCTTTTTAACCTCTCCCTACCCAAAAATGCCAAATCGCGATTTCATAAAATTCACCATTTAAACAATTAATTTTCGCGGTCACAACCTCGACCCCACCACCTTGCACCGACGTTTTAATATTTTTCATGATGTAATTGAATGACTAATCACTTTTTCCCCGCATGCAAATTACATTTTGTGCAAATTGAAAAGAAACAAGAAGTAGAGGAGGAGGGAGGAGCAAGGTTACGATTAATGTTTTACCTTTTTCGTATTTATCTTTGAGTGCGACGAGACTCGAAACGATTCGCGCTCTGTGCGATGAATTTTTAACGCCCAGCTCTTTTATCGTGGCTTCCGAAAATCCCAGTAAATCCTGCACAAACAAAAGACGGTCGTCACTAAGGGCGGCAACGTAGACGAATGAAACAAAAACACAAACCTCGACGCCGTTGTACGGCTCAAAAATGTGCGAGTACTGCGTCAGGTCCAAAATGGTCAACCATTTTGATATGTCCATGTGAGGCGAGGGCGAGGATATGACCTGTGGCCCGGGTGGTGGTGGAGGCATTTTTCGACGCGATCCGTTGAATCGGAAACTCCAAAATATACCTGTAAACAACAATTTTTAGTGTGAGAAGGAATGAAAAAAGTTTATTTATAGTAACATGACAGGTTTGTTAACGCGCTTATTCTTTTTTAAATAAGCGTAACCTTAAGAAGGTCACAACACCATTCAAAGGCTAGGAGAACACGTTCAGGTTTTCAAGATGCGGGGTGGGGTGGAGGGTCCAATGTTTAGGATTATATCGAGGGGTTACCCCCAACCCCACCCTCATAACACACCCTTCCATAGTTTTTCTAGTTTCATAGCCCCGTACTTTTTTCACCCTGGAAATAATGAGGAAACGTGCTGTAGTCTGCCCGGGCTTAAAGCCGTGCGTTAAAACTAACAAAAGGAAAAATACGAGTTTAATTTTCTTTTCCTGGCGATTTCAGCACGAGCATCTCCAACCCCCCCCCCCCCCAAATTAACACCACCACTACCATGAGGGCAACAGTGCATTAAGCCCGTAGTTCTTACGGTCAAGGACGGGGGGAATTCAACGCGTTTTTCGGGCGTGTTTTTGAGGTGAGCCAACAATTTGACGTTGCACACCAAGGACGAATGTTTGATATTATGCACAAAAAAAAATGCAAAATAAAAAAAGTTGATAATGTTTCGAGATTAAAACTTTTAAAGAACGAGCTAGCTTGTGAAGCTTGATGATAGACTTGAGAGATAAAAGTCAAGAATACACGCCCGGTTCCTTGACCACCCGCCTCAAGCTCTGAACAAGCTTTCCCAGAAAACGGTACGGCAGAGACCCAAAGTGGTTGAATACAAAATAAAACGCGGTGGCGCTTGTATTATATGAGCCAACCCAAGAATGTTTTCCATCCCTTGATGGATGATGTGTAAACGGATTTGACTCTTCCTCAAGATGCATGAGAATGTGGCGATTAAAAAGACTTTTGTCAGCTTCAATATCTTAAATCTACAGAAGCGCTCCCAGGGAAAACTTTTTTTTATATATAAAAAATACTCGAGGCGCAAGTTATTTTATCTTCGGTAACGTTATCGCTTCAAGTAAATAAGACAAGACCCCGGGGGTCGTGAAATGTTGAAAGTTGTTTAGTCTCTTCGAACGACGACGGTATATCCCTGTCGATTTTTTATCCAGATATTCATCCACTCCCATTTTTTCTCCGTCTTAATACGTTCGAATAAATCAACCCCGCGGCCTGTATTTTTTAAGACGTACCTATACGTATACTACACCGTAGCACCAACTCTCTCACCCTGATGGTGCCTTTCAACTCCCACCGGCCTAGCCGATAACAATTTGTTCAAACAACGGGAACACAAGGGGTGTGTGACGGCGTTGTACAACTTGAAAAAAAAAAACGTCCATTAAAAAAAGTTTCTGCAACTCTTCAAGTGTGGGCAGGCCACAAAAAAAAATGTCGGCAAATGAAATAATCCCGGAGCTACGAATTATTTATTCAAAACAGCACTGGCGGATGATTATAGAGCAATGAAAAGTTGTAATTTAGATATCCCTTCGGGGCTGTAAAAAAAAACAAAAACGCTACGCGAGTGGGAGACTAACGGCGGCAAATTCGTGGATATTTCAAGTCCATTAACTTCTTTATGGTTAGAAGAGTCCCCCTCCCCTTCACCATAAGGAGCTGCCTGATTTCTCGATTCATATTCTTTTTTTTTACTCCAGTTGGGCAGATAGAACCTAAGGGGTTAATAAAAGGAAAAAGGACCAAATACTTGATCAAATCGACTTCATGTCCATGACGTGTAAATGTGCCTAGCATTTTCACCCTAGAAACCCATTAGATGGCTCCAATTAATCAGCCCCGAACATGGGCGAAGCCTATTCCGCAGCCCGGTTAGGCGATTGACTGACTAGGTCGCAGATCTGGTGCAGGGTGCGGCTCTGGAGAGCCCAAGGAAGAGCCTTAAAGCGCGCCGACCACGGTAAGCCACAAGCTGAAGTCGAGAAGATCGACCAAAACGAACGACAAGGTCAAAAGGTCATTTTGGCCGCTGTCATCAAGTCCCTATAGATGCCCGTGACCAACTTGTACCTTGTGAAAGGCTATCAGTCGTTTTGCCAGGGTTCGTTTCCCCCATCGGGTGCGTGTCCCCCGAGAGTGGTACTCTGTCACTTTGCAGTGCGGTATAGCAGGGCGGTGGGGAGTCCGTTATCGGACACACTCTCTCCCGCAGCACTCTTATCCCGTGAACAAACAAAGTTACAGGATGTCCCTTAGCTAATGGCTATAGCTTCCCCCACCCCCATCAAAGACAAGGTGTTTGATCCACACCGATCCTCTACCCCCTGGTTGGGGCATACCACGATCTTAGCTCTTACGGCATGTTCACCTCGCGTCAGGGGTGGACATGTACCCGCGACGTGCCCCCCAAATCATGGGCGTAACCAGAGGGGGCAGGGGTGGGCAATTGCCCTCCGCTAAACTCGAAAGCGCAGGTTTAGTGGGGCATCAACCCCCCCCCCCACAAGATACTACCAAAAGTGAGTCAAACAGTTAAAATCCAACAGGCAGCCCACTTTCGTGGTTTTTGCGCATTAGAAAACCATTTTCCCCATTTCGCCATTTTCGTGGTGGTTGGGAAAAATCAATTTCTCAGATTTCGGTCACTATGAAACCTATTTTCCTGATTTTTCTTGCCAAAAAATTAGCTCCTTGAAAAACAAATTTATGGGATTTCACCCTCAAAAGACCCAATTTTGCGGTTTTTTCTAAATAAAAATCAAAGTTCACTTGTCGTCGTCGAGATCTTTAAGAAAAATCAATTTACAACTTTTTGTTGCTATCAAACAAACTTCGCGGTGCGCCCAAATTCAGATACCGTTTTCTTCTGCTGGTTTGCCTAAATAAAAAACAAATTTCTCGGAGTTCATTCCCGAAAACAGTGGCGTGCCCATGGGGAGGGTTTTGGGGGTCAGAACCCCTCCCAGAGTACTTCAGCCCACCATAGTTGAGAAATAGAAATAAAAAATAAATAAATAAAATGGAATGAATAAGTGAAACAACAAAAACGTGATTTGTATGACCCTAAAAGTTCGTTTTTTAGCAAATTAGTCCCGCTAAGTAACAATCCACGGCATAATGGTATTTATTCCACTGTCCAGGCATGGATTCAGGATTTCTTCAAGAGAGAGGGGCTTAAGAAATTCTACTTAAGATGACTTGGCAGCCATTTGATGCCTAAAATTAGCTATCCCCACCATACAGAATCCTAGACTGACTATACTCGCACCCCAAAATGGCAAAACTAACTATTTGAGCCATAAAAATTGCCAAACTGACTTCACGCGCCCTGAAAATGGCAAAAAACTGATTCCGCCTTGAAAAAAGCCGAACTGATTATACATAAGTGCATATACATAGCGTGCATAAGTGCGCTAAAAATAGCCAAGCTGGTGATTCCCGTTCTAAAATTGTCCAAGCTGACTTTTTTTAAGAGTCTTAACACTGGATCAACTGGCAATTTGTGCACTGATAATGCCTGAACAGATGATTCCTGCTCCAAAAATGGCAAAATCAACCACCCGCGCGCCAAAATTGGCCAAACTGACGGTTTTCGCCCCTTGACATGACGTACTATTCACGCCCTATATAAATGGCAAAACTGACTCTACGCGTCCTAAAAATGGCCAGACTGGGCATTCAAACCACAAAATCGGCAACACCGATTCTATGTGCCCCAGAACCAGGGCACATAGAGTCAGTTTAACAATAAACTGATGATTCGCCCCTTGAAAAGGCCTAAACAGATTATTCCTGACCTGAGAATGGCAAAAACGACCATTAGCGCGTCAAAAATAGCCAAACTGAGCCTTCACAATGTCTACATTCAACATTCGTGCCCTAATAATAATAATAATAATAATAAATAAATAAATAAATAAAATTGGCTATTAACGCCCTAAAAATGGCATACTCGTACTCAGGTGCGGATCCAGGATTCGCTCAAGCGAGGGGCTTGGGCTTGGGTGATTGTGTGCTTCGCTAGACTGACTAAAAATGGCTTGACGGGACCGTAATTCACTTCCTAAAAACTGCTAAACTGACTATAATGGCGCCCCCAAATGGCAAAACCGACGATGCTTGCATTTAAAATGTCTATTTGCGCCCTAAAAATTGGCATTTACCACTCTATAAAACTTCACGCACCCTAAAAATAGCCAAATTGGCGATTCTCGCTCTAAAATGGCCAAAATGACTCTAGGCGGCCTGGAAATGCCTTAACAGATTATTCCTGTTCTGAAAGCTTCAAAATATACAATTTGCGCGCCAAGAATGGTCAAAATAACGATGCGTGCGTAATTGGCTAGAAGGGACTAATTGAACCCGCCTATGCTACTATGTTTGGGCAAAGTATAACTGACGATTCACGCCCTGAAAATGGCAAAATCGACCAGTCGCACGCCAAAAATGCCCCAACTGACCATTATCGCCTTGGTCTGTCGCCCTATATAAATGTCAAGCTTCGTGACTACGCGCCCTAAAAATAGCTTAACTGACGATTCACGCCTTGAAAATGCCTAAACAGACGATTCCTGCCCTTAAATTGGCCAAACTGACCATTAGCGCTAGGAAAAATAGAAATTTCTCGCTCTAAAAACAGCAAAATTGACCATTTCGACTGGTAAAAAACTGATGATTCGAGCACTGAAAATATCGCACTGACTATTCATGCCTTAGAAATGACCATTCTGACATTTTGCGCCGTAAAAATGGCCAAACTGGCTATTCACGTCTTAAAATTAGTAATACCTACTCTACATATAGCGGCCCGCGAGATTCGGGCTTTGAAAGGTCCGAAACGGATGATTCATGTCCTGAAAATGCAAAATCGACCATTATCCAGCATCAAAAATGGCCAAACTGAACCTCGTGCCCTGAAAATGTCTAAACTGACGATTCGTTCCCTAAAAATAGCAAAACTGACTATTCAAGTCCTAAAAATGACATATTCACGGTACAAAGATCAGCTAAATAGATCATTTGCGCACTACAGAGGCTACTGCGCGTTTTCAAAGTGGCTATCGGCACCCCAAAAAAAGCTGATCCTCCGCAGCTTGAAAACAGTGAAACTGCGGACAATT
This sequence comes from Corythucha ciliata, assembly GCA_038030265.1. Lineage (NCBI taxonomy): Eukaryota > Metazoa > Arthropoda > Insecta > Hemiptera > Tingidae > Corythucha > Corythucha ciliata. The sequence continues at coordinate 57,165,802 of CM075938.1, forward strand.
CGTGCCTTAGAAATACCGGAACTCATCATTCGCGCCTTGTATAGACGGCTTAAATGACGATTTGTGCCATGCTGCACCGAAAAAATTGCCAAACTGGCTATTCGCGCCCTTAAAAGATGAATAGACTATTGGCGCAGAATTGACTATAAAGGACCGTGTCCATCTTACGAACTGATTGCCCCCCCCCCCCATTTCCGTAAAAAAAATCACCATTTTATATACATATAATTTTGTAATTTGAAAACCCCTCCCAAGAAAAAGTCCTGGGCACGCCACTGCCCGAAAACACCAATTTTCCAGATTTTTGTTGCCAGCAAACCAATTTCACTGATGGGTGACCCAAAGTGAGGATTGATGGCCTCTGAGAATTGAGTGGTCCGGTGAAATTGGTTTGCAGGCATCAAAAAACGCCGAAACTAGATTGTTCATCGAGGCAAACCCGAGGAATTTATACGCTAAAAGCCAGCGCCCTGGGTAAAATTCAAGCGAAAAGTCACGCCAAAAGCAAAATTTACGCGAAACGCGGTACATTACGTGTGTGAGAGAAAAACGCGCGGCTCACAAGGGAAAAAAGTTTTCGTCAATAATTCCGAAATTGTGGGCCAAACGCTCGCTCCCCGAATACAAGCATGCAATAGGCATTGTGATGTATCTCTGACTTGTTCTCACGTCAATGCTGCCCACCCCTAGGTCAAAGGCCCCCAACCTTATGCCCCAGTGCCAGGGGCTACCTCGCGCGGTTTTCGGACGACCTTTGACGAGCTTTGACGACCAGATACTTCTTCGTCTGACGTCAAGTGCCTGCTGACACGACAACTCTCAATGCCACGGGATGCGGACACAAACATCATCCCTGCATGAACTCATAAAGCACGTCAAACCTTCTCTCTTACTGCTACATCAACCAGCCTCCCGCCCCCCCCCCTCGGACCAATCCTCGCGCACAGGAGGATAAAAGTTGTGCGGCACAGGAGGGGGGGGGAGTCATCCAAGGTTGTAATATGAATGGTAAACGTCTTTTAAAGAAACACTTAAATCAGCGTTTTTTTCATAACAAAATATTCCGAACAAAAGGACACCTAAATAGGTGAATAAAAACTCTCGTTATGCGTTCTCGGTTCAATGATGATTGGAGGGATTTGTAGGCTTTTGAAGAGCCTATTGTGCACCCATGCGTGGTTAACGCCTTTTTCTCTCTCTCAATTTTTTTTTTTTTTTTTTTTTTTTTTTGTATTCCACCCAAAGATTTCCCGGCTCAGCGAGTTTGAATTCACGTTAGCACGTAGAATTCCGTTATCACGCTCGTTATTTTTATGGGATTACTGAACACGTGAAAAATAACTGGATGGTGGGGAGTGGTTGGGGGGGGGGGTGCTTGATTATCACAAATAGAAGAAATAAATGCAAAACCACCGAAAGTTCTTGCGGTTGTCTATTATATTTTATTGTAAACAATTTTGCTCGCGAATGTTTGCAAATTTGGCACTTTTTTAAAGGTCTCGTCTTCAACTGAATGAACAGAAAGTTATAACTTTTTTTTTCTCTCCCTCGTTCTTTAAACAAAGAGCAAGAGAGGATGTGAATATTCATAGAGTGGTAATACAATCGTTGAGTCATTAAAGCGATCATTCCGCATTGTTAAGAAGCTTTCATAATTGCAAATTCGGGTATATTTGACCGTTCGAGGCGGCGGGCCGTTTTCATATCTGACAGTCTGTATTTACACAGACCCCCAAAAAAATGATGCCTTCAAGGTGGAATTAGCTTATCGCCCCCCCCCCCCACATATCTAACCATGTTAAAACAGACATTTTCAAAGGTTTAACTACCTCGACCCCGGAGGCAGGGTTAAATCCTTATCTTCCAACTTCTTGACGCAGTTCCGCTTGTCAAACCCTACGAGGCCAATATTGCCAGATAGGAAAAAGTTTTCCGACTTTTTCATGCCCCCCCCCTCCACGCTTAACACACCACCAAAGTTTATTCGAAACGACGCAAGGGAAATCCTATTCGAATTTCAGAGAAAATTCAAAAAGGCGAAAGACATTCTCATGAATAATATTTTCGATGGCGCATATTTTCACCGCACAGCTTTATATATTTACGGTCAATATTTACCCTCGTGACTTTTTGAGAATTAACTGAGTAAATAAAAGCTTTCTACTTCTAGTATACAAATTGGGAAAGACAACGAATATTGCACGCATCTTTACGTTATAAGAAGGGAATTTAGGTTTCGAAACGCGTTAATGCCATTAATTTAGCCTTGATCTGCGGAATTTCATGGAAAGGCAGCTTTAGCTGGTGGGGGGGGGGGAGAGTAATACGAGTAAGAAACATTCCTTTAAAATGTCTCCATTTCCAAGAATGGGTGTCCTTATTGCGTTAATGACGAAAGGAAAATCCTCCACGGCACCGCTATGGACAACCGAAGCAAGGTTGACAATACCCCGGTAGTCTCAGCTCTCTTCCCCTTCACCTCGACGCTATTCAATTTCTATGTAAATTCTCTCCGTTACCAGGGGGATACACTTGAGAATGCTGCAGGAGGGGGAGGGGAGAAACAATCGCACACAAGTTTTGAAACGTGAAAAACTGAAAAACTAAGTATTTTTTTTTTTACCGACAGCCTTTCCAGCTCCCTCGTTATACAAGGCGAAAGCATTAATATGTAAACACGGTGGCACTGGTTATTTATAGCACTGTCAATGCTGTCATTCACGAATAGAAACACGGCCTGTAATTCGAAGCGTACACACCTACGGTATTCGTGTATACATCACCGCATCCTGGTGAAAATACAGAAGGGCAACGAGCAAAGCTGCTGTGCTGCAGATTTGAACAGTTTAATAGGATCGAGAAACTCTCACACTGATATCATCGACTCAATGAAAATTAATTAAACGAATTAGATAATCAATTTATCGTTTAATTAAGAAATTATTTCATCAGTACTTTGATAAAATCAACATCGTTGGCGAGCCTCTCAGCCCGTGAAACGATGCTATTCAAATAATTTTCAATAAGCGCGACCTTAACTAATTGCTGCTTCACCGCCAATCCCTCGCACAAAAAATCCTTCCTAACAATAATCCTCGGAAAAATTTGAAACACGACCTTCGTAGCAAAACAGGAAAGGCGGATGTTTGGAGTTGTTGCCGGGGGGGGGGGGGGTATTCAATATGAACACGTGCGTCCCACCCACCTCTCGGAGTTTTTTTTTGTCGCCTCGGGGAACGTGAGATTTTTGCCGGGGTCAATTCTGCGGGTTTGATGCTATAGGTGAAATAATAACGTCATGAAAGACTTTAACGATTTTTGTTGTATTTTCCTTTGAAATTCATTAAAGAAGAAATCACTATTTTTAAACGATGACAACAATTCCTCCCACTAAGAATGTGATCTAAACAATTTTACCCGCACCCATTACAACCGTTTTTATTTATTCTAGATAGCCCTCTCGGCTCAAACTATTCTCTTATTATTGTAACTGGCGGAGCAGCCGTTGTTAAGTCAACGTAATTTGATTCGTCTCCCCCCCCTCCCACAACTAGGGGTTTAATGCACCCGAGCCATGGAAGGGTCGGCTTTACCATTGAAATCGGATCTTTCGGCAGATCTGGTCACTTTCAGACCTTCTCTAAGAATTCCTAAACCTCAAACATATATAGAAAATTCGCGTCAATTTTTCATTAATTTTCTGCAGGAATATTAGTGGGCCTAAAGGATCTAAGAAATATGTGGAGAGGGTGGGGGGGTTGATGACACGCACGCGAATTCGTCAAATGTCTAGCCCTACTCCCCACCACCAACAACCCTAACTCTAACGAGTAGGGTCGATGAAACTGCGGTTAGAAGAGGTCAACTGCAAGACTCCTCTTATCTTGTTTTATCTTCTAATTTTACTCTCGTAGTCAGGATGACTCGAGTTAATGAACCGTAATTGCCGCGTTTTTAAAACCACAGCGGTGGTCGGGCTCAATTGATTACAGCGCAGAGGCGAGAGAAAGGGGGAAAACCCAATTTTACACCGTCAATGTAATCAACTAGCCCTTTATTTCCACAAAACCAGGAGGAGGGGACGACACGGAACACGAAGTGGCCGCCCTCTCATTTCCCTCATCATTGTGTGGCGATAACGATTAACATTTTGATTTTTAAAAACTTCCCCTTTTCAACCCAAAAAGTCGACCGAAGTCAAATAAAAAGGAACATCCCTCCTCAACCCCACGTCTCGCCATTCACCTCACTTCCTGAAGTTGATGAAGATCAAGCAATAAGGATGAGAGTGGAGGATGCGAGTTGGGATAGAAACGCCGGGAGTCTGGAGCAATACTGTACAGTGGCGGTCGGCATGGTAACCTTTTGTGCCCTGATCACCCCTTTTTTCCCACCCTTCTTGTGAACTCAACCCCTCCCGCACCCAAACTACATCACCACCACCTTGTTGAACTCTTTGAGACTGAACCCGCAATGCATTCATATTGATATTCGAGGAAAATATTTGTACGGAAAAATTGGTGAAGCGGCAATAATGAAGCCCACTTCATAAAATATTCCAACCGCCTCTCCACCCCAAACCCACCCTTAACAGTATTGTACCCTTGGAATTTTGATCGCCTACAATTTCCTCTATATTGAAAGTTTTTTTTTTTTAAATCCACTGACGGGGGACCTCCGAACCCGAAAAGATTGCGTAACTTAGATACGTTTATATCTCCTAATCCCTTCGCTCCACTACAACTTGAAAACATGACCGTCGAAAGTTCAGGTACAACCAATGTAAACACATCTCCAACCGATAAAAAAACTGACCGACCCCCGCCCATCTTTGTCACAAATGTAAGCAACATGAGTCTGATCATTAAAAACTTTAACGAACTTGGTCTAACTGACTACAAACACTCTACAGTGGGTAATAACAAGGTAAAATTCATTTTCTCAACCATTGATGGTTATAGAACGGCCACAAAGTACTTGGAGGGGAAAAAAGCGGAATACTACAGTTTTCAAGTTAAGTCTGAACGCTGCCTGCGTGTAGTAATACGAGGTCTGCATTTTACATGTGACACCAAGGAAATAATTGAGGAATTAAAACTAAAAGGTTTTGAGCCAACCCAAATGCTCCCAGTACATCATCCAGTTACGAAAACGCCGCTGTCCCTCTTTTTCCTAGACCTTAAACACACCCGGGAATAGAAAAAATCTACGAACTAGATCGTCTCTACGGTGGTGTAATCAAAGTGGAACCCCCTAAACCCCGTAGGAATGTTTTGCAGTGTACCAACTGCCAATCCTACGGCCACACTAAAAACTACTGTCATATGACACCCAGATGTGTGAAATGTGAAGGACATCATCAGACCTCGAACTGCACTAAGCCGACCCAAGCACCGCCTACGTGTGTCAACTGTAGCGGACCACATTCGGCGAATTATAAAGGCTGTCCCGTCCATCTGAAAATACAAAAGGCTTCCTCGTTATCTAAACCATCTAGATATGAGTCAACTAACTTAGAGAAAAACCACAACCAAAGAAACGCGGTACCTTCCAATCACACTGGAACCTACCAGATTACTTCTGATAGAACATACGCAGATGCGACTCGTCCAAATCAAAATAACGACTCAACCGGGTTGATACTTAACCAAGTAATACAGAAACTCGATTCTCTCCTTCAATTGCTTACGCCTCTCATCCAAATGATTACCCAAATCGTCCCTAACATTATGCAAAACAAAAAATGACGCCTTCAGCGACGACACTGCCGTCGGTAGCGACGGCACATGGAATGCCCGTGGAATCATGAGTAAATATCACGAACTCTTGCACTTTTTGAACACTCATAACATCGATATAGCTCTTTTAACAGAAACTAAATTAGCCTTGCATAAAAAACTAGTAATACCTAATTACAAAATTTATAGAGCTGATCATCCCAGCAATTCCAGCCAGGGAGGAGCTGCATTAATTGTCAAGGCCAACATACTACACGATGAACTTCTTCCCGTAATTGAGGAAAACATGCAAGTGGCCAGAATACTAATAAAAATTCAAGATCAACAATATCAGGTTGGATCTTTCTATTCGGCTCCTAAAAATAGAATATGCGAAGCAGACTTTTTTGGACTATTCCATGAGATGAGTACACGGTTTATAATTGGGGGCGACTTCAACAGCAAGCACCGGCGCTGGGGGTCCAACCTATCTAATCCGAGAGGAGTGATCCTTAATGACATAGTCCACCGGTTATCATTAGAGCCTATTTTTCCTGTGCAACCAACGTACTATCCGGACAACAACCTTCATACCCCCGATGTGCTCGACTTCTTCATCGGTAAACATGCATCCCACCTATGTTCGGCTCCAGCGGTACTCGACGAGTTGTCCTCTGATCATCGTCCAGTTATCATCGAAATTGGCAGTTGTCCTCACATAACCGAAAACGCGACACTCATAAAACATCCCTTCAACTGGAAAGCTTATTCGGACAGTATGAATGAGCTAACTAATCTCCAAATTTCTCTCAAAACTCCCCAAGACGTGGACAAAGCAGTTGCAACATTGACGAGGAACATCCAAACTGCCGCATCACTAGGTAGTTCAACTGACAGGCCAAGGACCAGAAAATACCCTCGACCATCTCCCCGCATTCAACAGCTGTGCACAATCAAAAAATCTTGCAGGAGATTATGGGAACAGACCCGCTACCCCCCTCATAAAACTGCATACAATAATGCTACGAGAGAGCTTACTTTGGCTCTGAAAGAGGAACATCACGCCGCCACTCTCACTGAACTATCATCGTTGCATGCCAATGATGGTAGCTTGTGGAAAAAAACCAAGTACCTAACAAAAGAAATCTCGGAGATCCCACCGTTGAAGGATGGACAATTATACCGCTGTACGTCAGCTGAAAAGTCCCGCTTGTTTTCAGACATGCTCCGAGAACAATTCACACCCAATCCACCGCATGATGTACATTTCGATGAAGAAATTTAAACTAGATTGGATGAACCACTGCAGCTAACACCGTTCACAGCCCACTTCACGCCTGGCCAGGTCAAAAATGCCATTTCTCGCTCCCCAACAAAAAAAGCTCCGGGGTATGACTTAATCACTCAACCCCTACTGAAAGCGCTGCCTCGCAAACCTCTGGTGTTCTTAACACAAATATTCAACGCCATGCTCCGTCTTGGATACTTCCCCACAGCCTGGAAGTATGCCATCATAACAATGATTCACAAGCCTGGGAAAGAACGAACTGATCCTACCGCATACAGACCCATCAGTCTATTACCACTCTTCTCAAAAATCTTCGAACGCCTACTACTGCCACTCTTATTGGGTCCGATCAGCCCACTGCTACCTCCTACTCAGTTCGGCTTTAGGAGCTCTCACTCCTGCGTACAGCAACTCCACAGAGTCGTGGACACTATCCTGGAAACGTACGAAAGGAAGGAATTATGCCATGCAGTTTTTTTGGACACAGAGAAGGCGTTCGACCGCGTTTGGATACCAGGTCTCCTAATCAAACTAAAATCAGTGGTATCGGATTCACTTTATAGATTAATATTTTCCTATTTGCACAACAGAACATTCTCGGTTAAAGTTAAAAACTCAGTTTCCCCAGTGTGTGATATAAGAGCAGGAGTGCCTCAAGGGAGTGTCCTAGGGCCCATACTGTACACATTTTATGTACATGATCTACCTAGTTCCTCCACACTCACTATTGCGCAGTTTGCCGATGATCAGGCTATTCTCTCCCCTGGACCTGACCAAATTTCGCTTACAGAACTGCAGAGTTACGTAGACGAGTTAGGGATTTGGTGCTGTCGCTGGAGAACAAAGTTAAATCCTCAAAAATCTACTCTGATGCAATTCACGTATAAACTAAAAACGACAACTCCGTCTATTCAACTGAGCGGAGAAACAATACCGCACAAACAGGTTGTTCGATACCTCGGTCTTCAACTTGATAAAAAACTAACATGGGATGTACACATCACTGAATTACTCCACCGGCTAAGGCACCGCTTCAGGCAACTGTATTTCCTTCTCCACAGCAAGTCCCCACTACCTTTGAACATCAAGCGGTTAATTTACATGGTGGTTCTAAGACCTGTGTGGTTGTATGGTTGCCAATTATGGGGCTCAGCATCTAACTCGCAGGTGAAACGAATACAAACTTTCCAAAATCGGGTCCTACGAGTGATTTCTGGCGCTCCATGGTACGTCAGGAACTCTCTTCTACATAATGACTTACAAATCCCTGAAGTCAATGACGTATTAAGGACCACGTACCGTAGACTGCACTCGGCCATGTTAAATCACCAAAATGAGTTCATTTCCAACATTGCGAATAACCCTCCCCCACCAAGACCGGAGCGGCGTCTTAAACGCAAGAGACCACCAGATATGCTCTGACTGCCCTCATTAATTTGAACCATATTCATAGTTTATAATCATTTGTTGAATTTCTTAGTTCCTCATATTTCTTATTTATTTGATTATTTATTTATTTATCTATTTATATATTTATCTATTCATGCATTTATTTAACACTTCATATAAATCTCTTGATTTCGGAATAAGTTACTAGCGGGGGCTGTCAATGGACAGTAGCCTGCAACACGTTACGTGAGGAGCATAATCTCCATTGTTACAATTAAGCAAAACTATAATGTAATCAATTTACAGTAAAGTTGTTTGGAATTAAAAAAAAAAAAAAAAAAAAAAAAAAAAAATCCACCAAGGTTAGAGACGGGAAACTTCGTTTACCACATAAGATTTACTCGGACTACAGCAAAACGAGAAGAGGTGAAGGGTGGCAGCCCAAGAGATACAACAAGAGGTGCTCGAGAGATGGACAGCACGTGTCTGATTTCTGTGGAAAGCCCCTAAATTTTTCCTTTTAGTGTAATCCCTATACAGTAAACTTTTCTGGGGCGCATACAGAAGGGACGGTTTGAACAAATCAAACATTTACGCAGTAAAATGTGTGTGTGAGGTGTGATAACGAAACAAAAAAAAAGCTGCCCACCCCTCCGCACACCACCACTATTGTTGGTAGCAATTGGTGGGCACGGCCATAAAGTGATTCAACTTTTTTTTGTTTCAAGTTCATCACTCAGCGCCTTCCTCCATATAAATGTCCCACCCCCCTGCCACTCAACGATCGACAAGTTTTATTTGTGGTTCTGAAAATAAAAACGGACGTTTACAGACGTAAAACTTTTGTGTTTCGTCAATGAAATGTTCAATTCATTTAAAGCTACGAATAAACGCGTTCAATTTACGACAAAAAGGGAGTGGGAGGAGGGCTTTTTTGAGTGAATCGCGTTCCATTCGATTAAAATTATACGAGACCGTTTCAAAAGACTGTAATATTCTATTGCTTTAAAAAGCCTGCCAGTGACCAGTTACTGCCGCTCACAGAGGCAATTTGACAGCAAGAAAATTTACTCACACACCAGGCAAATCACAGAAATACCGGATGAAAAGAAAGAATCCAACAATGTAACATTTTCCGTTCAAAAGGGGGAGGAGGGCTAAGGGGTATTGCGTGTCAAGGCGTAGTTATACGTGCTTTTTCACGAGAGGAAAAGGAAATCCCATATAATCTTTTGTTAAAACCAGCCCTTCCTATCATTTTTCATCAACTCCTCACCCTCCGCGATGTCCAACGGCCCTTAAATGAGAATATTAAGAGAAGAAAATGTTTTTGCCGAGTTTAATTAGACTCGCCCGCAACCCGCAACCTTTGTTTATGGTTTTCTAACTGGGAGTAGCAAGACGTGATGGCAGGGTGTGTGAGGGGAATTGAGTGGATTAGAACATACACGGAACAGTCATAATGAGGCGCTGAAAGGGTTGAAACGGAGTCAATTACTTGAATGAATTTTGTACGCCAACGCCAAGGCTAGAAACAAAAAACAATCGGATAACGGGTGCCGCTCCGCAGTAACATCGAAACGCGAACACGAAGAGATAGGGAAGCGACTAAATCCGTTTTGGGACTAATAATTCAGTTCTTGTGACCAAAATTTTTAGTTTATGGGTCAAATAATCGGAAATTTTGGAGCCGAATTTACAAATTTCGATAAGGATAGCTTGAAAGAGGAGTGCTTTGTTGGGCTGTGACATGTACCCCAGGATCTCATCACCAGCTCTCGTCACCAGGATCCGCGGCCTGATTTTTTTATTTTGCCCCCCCCCCCCCAACTACAGAAACTCGCGTTTAGACGTAAAGCTAGAGGACCATCTAGGAGTTTCCAACCACTGCGTCCGACTTGTAGGGGCCATGTAGGGCCGCTACATTGGAGTAGAGATGGCCTTTTATTCCCGGAAACAGGATAGGAATACAGGGGCCACAGGCTTAAAGAGGCCCGACAGGGACTTAAGCCAGTATTTTTACCCTTGAAAGCTGGAAAATAAGTCTATTATGACAGATATTTCCATTTTTGACCATAAACTACCGTATTTAACCCTGAAACTGTGTGTTTGTGTGTGTTGGGGGGAGAGGTTCCTCAAGACCGTTTCACATGGATGAAATCTGCCCACTAATTGCGATCTGTCAGATCTGGTCTGTCATTCTGTCTACTACACCACAATTGCCTTTTTCTTTATTCAAAATAAGAGCCGTAAATAAGGCGTTCGTGCTCTAAACCCTTTTGTTAGAGTAAAACCAATTGAAAGAAAAAAATCTTTTACAATTACGAGCGTGTCGCAAGTATTTTAACAACGTCGCAATCTATCATCCGCCACCCAATAAACAGTGACAAGCACAACTTTTAAAATTCATCATTTGTTGGAGTATTTTTAAATGAACGCCTGGAAATCCGATCGTTTTGAGCCCATAAAAAAAGTTAGAAAAACTGGAATCACTGTACAATTTTTACAACACCATCAATTTAAAATGAAAAAAGAGTCGCTTCTTCAGGACCAAAGCCATACGGATCTAATAAGAAGCGTGTGGTTCGAGAATATTCGAACCGCAATAAGCTGTGATGAAGCGCAAATAAGAACAATAAAATGCAAGCAACTAAACGAAATAAATGAACGGAACGATATTTCACACCCCCCCCCTTTCACCGCACACCTGTCTTAACGCCTTTAAAAAATTCAAAGCCTCTAAATAGTCACCTTTCAAAGATTTTGAATCCTACGCAACGCTCCGTTTCTTTCCCCATCATTAGAATACCTCGTAATTATTAAATCTCGCACGGCCTAAATCATCGACCAACCCACTTTTTTCATTCCAAGAAAAACATAAAACACGACGTTTTTTTTTGTAGTCTTTAAAGGACCATTATTATTCGAAGCAGAATGCACTCGTATATGTGGGCGATATCAGAACTTCACAGAAACCAACTTTGTAAAATAAGAATAAAGAGTCGTGGTCGTATTTTTCACGTTTTTAATTACCGTGTCCCCCCTCCCACGCCAACGGCCATTTTTGCATTTAGAGCGTCGGTTAGAAGGGTGCGGAGGGGAAGACATCCCTAGCCTTTTAGGGCTCTCATTCTCCAACCCCTAGCCCCCCACCCACACCCCCACCGCTGAGAAACACGTGTTTTGAAAGCCACGTGTGGACAAAATTATTGATGGGTACATTATTTAAAAGGTACAAAAGTTTACCGACTAACAGAGTAAGGGGAATGGGAGGGGGTGGGGGATTCGTACACGGTTAGGCTTTTCTGAAAGAGAGGAATTTTTGTTAAAAAAAAAAAAAGTGTGTTGCATCTTTAGGCAAAGGGGGAAGGGTCGCAAACTATGTTGTTTATTTAGGACCCTCGCTCGGTTATTAATTAAAACAAAGGACGCAAATTCAAGAGATTTTTGGAGAGCTAGAAGCCACGTCGAATTAACATTATTATTATTATTTCAAATTAAAATAAGCCGGCAGAAAGAAAAGTAAAAGGCACTTCACAAATCACCAAATAGGTAGCACTTGATTTCAACTGCAAAACGGCTTCTACATAGATAAATTCCAGGTAACAAAAACGTGTAAATAAAGCTGGGTGTTTCCCACAAAAGTGCGAGAAATGGTCGGCACACTGGCGCCGGTTTTATTTGCAGTGTATGAGAGTGTATTGTAAAGTAAAATAAAAATTATATGTTCGAGCGGGAGGGGGTGACTTACTTTGGCTGCGATCCTTTTTCTTAAGTTTACTGCCACTTTTGCCCATTGTGACTTTTTTTTCTTTTAAAAAAAAAACCGAAATCCACAAAAACGAAGCCAAAAATTTAGCACCACACGACTTATTATGGCTTGAAAAACAAAAAACCAAAAGAACGAGCACTTGAATTCCCGTCCCGGCTCACTAAAACACCCCTCGCAAAACTATCAACCCGAAACACACATCACTCATCGCTCAAAAAACTTCAAAAACTGAAACTCATTCACCAGGATTGCCCCTTACCCATGTCACTACCGGCGGTTCTCTGGCCAAAACGACGCTCAGAGCGGGTGAGAGAGAGAGAATCCCCACCCCCTCACCTACCACCACCACCACTGGCAAATGATTTGAAAAGCGCGGGTGTACGCAGGATCAAGGACTCATTAAACAATTTTTTTTTTGGTTTCGCTTTCTAGTTTTTGTTAAATTAAATTAGTTTTTTTGATTGGAAATGAGTTCGACTTACTTTATTTCCGTCTTATCGAGCGGAACCTCGAAATCATATTTTTTTTCGGTTTCAAAACGTCCACCTACGGAAAAAAAAAACAACTTTATTTTACGTGTCCTCCTAAAAATGACACAATTAGGGGCGCCAAAGTTTGTTTAATCGCTCAGTGGATGGCGTAAATCCGAGTGATTAATGATTTTCAACGAATTGGCAATCTAATCCCCAGGCTCCTAAACGCCCCCAACATCACGATGTCGAGGCCACTTAAATCAGAATCAGGAAAGGGGAAGGGTGTATAGTCCAAGGGTGGGGAAGTGGAGAGCATTTGACAAAAATATTAAAGGGACGCGGTTGCCTCGGAAACTCCGATAATGCATTCGACACTGATCTCCCTCCCCCTTCCCTCCAGCGCAGGTTTAACCAATGTCCTGAACGTCGGCGGAGGGTTGAAAGATGGAAGACGAAGGCTTTTGCAAACAAACAAAGTAAGGGAAAGTTATATTTTGGTGGCCCTCTCGAATCGTTACGTTTGTATAGATTAAAGTTAAGGGGGAGAGAGAAAATTTGGGCTCTAGAGGGTGGGAGGGGGGCAATGATAATTCAAATCGGGGAAAACCCATCTCGATCCAGCCCGAGCAAGGCCTCTCTGCTCATTTGCTTATTTCGCCCCTAAATGCTAGCTACACAACAACAAAAACAAACTTTAAATTTTAGAAAATTCTGTTCCTAAAGTATTTTTAGCTGGAAAGCGGACCCTCGGTTGTGCTCCATTTTTCCGGCGTTGTTTTATTCACAACCCTAATCCTGTAGAAGGCTAAATTCCCTCCCTCCGCGAACGCATGAATAAGTTCCTTCCTAACGCCTAAATCCCCCTTCCCAACACCATCACCGTCACTGGCACTATAGCAGCGACGATGGCAGGATAAAAGTGAAAAGATAGGTCGCTCACCGAGCTGTTGTATTGTAGGGAAGAAAATAAAAATTGCAACGATATGAGGGGTTCAGAGGGGAGGGGGAATTGATAGCGTCATTTGAAACGGGGAAATCGAAAGAGAGCGATTTAAACGACAACAAAAGACGACAATAAAAATGTATGCCCCGGGGAGGCGAGGACGCAATTAAAGTCGTCCCCGTCCGTAACGTAAGGTCGCGGTTTATTTCCTCCAGCGACCCCCCTCCCTCCACCGACGCAAAACTCAATCCACCTCGCTGGTACTAAATGATTCACCCGTATCGTGTTCCACGAGCTCGCCACAGTCTCGTTTAGAATCACCGAATTCGCGATTTCGAGAAAAAAATCCCACCCCAGCCACCATTAATGGTTTTTAATTGGATTTTCCTTCACCTTCACATTCAGGATTTGCCGTGCCTCCCGCCTCCCATTACCACCAAAAACAGTTATATCAGTGGAATGCAATGAAATTGGCGCCGCTAGACGAGGCGCGCCCTATATAGTATGAGGAATTTCATACACGCCACGGTAAATGGTAATGACAGTCATGTTTTAAATGAAAAGTAATTTCTGTCCAAGGCGAGCTTTAAAATTCACTTGCATTTGCTTCCAGTCCCAAAGTATTAAAAGTTTGTTTTTTTGAAACGAGAAGGAAAAACTTCTGCCTTTGAGCTGAAGAGCATCAGAAGGGGAGAGATAGGTTTTGAGAATGTTTACGTTGAAAGCAGTAAAAGCACATTTTCCCAATTTCACTCTCTCGCTTCCCTCCCCCCACCACCTCTTTTATGTTTTCGACTCTGACTCGCTGTATTCTAAACACGAAAGTTTCCACATCGTTCTCCATTCCCCCTTAAAAGACCTTTCCTTGCACTTTCGATGGGGTGACAGGGGCGGAAGATTTCCTTTAATTGATGATGTTGGGGGGATGCTGCAGACACAGGGAGGGAGGGAAAATGAGTAGGAAGAGAGTAAAACCCGTGCATGTCAAATAGATGAGTATGAAGAGGATGGGGGTATTAACGGGAAATGGAGAGAAAGTGGAAAGCCCTACACCCCTTTTGAGCAACTGGATGAATCCAAGCTTATAGAAGGCAAAATTACATTCACCTTACCTTGGATTCATACAATTGCGCGTGATGCTCGCTGAAAAACAAACCAGTGTTTCTACAAAGCTTCAAAATTTAATACATATTTTACTGAAATTCAATATTTGGGGTTAAAAAGATGAGGTTTTCAATCCTGCTCCCCCGTCTGAAGCTCTTTTAATCAACGAGTTTCCCGGATCCGAACAATACGCACAATGGTACAGCAGGGCCAAGACATACAAGGGGACGCAGTTATGTAGTCTACGTAAAGACAGTCACAAGAAGACGTTGACTCTCATGGAGATTAAATTCTGGACTGTTCAGAAGGTAAGCGCGGAGGCCACAGACCACTGCGAGTATCGTCTGAACAGCAAGGCTCCGAACGGCTATTTTCTACCAACATTTCACACTCGGATAAAGCCAGTTTCTGAGATGACGTCTCATTTTTTCCTGTTTTCAAGGACTCCCTCATGAATAATGTATTCCTCCGAAATGAAAGCAGCGAAACTGTCACTCAGTATGACTTAACGAATATAATGAGCTCTGTACTATTTCCTTGTTAACCTCTTTTTCCAGACAATGCCTTCACACACTTACTAGCCCTCTAGGCGCTGAAATCTAATTTTTTTTCAACTCAAGATTTGATAATCAAAACCAGATTTGTTGAACGCTCCGGGGAATTTCAAGTAAAAGGATGGACCTCATTCGAAAGTCCTTATAGAGGGATCGAAGGGCGTTCCATTCAGATCCGCCTCGATACAATCACTTCAACGCTTTATTTCACAAACTTGAAGAACAATCTCAACGCACTTTTAGTAAGCGCGGTTGATTTAGATGATTGCTTTCCGACTCCCCCCGTCTGTCCACCTCTTGCCCCATAGCAATACGGCGAGGACCACCCCAAGAGGCAACGGCTTCTTGAACCAGGCCAATATACAAATTGTCCGTGTGCACAAACCGTCTAATTAGCGAACTAAAACCCCTTCATCATTACTCTTCAGTTTGTGAAGACGCTCTCTGCCTCCCTGAGGCTCACATTAAATTGCTTTAGAACAACTTTTTAGCTTTATAATGGAGGAAACTTTGAAAACACGTAATTCAGCTTTCCTGTTCCTCGAGACCGCCCATTTTTTTTTTTTTTTTTTTTTTTGAGAAATCCAATTGATTGTTGCGCGTTTTATAATTGCTAGCCAGGCGGGTGGGCGGGGGAGGGGGGGGCAAACGTAATTAATATTGAAAAAACTGCTCGCATTCAACCAACTCTGTTCCAATTTATTTTCACCGGCGACATTTCCGTTATTAATGTCACACGAGCCGTTCAAACGTCGTGTGTGCGTTGGAGAGCGGCAGGCATTTCGTTTGAAATATTATTGACGCGATGTTTACTAGTCGTCTTGTTACTTCCAGATGAGCAGATGTCTTTTTCACTCTCTTAATTCTCTCTCCCCGTTTGAAACAGTTGAGCCATATGCCCACACACACTACCACACGCATCAATCGACGAAATGCAGGCGTAATGTGCAACTTCTTTCTAATCGTGAGGCTGAAGTGCATATGGTGGTTGAAGAGGGGGTGGGGGCTTGTACGTTGATTTTTATTCGCATGGGCATCCCTCAAGATGTCCCTGCCCTCCTATAGCACCATTCTCCGGTTCCATTTGTTGCAGAACAGTTCAGTCGGGCTGCCAAGAAATATTCATCAAACAAGTGTAGCAGGAATGGACTTATTTAGTTTTATGCTAGTAAAGCCGGACCTTTTATGCTCATCCTGTAACGAAGGGGTGGGAGGGAGAAATGTTTGTTTCTTTCGGCGGTTGGAAAGCTGTTAACATTTCATTAGGACCTCCCATGGCGACGGAAGCTCATGAAATGCACTTGCATGGAAGGTGACACATTAAAACACGAATATAGGTAAAATGAACGCGTGAAAATAAGCGAATTTTGTGATCCTCGCCCCTCACGTAGTAGGGAGTGGCTAATGTGATGATTCGCGTTTATAAAATTAAATCAACGCAACTATAATTATGTTCGCCCGCCCCATACATTCTTCCACCATTTTTTGCTCTTCTCAAAGAGTCGTATAACACTTTCAGAGCTAGCCCGGAAGCTGGTGGTTGATAAATCAATGCGAGAGAGCAGCCCACAAACACAAGTCAACCGACACTATAGTCTTCCTGGGGTGTGTGCTCTTCGCTGACTAATAAAACCAACCCGGTGCTCGTCGTCGTGGCCTACATTACCACGCGACACTACGTTATCGATGGCTTAGGTTTCCAAATGAATACGAATTTAAAACTTTGGTGCTCCCTAGCGCTTACAAGCTACATTCTCTCCGGTGTGCAGCGGATGGTAACGTAGATTTCAAGTGAATCCCGAGGCGAATAAAAGAGGGCAAGCCAATCTCGCATTTATTGGACTGGAAATTATTAGCGTTGTCCATTTGCATAAAATTCCGCTCTGAAGCCGAGCAATGCCAACTGGCTTCTCTGAACTATATCAAGTGGTAACGGAGAAGATGGGTGGAAATGCTCGACTCCAGAGCGGATTTTATGCTAATGTGTAACAAGTATATCAAGGCCAAAGAATAATTTGAGTTCTTCGAAGGGTAAAACGCTGCAAATTTACACAAGGATATATTATTCATGAATGTAGCCAAATCCGGCTTGAAATTACATGAAAATCGATACCCCCCTCCCCATGATCACAAAACCGTTAAAAATTCCTATATTGGACCCGCTTTTGGCCCATAAAATCCCAGGGAGTTAGTTGATCAAACTGATCAGATGTTAGGACCAACTAGATCCCAAATGGAGTCTATGTGCGAAAGAACGAGTTTTTTCGAGCAATCCTAGGGTAAGATATGGCCCGGACGGCGTACGGACATTGCAGAAATCGAATCTAGACATCTTAAAATGTACACAGAAAAAGTTTGAGGGTGGGTTGTAAAAATTTTTTCCTGACCGAAAACATAAATAATAAACCAAAACAAGACAAAAGAGAAACCAAGAGAATGCCGCATGTGAATGGAAAACTCGGAGGCTTCTATGCCCCGGGCCCCCATCACTTTCGAGAAAAAATTTGACAGGGACAAGCTAATGCGAATGAAGATGTTAATCGGGGGAAAAATGCTGAAAAAGACACACTCCAACCGTGCCATTTTATAAGCCGTGTAAACAGATACAGTTCAACAAAGACGTCTACATAGTGGAGAATGAAGGAATAGGAAAAAAATTTCGCTCCGGCAGCTGGCGGTCGGAAAGAGTGCATTTCATTCCGTATACGGATACCTAAGCCGTCCCAGAAGTAATAATTTTGATACAATAATTTGTTTCATAATGGCGGATTTCACCAAGTTTGAGTTAAAGTGCGGGCTAATTAACTCTCAAAGTTAAGAGTGACTCGAGGTTAAGAAGGGTTTTGAGCTCTAGCTAACCCGCAGGCCAAGACTAACTCGAAGAAGTGAAACGAATTTTTTTCGCTAACCCCAAGTTAACCGTAAACTCGAACCTCAATTATCAGCTGAGAACAAAGAATTGTCAAATTTCTGAGGTAGAAATGGAGAAAACTACATTCGGTCGGTGTTATAGTGAGGGCTAGCTAACTCTAGGAGTTAAGAGTTCGTTCGAGTTAGGAGAGACCCCGTTTCACCATCAATTCCGAATAGGAGTTACCAAACCCTTAGTTTTTTCCCAGTCCCCTTCGAGTTTTCGCCGAGAATATAGCACATTCAAATAACCTCACTGAGGACAATTCAAATGAAGACAATTTTCGACATCATTTCAGCTTACCCGGAAAATAAAACGAAAACAAGAGAGAGAAAAAGAAAACAAAAACTGCGAGGGAGAGAAAAAGCCAAGAGACGGAGTCAATTCTTCATGATAAAGCTGTCTACAGTAATAATTTTTATCTACACAGCAGCTCATCAGAACAATGCAATTTGTTCAGAGCAGTCGTGCTCGGACAGTGATTTTTTTTCTAGATTCGTAGTAATTTTGGAAAAATCGTTCTATTCTACACGAATTTCGTTTATTAATTCACAGAAGCGGTACGCAAAATTTTCAAAGTGTTGGTTGTGGCGAAGAGATGAGGAGTTCTTGATCATGAAAAACAGACGCAGTTGTGTGGAAAGAAAGATAGATAGGTGGAAGGAGATCGCGGACAAATTCGACAGCATCGACTCATTCGCACTGACCCAAGGGTTATCGCTTCAGAGAGAAAGCTCATCGTCTCAGGATTACGACTACCTCTGTTCCACTTCGTGCTATAGACTCACAATCAGATGCTATTGCCTTTCCAGAGCATCGATGTGTCCCGAAGTGACCGACAGGCAAAGAGGCAACTCCCAATAATAAGCAGCATAACGTGCGTTCTTTAGCGTGGAATTCATTTGAAGCCATACGGCGGAATCAACAGTCCGGTCCGACGATGAAGGACCGGACGACCCACGATCTATCATAATATAGGATTTTGATCCTATATACGCGTTGTAGTTCTCATTTGTTATTCAGACTTTTGTGAATTAAAACATCATTTTATTCGTACTATTGAATTTACACCGACCTCCTTACAAACCCGCAATATCATGAGCCGTCCCGTCCTAGCCGTCTTTGAGAGCGGATTGTTACCCTTCCATAAATCCCTTTATGATCGTCGCCCTTATTGAACCCGTCTAAACATTGTCATCGTCATCGTGAATATAGCAGTGCGCAGTTTCATTATCACTCTTTTACATAAAATTCAAGACCGAACGAAATTTAAAAAAATATTTTTTGGTCCTTAATATTATCAGTTTTTAAGTCATAATACTTGATAAATGTTATATTTTTAGGGTTTTGGCGAAAAAAGCCAAAACCCTAAAAATATAACATTTATTTTTTGGTCCTGACACAAGGTTATGTCCGAGTCAAGAAATTATTCCCTGGAAATAGTAGAGAGTAAGATCTGGGAGTTAAATCTCTTGGTAACCCGCACGTTAAGACAAACTCAAAGTGGAGAAACGATTTTTTTCTTTAACTCCGGGTTATCCTTAACTCCAACTCTAACTTTTGTTGATGAAACTCATTATTTGAGTTAAGACGGAGTTAAGAGAGGAGGTTTCTCTTGGTAACTCCAAGGTTAAGCATAACTCGAAGTGGTGAAACACTTTTTTTACGCTAACTCCGAGTTACCCGTAACTCAAACCTTAACTCTCGGTGGTGAAATCCGCCATAAGCCGAACTTCTTCCTCTATTTTCACCACCCTCTCATCAAAAATGTCGAAAAGTTTCGGTAGTTTTCCAAGGGCTTTGTTTTTGAATTTTTTGAAATTTCATCCCCCATTTCACCCCCCCCCCCACATCAAAGTTTTCGATAAATCTCAATGGAACCCAGGGCTTTCGTTACATTAAATTATTGAGTCGAATTTTAGAGCGCTAAGATGAACTAGTGAAGTTCAACGCTATTTTTACACTTCCACACCGGAAGGACCACCCCCATCACCTTGACTTTTTTGAAAAATTAAAATGAGAATCAAAGGCTACTCTAACATGGAGTATTCGTACTGAATATGATGCATCTAGAATCAACTGATGAATTTTAGTGATTTTTTGACCATTTCAACCCCTATTCCATTTTAGTTGCCTCCAAAAATTTCAGTAATTCTTTAAAAATGAAGAAAGCGGCGTTTTCCAAATTTCCTGTGTACATCAGCGCCAGTTTCTGAACAAGTGATCATAGTGAAAATTTTTCGCCAATTTCAGTAAAGTCCCATGCACACGATGCATTTTTTGAAGGAGGATTTCATGCAGGGTGAAAAAAAACATATGATCCTGGGTAGTGACCGGATGGTTTTTTTAAACAGGCAGACAATCCTCCTTCAAAAAATGCATCGTGTGCATGGGGCTTAAAACATGTCCGTGTTGAGAGCTTTCAAATGATTTTTGAAAAATTGAAATCGGTCCATTTTTCCATGAGATACTGTTCCTAACGTGTGAAAAAACACGGAGTAAGTCATCAACTAGGCATAGGTGAACCTTCCTTAAACGCGTTTGATAACAGAGTAAATTTGTTGGCTTTTGCTAATTAATCGGTTTAGTGAGGACCAATAAGATCCCTTCCTATCATACCACACCACACATTCATAAAAATCGGCGTTGAATTGCTTTCGATCGCGGCGTTGAGGTTTTCTTCCTCCCACTGGCGCCAGTTCGACTGTTGTTCCTACCGTCTCGGGTAAACGTGGCATCGTCCGAAAAAAGAGTAAGAGGAACGGAATAATTCTCGAACAACCAGTGATAAAAAATAATGCGATTAATTTCGTCTCCATCGTGTAGATTTTGCACTTCCTGAAATTGGTACAGATAGTGTGTGAGAAATGTTCACTCTGAAAAAAACGCATCACAAGAAAACGAAAAACAAAAGAGCAGCTGTTGGACATGATTGAAAATGATTAAAATACGTAGGTGTTCTTTAGAATACATTTTACGTTGATTTATTCAATGTACATACCAAGTTATCCCCCAATATCTTAAAAGTTGTCAGTCAGGGGGGGGGGGTAAATTTTTTGGCAATTTTGTCCTTTGTCACTTATAGTGCATTTCATTTTGAAAATTTAAGACAGGTTATTAAACTGAATAATCAGCAAAAACCAACTTTACTTTGCAATAACGCGTTTAAGGAAGTTTCACCTATGCCTTAATTGATGACTTACTCCATGTTTTTTCACACGTTAGGAGCAATATCTCATATAAAAATGAACCGATTTCAATTCTTCAAAAAACAATTGAAAGCTCACGAGATGGAGATGTTTTACTGAAATTGGCGAAAAATTTTCACTGTGATCACTTGGTCAGAAACTGGCGTTGACATACACAGGAAAATTCGAAAACGCCTCTTTCTTCATTTTTAAGGAATTACTGAAATGTTTGGAGGCAACCAAAATGATGTTGATCGACATTTCCTGAAGTAAAATTGTGTGATCTTTCCAAAAACGTCAGCAGTTTAAGGGTACAAAAAAAGGTTTGGTCTGTGTAAGGTCTTTTTAGAGGAAAAACAGCAAGTGACTAAAAATACACAAATGTGTCTGTAACTTCAAGAGAAATCATTTGCGACCCTATGTTAATAGGGTGATTTTCGTCGCAATGACTTAGTACTACAACATATTAAAATATACGGCATTCGTCCTGAAACACCCTGTATAGACATAGGGTCGGAAACGCTTTGTTTCAGAGTTACAGGGAATTTAGTGTTTTTTAAGCCAAATCACCTCTTTTCCACAAAAAGCGGTCTTAACGTACTAACCGTTCAACATAGGACAAAATAAATTACATTTCTGAAAAGAGCACAAAATTTAACATTGGAAAAATCAGGAATAACGTATTAAAATCGTCTTTATGTATGTTTAGTTATTTTTAGAAAAATCGAAAAAGTGTTGCGTTGAATTTTCCTGTTTCTTTCAGAGGCGAATTTCGCTCAATCTTCAGTTGGTCGGGCATTGACCAACTATTGTAAAAACATGCCCATTATGTGAGCTTTCAATTGACGTAAGAAAATTGAAAAACGGTTGGATTTTTACTGAGATATGACACGAAAGGTTCGGAAAAACAGTGCAAAATCGTCAAAATAAGCCATATTGCAACTGTCAGGTAAAATCCCCCAAAAATTGTTTCCGACGTCAAAGAACCCCATAATTCAAGGAACCAAATATTTTAAGAAAAATCAGTGCACCATGTCCATCATCATCTCCCCACCCCTTTCACTAGCAAATAATCAATTATTAAACAAAGTAACTGGTCTGATTCCTTCTAGTTTCCGTCTGGTGCTATTTTTCAGGCTTTTTTGTATGATAATTGTAGTGATTCACGCGCATGATATGATTTGCACCAGAAAAATAAATTTTAAACTAAAATAATTACGGAAGGATACCTGAAAAACTAATTAAACGAGTATTAACTAGTGAAAGTGGTGGGGATGATGATTACGATGGATGTGGTGCACTATTTTTTCTTAAATAATTGTTTCTTTGAATTATGGCGTTATTTTGAAGTCGAAAACAATTTTGAGTGATTTTACCTGGCAGCTGCAATATGGCTTATTTTGACGATTCTGCACTGTTTTTCCGAACCTTTCGTGTCATATCTCAGTAAATATTTAACAGATTTTCAATTTTCTTACGTCAATTGAAAGCTCACATAAAGGGCACGTTTTTACAATAATTGGTCAATGCCCGACCAACTGAAGATTGAGCGAAATTCGCCTCTGAAAGAAACACGAAAATTCAACCTAACACTTTTTCGAGTTTTCCAGAAATAACAAAACGTACGTAAAGACGTTTTTAATATGTTATTCCTGATTCTTCCAATGTTAAATTTTGTGCTATTTTCATAAATGTAATTTATTTTGTTCTATGTTGAACGGTTAGTACGTTAAGACCGCTTTTTGTGGAAAAGAGGTGATGTGGCTCAAAAAACTCTAAATTCCCTGTAACTCTGAACAAAGCGTTTCCGACCCTATGTCCATATCGTCATTTTGGTTCGCCCTACTTAGTAGTACAACATGTGCTGTAGTATTGCCGTTTCCTCCTGGAACACCCTGTATATAAATATAAAGATATACTATATATGAATTCCGGAGACCACTGAATTCGTGTTCTAGAGGTTCTGAAACGTGAAAAAAACATGACATGACCCATGTTTGCCACCACCACGACGAGACCAATAGTGCATTTTCAGAATGAAATGCACTAAAAGGTTCCGCGAAGAAATTTATAGTTCCATTGTCACTGAAAATGAAAAGGACACGAGATGGTCGCTAATTGCATTGTGGAACTCTAAACTTTCCCTCTCCCCCCCCCTCGCTATTTACGAGGCATTTAGACGATATTTGGCATTTTATGATAGCAAAAAAAAATATTGTTTAGCGGTGGAGCGTGACAGAACCCCAGTAATTTTAATTTGTAACGGAATACAGTCACCACCGCCACCCCAAACCACGACTGCACGTGGATATACAGTCGGCGGTGTCTTCGTTGCCCTGTCAAAAAAGACGAGCTTAACATATTCTAAACGCTTTAATCCTTTTGAAAAAGATTGTTATTCTTTAGTAACGCGGCTCATTTCAAGAGTTACGATAACGCACGATGTTGACGAGGGGGTGGGAGAGGGGAAAGAACGTGACCCTGCCGGGGAGATGTTTCAGACGACGGGTCCCCATAATAATTCAGCCCTATAGTTCCACCTTGAATTCATAAAGCCTGTAGCCCCTGGCCCCTGTAGCCTGTAGTAACTGTAAAAAAACAACTCTTCACTCACTGAAAAATTAACTTTGTCTGATGATTAATAAATTAAACGTGACACACTCCTAGCGATTTATTTGTGATTCACCGGATTTGTGAGTGTGGACGCGGATTCACCATTTCATCCCCTCCACGCCACTTTCAAGTTTCTCAGTAAAGTTATGGACTACCTTTGTAATATTTCTTTTTGTTATCTCGATTGAAGTCCTTATTCATGGGATTTTTCATAGTACCCGAGCATCGTTCAAGGATCATATTTCCACAGAGAGTGATGAGTGCTTGACAGTGGATATGGTGGGAGAAAGTCTCCCTCTCTATCATCAACCAAAATTTTAAATTTTTATCGGTCGGGAAGGGGGGGGGGTGTTCGGGTCTTATAGGCAAAGTCACGAAGTCGACCAGTATGAAGTCGGATGATTATCACAAATTCCACGACGGTGTCCTATACGAGAGATCAACCGCCGTAAAGGTTATACTGTAGAAAATTGTCAAGCGCAGACATCTTAATAATTTTTACACGGAGGACGTAATAAATAAATGAAATATTATACCGATAAAAGAGGGGAGGGAGTTTGTAAAGGAAATGTTGTTGCTTGGTACATAAAATTTGTCGCGCGAATCCAGTCGACGGCAAACTACATTTTTTTAACTTTTTATGAACGACAATGATCGCACATAAAGCTGCCTAACGATTTTTATTATAAGAACAACTCGGCCGAGTATACAAGAGAAACTCGTGTGTACAGTGTACAAGGCTGCTGTTTAAAATATACAGCCCCTTTACCACCACCCAGCCCGTCATTTCCCTGTTAAAAAGCAATTTATATGGACCGGTTCGAGTCGTAGAATTAATCGGCAGCACAAACAGCGAGACCGTCGTCAGATTCCGAGGCATTATTGCTAGTTTTTGAGCAGAGATAAACAATTGAGGCGAAAAATTGACAGTTTTCTGTCCAATTTAGACGGACTTCACGGTAAAATATTTGTGTGATGCTTGTTGTGCCTGGAGGTTTTTTGAGGTATAGGTGTTTTTAATGGATGGACGGCTTCCAGGAGCCTCAAAGAAGCTCGAACCACAACGAAACTGTACCCACAAAAAAGCTTCAAACACGAAAAACCTTCAACCACTAAAAGGCTCAAATCACGAAAAGGTCTAACTATACAGCAAGACTCTAACTACAGCGATGTTCTGACCTTTGCAAGGCTGCAACTACCAACAAACGGCAATCACAAAAATATTCCAACCACAACAAGGCTTCATCCAGAAAATAGTTCCAAGCACAAAAGAGCTCCAACCACAACGAGAATTTATTGCGGTATTCTCGGGCAGCCTTCCCATTTCTCCACTTAGGACGTATTTGAAATGGGCGGGGTGGGGGGGTTATCCACATAAACGACCCTCGGGTGATGCAAATAAACCCGAAAAAGAATCAAGAACCACTTCATCGCGCGTCATCGGGCTCTTGATGATTCGACGAGCACTCCACATCGAATGGTCAAGGGCAGTCTCCAATCTCGCCTTTATCATGTCGACATAAACGCAAAGATAACGATTTTCACCCAAACCAACGAATTTAAAGCCTCGTAGCGCATTTCTCAACGCGTCAACACACCGCGAATCATCTTCCTAACGTATAGCAGTAGCGGTATAGTCAGCGAAGGTCGTCGAATCATTAAAGACGACGACCTCCAGAGTGAAAGTGGTCCTCGTTATCATTTTGAATGCCAGCATTATAAAAGAAGAAGTAGGCGATGTATCAGGGGGAGTGAAAGGTATGGTTGAGGAAGGGGGGGGGGTCAATCTTTCCAGTTCCCGGGGAGGCGCGTGGGCAGGAATTGTCGCCGACGGGGCCCCGTCTTTTTCGCCCACTTCTCATTATTATATCTTGGGGAACGAGAGAAGCGATGAAGACTCTCCGGCCTCCGGGCGGCACGGTGTATCATTTTCTTTCTTTTGTAATACAAAAAAAAAAAAAAAAAAGGTGAAGGAATAAGTAGCAGGAACGGTGGGATGGAGAGGGGCAGCAGGATTTCAAGTTGATGGCCTGATGTCAGATGGGAAAGATATAGGAGGAAGCATGATTACAATCACACGAAAATTCTTCACGCTATACGCGAGTGTTTCCACAAATTGCGATTCGAGAATCACACGCCCCACAGCCACTGATAGGACACTCGCCCCTTGTCCCTTTACATCGCAACACGTTTTCCGCGGGGTCCCTAAGGGCGAACTTACTGTTGAAATTCGATATTTCCGAGCAGGTTGACCCTGGTGGTGGGTAGGGGGGTTCTTTGGCGGGACTTTTCTTCGTTTACAAAACTTCTCTTCCACTCGAACTAACTCAGCCGTCGCTGTGTTTTTTCTTCCCCGACCCAGCCTATAGCTCCAAGATTCAGTTTCGCTTAAATTGACCCACAGCTACACGCAGAGGCCGGCCCAGGGAAGAATAAATTGCGGCAACACGAGTTTTTTCTGTATCCTCCTCGACCGCCTCGCTCTTTTCCACCAGTAGGTATGTAATTACCGATGTAATTAAAAGGCACCTACGTGTAATTCGTTCACCGTTTGTAACGAGTTTCTCTAGGGGAAGAAGAAGAAGAAGAATCCAACCAACTAAAAAAAACTCCCCCTCAGTGACCTTTTGGCGGGGTAGTAGTTTTACCGTCGAGAGACCCCGTTATGACTTAAGCGAAACTTCGCAGTCGCGCTGCAACTTTTTTTTAAAAAAACTACGGTGAACCGACTATGTGGAGGGGAGGGTTCTCTCTCCGTGTACATTTGATAGTTTAGCAAACTCGTGTTCAAAGGAGAGTCAGGGGGGCGAGTTCTTTATGTTTTTGACACGTACCAAAGACCCGTGGGGCGAAGAGGTAAGATTTCCCTGGGAACCGAGAGAAAAAAACGATGAGTTTCATGAGAGCGCGATGATGAAGGGTAGGGGGAGTTAATGTCGAATCTACTAAAAAAGGAGACCGAAATTTGCCTTTAGGGGAAGTCACGGGGGTGAGTTAAGTTCAAGCATGCTAATGCCCGCGCTAGATGTCAATATTTCTTTTTTTTTTCTAAAAATAAAAACATAAGAGAAAGTCAAAACACCGGGGAAGTGCAAAACGTAAATCCACGTCGGCTTTAGCCCCTACCCACACCCACGGCGGGCTTGTACGGATCAATAGACGCGTTACGCCACGGGATTAAGCACATCCTTTGACTACCGGTAATGCGATTTCCCCGTGGTAGAGTCGCCGCAGCGGGTCAACTAATGAACTCACGTGGGTGAGGGACAACCGCAACGAAAGTGCAACGGCGTAGGTCGATTTTATTTTCACTTCCTACGCACTTGTGTGATTCCCCCAGACTTCTAGTGTTTACATTCGAAATGGAGAGCATTCAAAACGAAAATGCTACGTTTTCGTGTCACTTTCGCTGGAAAGAGTTGCAAAATCCTTCACTTTTTTTTTACTTTTGGGTCAGTCATTGCGAGTATAAAAAACATTATCACAGTACAAATAAACTTGAAATAAATGGAAGTTATCGATTTTTATGCTCTTCAGATAAAGACCATGAAAACGCAAAAAATAAGACCTTTTTCTGAATTTTTCCGCCCCCAGATTCTCTAAAAACCCTCACAGTTCACACCAACCGAAGGGGCACCCGAGCAAACCTTCCACGTCGTTCGTGTACGTCGGGGTACGCAGAAAAGAGGACGAAAGGTCGAAGATGGGACCATCAAGCGGTCTAAAATAAATGCTAAGCGCTTATTTATGGGCCGATCGCGTACAAAAAAAAGTCTGTAAATGGAAATGAGCTCATATAACGTCGGGATTAATTTCTCCTGTGATAGTGCGGAAAGTCGAGATAAAAAAAGCTAATAAATAAGGGCCGTTCTCTCTGAGAAAAACCAATTTTTTCGAAGCAGTTAACGCTTTTTTTTTTTTTTGTTTAACTTATAGGACGAAGAGGAGGGGGGAAAGGATGCAGAAATGCTTTGGCCATTCAAGGACAGGACTTCTCCCGCGAAGCGGTCCCAGGATCGCCCCGTATAGAGATAAAATGAGTCCGGGTTGAGTGGGGAGGGGAGGCTGCGTATGTAGCCGGGACGTTCGTTGGCGTGGTAAAAGCCTAAGAAAATGACAGTAGTTTTCTATTTATAGCTGTTGCCTTACACTATTTGTATTTATTTTAATGGGAAGCTATTTTATTTTTTTTTTAAAAAGTGAACGTCGCTTTTTATTCCCAAGACACGGTCGTCACTTTTTTTTCTCTCAGTAACCATCTGCACCAGACAAGCGTTTAAATTTCTCAATCTTGATCAGGAAATGCACAAAAAACGAGCCACACAGGGTTGACAGATTGAAAAACTGATTGGAAGCGACTTTTTTCTATTGAAAAGCAAGAAAAATTGCGCGATGTTACCGGCTGTGAATCATACAAAAAAAACCAAGACAACAAGTGGGCTAATGTGTCGCGACAGCTTCTTTCAAATGACTATTCAGGTGGCTCGTTTGGACAAACATTCCTTACGATTTTTCGTGAAAATCGTGATGGACGATAATTTTACGTTTAAAACGCCATAAATAAAATAAATGTAATACCTCCGTTAAAAATAAATTATCCAAACTGCACAGAACACCCCACGACCTGATCACCTTTGCGTTTTTTTTTTTTTTTTTTTGTTGTCGTTGTTCTCGAAAAGCGGACGTATAATGACTCGAACCACTTTGTGCGCACCTCGCGAGCTCGAATAACGAACTGATGAGGAGGAGAGACGAAACGAACAGAGAGAATGGTAATGAAAAAAAAAGAAAGAAAAAAAAAAACCGGGAAGAGTCGCTCTCGCGAATGAAGACGACCCGACCCCACGCTGTTATAAGCGCGGGGCTATCCCCGGCGATTTGCAGGGCACTGAAAACGGGGTTACGCGTTGTCACTGAATTTTCGTGGGAGGATGGTAGGGAGTGAGGGGTAAGGCGAGGACAGTAAAATACAAAATAATTAAAACTTAAAAAAGACTCATATCGCGACGTTAACTTCGTGAAGACCAGCAGCCGTCTTTGCACACGGGTGGCCTCAATCCACCGTAAACGAATGCCTTAGTTGTAAAGCGTGCTCTTTTCGATGTTTTTGAATTTTGGGTGATTAACATAGATGGACTTAACCTAATAACCGGCTCACGTTCGCAGGATATTAAAGATGGGTTTAAGAAAAGAGGTTTAGCGCCCAGTCGGTTGCCGGAAAACAGCCGAATCTGGGGCTGTCTGATGGTTCAAGGACATGTACGAGAGGGCAACAAGGGGAAGAGGAGGAGGATGAGGAGCATCTGACATAACGCAAATAAATTTCATTTGGTGAATACAAACCAAAAAGTTGCAGCTATAAAGCCATTCAGGGAGTGAGTAAAACGTCGCTTTTGTTTATGGCACCGAAATGCCAAGTTCGTCCTCAGACCATCAGCCCACCTGTGGGGCTACTCGGTACTGGGCTGCCTTCAGCCCGGCCGAAGACAGTTGACCGTTCTCACTAAGTGGAGATGCCACTACACTACGCTATTCTCGTTCCTACTGTGTACTGTGAATCTCTGATCTGGGGAAGCAAATCAGGGAGGACTCCCGGCCCCTACTCGCCAAAGTTCGCCGAGAACCACGAACATTCAAAGCAACAAGGCGTAGTGTTGTTGCTATTAGCGGCCATGAATCCACGCAGCGGTACAGATGATTAAAAAGATAAGAATCTATTGAAATTTCCTTTTCTCAGCCAAATATTGACAGTCGGTGAGACAGGCCAAAGTTACCAGGGGGGCAAGTACGAAGGGGAGTTATAATTTTAACATGGCGTTATCCTGTCACAATTAAAATGGTGCATACCACTCGTGTTATTTCATATAACACCCCTTCGTACTTGGGCCCCAGGGGGGTGATTCTGTAACTTGATCGTATCTAATTTCCTATTAATACAGTCAAATGGTAGTTGGACGTGGAAAAAATGGAAACCTTGGAATTACTTCTGATTTTACTTCCATGTTCCCTACGGGAATGGAAGTGTGGTGTTCGTGAAAAAAATCGAGTCCGAGCTGACATCACATTCATAATGTACAACCTCAAAAAAGTTGAAAAAAGTGGTTTTTGGCATGCCGTCGGTCTGTCGGTCTGTCGCTTTTTTTTTTATTATCCGGTGCCTCAAAGTTATATTAGAGCCTCCCCCCCCCCACCAATTTCGGCTCAGACAAGGAAAACAAAGACGTTCATTTTTTGGACGAAAATTTAATTTTTGGAGCTTATAACATCTCGCTGTCAACGTCCACCAATTTTTGTTTTTCCAAAGTGGCGCCTACGTAATTCAGTGAGGGACACGGCTATAAACATCCTGATCGGAGAGGGGCCTACAGCCTGTTTCCCCCCTTCCACTCCACCCGTAGATTTCCCCAAAACTGAAATGCTTATAAAAATGAGTATACATTATTACTGACGTTTAGAAACCAATTTGTTCGAATATTAGGCCCCTCACCCCATTTATAGCGGAATTTCGAAGATGAATTAATTTTTTTCTCCTATTTATTTACTTCCGAAGTTCAAAACCGTTAGCCGTGGAAGAAGTGAGACAGAATGAGTGGGAAAATAAGTTGCACAACGCGGCGACCACCCTCCTTCTATATCTTTCTATAACTGCTCCGCCACAACCCACTGACCAAACCTGATCATGTGTATCAACCGCTAACCTATAGGAACTTGAAAAATATCGTTCGATAATGATCTGAAGGGACCGTTGAAGGTGGGGAGGGGAAGCAATTAGGTGGGTTAGTATGATACGGAAATATTTTCTTTACTTTTTTCGAGCGTGTGCCCCCCCCCCCTATCAAGATGGAATCTCGCTCTTCTTTTTATATAATGCTGTATCGACATTAAAAGGTTGTTTAAGGCCTTTTATCAAACTCATCAGGATCTTTTGACAAGCCCTGATTCTGTGGGGCCTAGAATGGTCAAGTGGTGAAGGGGGGGGGGAGACTATAAGTGACCAAGCACATCGTTGGACCGCACGTTATATTGTCTTGTAAGGAAATAATTGTGCCCTATCCCTCTATCAAATTATGTTGACGGTGACTTTTCAATTTTACCCAGCCAATCGGTTTGGTGTAGCGGAGGGGAGGGGAAGTACAATATTGTTCGTATCGTTTAAGGTTTTAGAACAGGATTCGACGAGTCTCTCGAGGAAACAATGCCTAAAAAGGAAGCGAGACACGCTGTCTTCTTTTCTTCTGCAAACCCGCGTCTATCGAACGTTTTTGTTCGGCTCGACTTCAAAAGTTCAGAGATAAATTAATTCTCTTCATTTCTTGCTTCCATTTTCGGAATTTTTCAACACACAAACTCGCGCGCACAAAGTAATTTTAAGTATCCTCCTTTAACCCTTAGGAATTGGTAATCATTACGGCAGAGATTTTTTTATATTGTTCACGAGTCTACCTCTACATTACCCGGCGGGTAACGTAGGAACATAGGCTGAGACTCATTACCACCACAGACACGATACGACCACCATCCGTTAGGCATCGAGACGTGCCGCTCTGAGAAAATATTTCATCAAAGCCGAAATTAAAAAAAAATGATGATAGAGAGAGAGAGAGGCTGAAAAACCCTTGATTTTTCATGTTGGACAGAATCACGGCCTTGAGGAATTCGTAACGTGCATAAGAAGGACTTGGAAAAAAGGTGAAATTCCTCTTTTAGTTCCCTTTTAAAGTTTTTTTTAAACGAAACCCTCTAGCATGCATATAACCAGTAAGAGGAATCTCAGAAATTTCAAAGCCACCCAAGGGGCCTCAGTGAGAGAGAAGCAACTCCAAAGAACCCCTAGACATACTCTCCGGGGCCTTAAAAGAGGAGGTTCTTCAGTTTCACGAGCTAACGGTCAAACCGCAGAAACTGACAGCTCTCCAAGAAAATGACTGCCCGCCTAAAAACTAACTGTTTTGCCTTGGGTATATTTGTACCGTTCCAACCTGGAACTATAGCATCTGAAACTCACACTTTTGGTTTGACAACTGCGGGGCAAGCTTTGCTCAAAATCTGGCTAGCAAACTGACAATAATTCAGCCATGAAACTGCCCCCCCCCCCTACCTCACACAGTTCCGCCCACATGGCTGAACCACTGTCTTGAATACAGTGGCCTCACAAACAAAAAAGCGAGAGTTAGTGCGCAGTTTAATTTGATGGTTCTCTATGGTTTACTGCGGGACCCTCTATTTGAGACTTCCGCGTTGGACGGGGAGGGGGGCTAACTTCAGTGAGGTTGTTACGAGGCCACGACCCTGAAGACGTCACTCCGTATACGACAGTTTCCAGTAGCACCAGCAAGATCTACATCCACTGCACCGAAGGAGAAGCCGGCCTGCACATCAAAGCAGGACTGCCACCCTGACGGACCTCGGACTCGGACCTCAACGAGGGACTGAAGCGATTACAGAGCCCCCCCCCACCCCTATTGATCACGCCAAATTCCCGTGGATGCGAAGTAACTCTAAGATCCTTAATGAAGGGCTCCATCCACTACAAAAACATCGCCCTGGGGCGATCCAGGGCTTCGCCTTAATTACCAATTACCCCGGGTCATGATCTTCCAGAATTTCGTATTTGCATTTTCCTTCAAAGAAGTACATTGAGTGTGAGAACGTATCATTCTGTTCACAACAAGCCGCCGCTTGAATGTTGTTCAGGCCCTCACCAGTCATTTAAAAATATCATCTCCACGACGGCCCCTAATACAACCTTTCTTCCGTTTAACTGTATAATTATACACGAATAGTCTCTGAGGAGCTTTTAGTTTCCTCCTTTCACCGGGATATCGCTACACTCCAGAGCAAGGCTTTTAGAAGCGCCTTTTCCCTTGAGTGGGCTCACTATTTCCAGTAATCAGGATCATCTATTTGCTAAAACAAAAACGTTTAGGACTTGGTAAAAGGCCAAGTCAAGAGTTTAGTACCGTGTAGATGGTATGATGAGGGGAGGGCGAAATGAAATAAAAATGAGCTCTATCGCTCGAAAAAAAAAGTGAAAATTTAGCAGGGATGCCCCCAATGAGTTTATTATTGCCAAGCTGCATGTCACCTGCCAAGCCAATATTTTGAAACAACATCGATTAACCGCATTTAAAGTCCCACCTCTCCACCACTTTTCGCAGTCACTTCGCATTTACTTAATTAAAAGCGCAACCCCCCCTCCCCTCCATCCTCTCACACCAAACCACGAATATTTGTTTCGTCGCTCCCTTTGGGCAGTTGCAACGGGTGCACCCGCCCGCGCAACCTCATGCTCCACGTTTGACGGAATTGTAGGAGGAGAGGAAGGGGAACTGGAAAATCAGCGTCGCAAATTTCCGAGGAAATAAACACCTCGGTGGCATTCACCAATTTCATTTAAAACATTTACATTATTGCGGATCTATTGGCACTGATATGAAAATCTCTAAATAAATGTTTGGAACGTAGCGCGCTCGTCGCCTGTTTATTCAGATCAAAAAATATCCCAACACCTACTTCAATTTTTGTTTTCAGATTTAATTTCAGGAAGTGCAACACGGAATATAAAAAAGAAGGGCTGGTGGCAAGGATGGGGGGGCGGGGGTGGAGAGATTAAAATTTATCCGCTTCACGTCCGGCAATATCTATGAAGTGGTAAAGGGGCGTAAAAAGGACGAGGATTCTTCCCACTTTTCCCGAGGATTTACTCCAGGATCGCCGGGATTCAATTATGCAAAGCGAAAAAGGGTGCTGTGCTTCGACTCGGGTAAAATGAGAGATTCGAGGCAAAGTTCTTCCGTGTACAAGGGAAACATATTCAGATGAGAGGAACGTTGAAAGTCGTCGGTAATGGGCACGGTGGGGGTGTGGGTGAGTTGTTGAGGGTTCACCATCACTGGGAGTTTTTCCATAACGTTTGAGAACTCGAAGCCGGTTGATTTCGAGGGTGTGTTTATTGCGCTTTTATATAATGAAGGAAAGCGGTCGGATTAATGGGCGGCGGCTACACCGCACTGCCCTCAACGCAAGTTCAATTCCTTTCAGTTAGAATTCAATTAGCGCCGTGAAATATTGGCAGTGCCAGTGGTTTAAGGGTCATTACCCGGGGAGTGATAAGTATAATAGGGAGAGATTGAAGAGATTACAAAAGAGTGTTGAATAGGGGGAAGGG
The DNA here is from genome assembly GCA_038030265.1 of Corythucha ciliata. NCBI lineage: Eukaryota > Metazoa > Arthropoda > Insecta > Hemiptera > Tingidae > Corythucha > Corythucha ciliata. The sequence continues at coordinate 57,199,922 of CM075938.1, forward strand.
TTCCCAGGATATGAGATTATCCTTTCCATCAAAAGTATCATCCATTACTAGGGATGGTATCGGGTTATGAAAGGGAGATATCAATTCGTTTCCCCCTCCTTCCACCAACATACTTTTGCATTCAATACGATAAAGGTCCGTGTGTGCCCCTCACTTTAAAAATCAAGTAATGTCTTTCCAGCGTTTTCGTATAACTTTCTCCCCCTGAAAACGTACACCAAATACGGCACTGGAATAAGCAATGCATTTCCACATAATCGAACTCGATGATACCATTTTTCGTGCATTTCACAAGGAATATAACGAAAATCTAGAAACTTCAAATTCTTACCTTCAGGACGTTCATTCCGGCGAACTTTGTTTTCAAGCACTCGCACGCAAAAGTAGACATTGTTTAAATTCGGACAAGACGAGGGGTGGGATATTGACGCACAATTTAAAAATTTCACAACCGCGAATTCACTTATAGATGTAGGGGCACTCTCGTCAATACGCACTCGAGCGACTCGCGGTGCCCATGGCTCAAAGCTTCCGTTGCGAGAACACTGCCCGACCGGGTTATTTCAGTGGGATCCAGCGTTTCACGATGCACCTGGAGGTAACAGATACATAAACATGTATTAGTCAAATAGGCTACGGAATTCTCTAGCCCGGTTTGCGTCTTGTCTCTGGGACTATTAGGTGAGGTCATTAATGTGACTCTTTCCCATTGTGAGAAGGCGACAATCAACAGAACGACGTGGGATGGCCCGACCCGTGCAAGACCGGGTTCTCGACCATTTGGCTGTTTTCAGACGGCCACTCTGACAACACTCAGCATGGACCCCTTGAAGATGGGCGTTTGACAGAGGTGAAAATAGGCGGCCGGATGGCGCTCTGAGAAGAGGGAATTTCCCCGCTCCGTTGTGATGGAGCAGGACGGAAAATTCTCTAACCACGAAACGCTTTAACCACAACATACTCTAACCACAAAATGCTCTAATCACGAAAACTTGGTTTTAAAAAAGCTCAACTCACAAAAAAGCTCTGACCACATCAAGCCGTGTATACAAAAAGTCTAACCAAAGAAAAAATGAACCACATAAACTTGAACGTCCACAAGAGACCAAACGCAGCTGCGCCCCAAATGCTACGACCACAAAATAAACGAACCACAAAAATCTTGAACCACAGAACCATAAAATGCGCAAATAATGAAACACTCAATCCACAAAAATCTCTAACAACAGAAAGCTCTGAGCACAAAAACCTCCAATCAAAAATACAATAACCACAAAAAAGCTCTTATAACAAAAAACACTCAAGCACTTAACCACGAAAGCTTGGACCCTAAAAAGGTCTAACCACAACAAAATGTCTAACTATAGAAAAAGTGAACCACAAAAACCAGGTTCATGCGCATCTTCATTTCAAAAATAAAACTATTATACTCCTAATGTCAATTTTTAGAAATGTATAGCAGAATCCGGGACAAACTGCGTCCCGGGATGCCCCTGCCCGGGACGTGGGACAAAATAAGGACGATTGGCAACCCTATCCCGACACCCTTGCTAGCACGAATCACGCTTTTTTGGAGCCACGCCTGAGCTGTGCCGTCCGCGTCGTCGAGAAAATTCTTCGGAATCACGAGACAAACACATTGAAACCTCGTGATTTCGTCCGATTAAAAATGTCGGCTATTTGTGCAAAACCATACACCTTACCCGCTTGGGCCCGGACTCGGGAGAGCCTAGTACGGCTCCTCAAACCTATTTATCCTTTCCAGCGGACTCAGGAGACGGGTGCCATTCTCCTTTGAGAAGCTGGGGAAGGATAATATCCTATCGTCACCAAAAATGGTGTCTCTGGCCGCCGCGTAGCCGTCACACTCGCATACGACGTGCTCCACGGTTTCCTCAGCCTCCCCACATCTTTCGCAGTCGGGCTCCCCTACTGCCCCCATGATTGACAGATGCCTGTTAAGGGCGTAATGACCTGTATACATCCCTACTATCCGCCTAAGCTTAACCCCTGTTAGTCCCAGCAACCATGCCGAAGCTTCCTGGTCTTCCTCATTGATTCCCAGTTTTGCTTGCCGGCACCCGGGTTCATTCCGCCATCTCCTCAGAGCTTGGTCAGTGGCCCAGGCCCTTATCTCCCTCAAGACCACCCTTCGGGCAATGCCCACCGATGGTTCAGGCATTATTACCGGCTGGTCCGCGCCACGCTTGGCCAGCTCGTCTGCTTTTTCATTTCCCTGCCATCCTCTATGACCCGGGATCCATCCCAATGTTGGGGAGTTCCCTTCGCCTTGGAGGTCCCGTACCCTACTCTGCAACTCGCCACCGCCGCTGAGTCCACCACGGGTTTGGTGATCGCCCCCAGCGCCGCCCTGCTGTCAGAGTAGATACCGCTTGCCCTACCTGTCACTTTCCACTTCAGTAGCTCCCGAATACACGCATCGATCGCTACCACCTCTGCCTGGACACTGCGGGATACTTATTTCCACCCCCAGCTCCGGCACGAAAATTCCAGCTCCGGTCGGCCCTTCCTGACCCTTCTTGGAGCCGTCCGTGTAACACACCAGCTCCCCTTGCCGGGATTCCCAACCCTCTTCTCTCACAATGACTCTCTGTTTGATTTTGGTCGAGAAGTCATTCCTTTTAACCACGTAATCCGGCCTAAGTGCCGAGGACTGAGATACTCTATTTAGTTCCCCTTCCCAGTCCCATTGACCCTGCCTGGCCCGCTTTAGGCCTCCCTGGCATCTCAACCTGTAGGCAACTTCAAGTGCCCGACCCCTGACTTCAATGTCCAGGGGCTTCAGGCCTAGTAATCTTTCCATGGCCCTCGTAGGGGTTGTCCGGAATGGCCCCAAAATCGCCAGGCAAGCAAGCCTTTGTATTTTTGCGAGCCTATCCGCCCCCTCCCTTCTCTATCCCCCTCCACCATGCGGCCGGCCCGTGCAGGATGCGCGGCCGGATGATTCCTGTGTATATCCACTTCATGACCCGTTGTTTCAGGCCCCAGGTCTTCCCCTCGATTTGTCTACATTGGTGAAAGGCCACCACAGCTATCTTGTAAACGCTGTCTACGTGTTCCTTCCACCTTAACTTCTCATCCAATATGACTCCCAAATACTTGACTTGTTTCGAAAGAGCGTTGACCTCTCCCCGAAAGTGGATTGATTGCCATCCCTCCCTTTTCCTCTTGTGAGTGAACAACACCATATTCATCTTCATTCATATTCATATTCATATCGGCTATTTGTGCAAAATCATCCAAGGCAGTACTTCTATATGTTTTCCAACCTGGATCGCTTTGACCTCACGACCCCAGTAGGACATTTTTAGGGTCATTCAAAAAAAAATGTTTCGATTTAAGCTGAAGAAGCTTATGGATATAGCTAGGACAATGGTCAGTTATGGAATGAAGCCGGCTTTTGGTAGATTTTCCTGACTCTAGAGCGGCAGGTCCATGAGATTTGCCTGCGTTGAGGATAGTCCTTAGCACTCCGGGGACTTTTTGATTGCGTGGACATTATCCGTGGCACAAATTCGTGAGGTCAAAGTGGTCCAGGGGGCTTATTCTGAACGGTCGGGAAAAAATCCCGCAAGTGGGACCCAAGGACGCCGAATAAGAAATAACATTATCCCGTCATAGCAAACGTTTTTTGCGGCATTTTCACACGGCTTCGGAATACGGCCCCTGGTCGGGAAACATAGGTAATAGAAGAACTGCGTTGGACTCCGTAAACATTTTTTCCTCGCACCATAGCGAGCCCCCCCCCCCCTCACCAAAATAAATCACTTTATCGAGTTGCCCTTTACTCTAAGTGAATAGACTCGTCCACGGTCAGTGTCAGAGTGTGAGGCGTGGGGATTGGGGCGGGGGTGGGGTGACTAGGATGGATGACGCTTTTGGCTAATCAGTTGAATGGATAGTTCGGGTTACGCGCTCTCGAACCTCATTCCTCTCACCTCGTTGGCGCACTACTGGTGTACTTCCGTTAGAACGTTATTGTAATAATATAATGCAATTTAAAGGATGCAGTTAACGCTTGAATAAGAGGGATGAGGTGGGGGAGAGAGCGATGATAATTCTGTTACGCGTTTCCCGATAGAGATAATTGAAATCGGTCAATCTGTAACCCCTCCGACCTCTGTCAAACGCGAACGACCCTTACTGAAGGGATAAATGAATAAAATTCTAATTTCCAAGCAGAGCTAAATCTACGGGCCGCCACGGTAATCCAACGTGCTTTACATCCAACACACGGTGTCGTGGACGAGGGCGAAAGCACACACTTTACTATTCTCACGTGGGTTATCATTTTTCCTTAAATAATCCAGCCTACAGTGGGAATCGAACCCACTCAGCAGACGATACCTGGACATGAGAGTCGACGCCCTAACGACCTCGGCCACTCAGCTGGGCACGGGCCGCCACGGTGGACGCTCCTAAACGTCGAAAATAGCAGATTTTCAGGTTGCAAGCGTCGAACTGTGTCATATCGCAGCACAGGTCCACAACCCAAACTTTCCCATGACCCACTGACTTTCACCTGAGGTTCCCACGGATTAGTTGTCGAGGGAGGGGGGATCTCTGAAATAACGCTGCAGTGATGAACAGCAATTTTGCTGTTTCACAATACTGTCGGCACATTCAATTTAAGCGAACGATGAGGATGCTTGCAAATTTAATTAACGATTTTTATTACCAATTCCCCCGTGAGTAAAATTACAGAAAAAATACCTAAGTAACAAGGTTTTTTGTTTAAAAAAAAAAGTTGGTGCTTGTGTGTCGTTCCAACAACAAAAATCTAATTATCATAAACAAAGCGATTTTATGTACGGGTAGGTGGAGGAGGGAAACAGTTGAAAAATGTGGCAAAAAAAGTAATTATCGAAACCAAAAGGGTTGAATTGTTAAAAATTAGCTAATTCTAACGACACAAGCGATGTTTATTCAACCCTCGCCCTCCCCCCCACGCCCATACAGGGTTTTTTTAAAACGAAATAATTGAAGTGTTTGTCGGCAAAGAAAGGGGTTACAAAAAAATCTGCTTTTGAATGGCGCAGCACGCGGAACAGTGCTGCATTTCAATAAGCGCAATCAGTTGGGAGAGATGCACTTTGACTGCGGCTAGCCCTTTAATCAAGCTTGGAAGAGTCCGGCTGAGAGAGAGGGGGAGGAGCAAACGATTTGTTATGCAATTTAAATCTCGCCTATTCCTTTCATTTCACCGGGGTTTTTTATACTTTTAAATTTAAATTGTAATTTAAATTTTTTGTGAGTGGAAAGATTTAAGCGGTAGAAAAGGGTTCCCTGAGGGAAAAATTCGTTGCCAAGAAGATCATAAAAAAGCTGAATTAAAAGATGGTGTTAAAATGCGGGGGGAGGGGGGGAGGACCTCCTTTTTCAGATTAAACGGGGAAACCCTAATTCATCACTTTACCCCCACTCCCACACCGTGATGCCCTTAAAGCTTGGATACTCTCATTCTCTCTCTCGAGGGAGCTTTGCAAAGTATGAGGATCGTTCCTTGTCTGTCTATTTTAATCTTCTCCAAGGTTTGCAGAAAATAAATCATACTCGCCCTTAATGAGGTAGAAAAAAATCGGATCTTGAGGGTAAAGGCTAAAATTTACATCTAATGTATTTTCATTATTCTGGCCAAAAAAGGGGTGTTGTCATGCAGTGAAACTCTCGGGGAACTTGATTAAGAGAGCGTTTTTTGTTTGTTCCCGAGCCTTAATAAACTTTGAGATTGTTGGACTGGCTAGAGAGAAATCATAAAGCACAGGGTCTTGATTAGAAGGGACTAGAAGAAACAGACGTTGAGGAGTCTCTTTTTTTTTGTCTTCTCGTTTCTGTGGCTCCAGACTCCCAGAGAATGAAATCGAGCCCTTTCTTAAATGACTATTGGAGTGATTAAGAGTCGTAGGAGCGCTCTTAATTCCCCTCCTCCCGCTATTTATTGGTTTTAATTGGTTTTCTAGGTTCATTTCATTCATCATAATATTAAAGGGAAAAAATTGTGGCGGTGGTGATGGGGGGGGGGAATGGGCGTCTCATATTCACAGTGGTTGGGATGAGGCTGAAGCACAGGGGACGACTAAAGATTAAGCAAGAGGATTTTCGAAGGGCGTGATGAAGTGCCGCGCCTTGAGGAAAAGATGAAGGGAGAGGGAGTGAGAGACTCACTCACTCTCGCTTCAAATTCGCACAGAGTGTTAAAGGCGGAAAAGGGAAGACGGAGCATGCTCTTGGAAACGAATAACATAATTAGAGGGAAGCAGTGATAAAGGCCGGGGAAAAGCCGAACGGGTTGGAATGTGCGATCGTTAGCGAGGAGGAATGTTTAAGCTCAATTCTCTACCCCGGCCAGAATTTCTCTTTCTCACTCACCCCCATCATTCCACCATTCGAACCAACAATTCCCCCCTCTCGTCTTGCGCCCTCAATATGCTTTCCAGGGGCGTCATTTAACGCTGTGATATCTTTCCGGCTCTACTGCTGAATTTAGAAGAAAGCGGGGGGACCAATAATTACTTTTTTTTCTTCATAACTTCGGTTTTTGTTGAAGCAAAGAAAAATGTTCTCCACCGTCAAATGACGAACATAAATCTTGGATTTACTCGTAAATATAGATTGCGCGATATTACCCGAAAAAGGAGGGGGATTGTCAGTTTGACATGTGAGATCCTAGTTTTCTGAGCCCCCACCCCACCACACCGTATCCTCCCCTTAGCTATCATCCGTGATCTTGAAGCATTTGTCTAAATCCTCTTAGAAAAGAAGGAAAAACCCCTCCCTATCTCGATTGATTCTTCGGTATAAGAATCCTGTCTCATTCCTATGGTTTCGAAGAGCATTTAGCCCATTTAAAATTGATTGAATAAAAAACACTTGAAACGAATTTACTTAAAAAATATCGACGGGACGTGTGGGTTCCATCAGCTCGACCGCACCGCTATAACCATGGCTCGTGCGATCGGTTATTCCCCACCCCAACCTTCCACCTCAATACTAGTAATTGATAGGAAAAGCCGAAGTGCATGCATAAAACATACCCCCTCCCCCCAACACACACAGCCAGCCCACCGATACCCTTACAGCGACCGCTCTATTACTCGAAATGGCACGACTCACATAAATCTACGTGACCTTCGGGGGACAATTTTTAAATATTTCAAGAAGCTTCAGGGTGCGCTGTTCAGTGGTGTCGTTGGGGGTAAACTTATGGAAATTTGGAAAATGCGATAGGGGAAGAAAAACGTCGCGGTCGTGTTTATTTGCCCTTCTCCCCTTTCCACGTCCGTACCAAACCTTCTGTTATAATTGTTAAAAGGATCAATTCTGTTTCTGTGTTCAATTGTGTTCGTTTACACGATTACAATGTTTGCTCTTGGAGTTTTCACCGACCCTCGGGGACTGGGAGAATTTAGACATCCACAATTCGTTAGCGTAATGATAAGGGGAACAGGGAGGGAGAGACGATATTTTAGCGATCACTGCAAGCTGTCAAATCCGGTGTCGTCATATTTGCAGAAAGTATCAGGTGCGTAAAACTTTCCGTTTTCAACATAAAAGAGGTATTATTGGGTTACAAGTATATTCCCTCGCTATCGATTTAGGTCTGAGGCGTAATTTTTACATATTTCTACTTAATCCTTCTCGGGGTCAAAGAAAATAAAGGAATCAGTCAAGTGACAGGGTCTCACGAGTGACGGGGTTGATCACGTCAATACTTCGAAGGAAGATCACGCGCTTTCCGCAGGAACGGAACACGCTACTGCACCACCATCCCTCTCTTTCTCACAAGGAATCAACACTTGACCAGCAGGCGAATCCTCGACCGGAATGTTGTTTCAACGGGTTCCTATAGGCCTGATAAAAGGTGAATGTGATATTAATCGGTCGCAATTAGGTAATCATCCTGAAGTAATCGAATGGTGATTGCGTGCATAGCGATGAATGTCGGGGGGGTGGGGAGTTATTTGGGATGATTTTACGTTGAGACTGATATACCCTGCATTGCTGGGCAACTGGTAAAGTTGCTAAAAATATTTTTTGCTTCCCTCGGTCCTCGGGCATGCCTCAAAAGGATCTTGATAGGGTGCACTCCTTTCAGTCACTCACTCACTCTTTCTCTCTCTCTTGAAGGGTAGGAAAAAAAGACCGAAGGAAAAAGTACAGCACAGACATTTGTCTCTTTTAACCAATAACGTCCAACAAACGATCTCCTCCACTAAATCATCTATTTTCTCTTCCTCCCCCCGACCATCGTTGAGAGTAGAAAACACAACCTGCTTTGCTATTCCGGTCAAGCAATGCTGCGCCTCCGCAGTTTAAACACAGTTTTTATTTTTCTTGGGCTTAATTGACCTCTCTGTCCCTTCAGAACCAATCGGGCTATGTTCGTTTTATTGAGAAATTATCCGAGAAACCCCAAGACAACCCCCACATTATTGCTCCTCGGAGCAATAAAAACGGACAAAAACGATTAGAAAACAAACAAAACAGCAAGTAAAAGAAACAAACAAACTATAGTAAGCTTTCACTGTCATTGAAGATTTTAACCGTCCAATTACAAACATTTGAAGGTTCGAAGGTTTTGAATATTTCACAACCCCCTTCAACTTTTTTCCTTCCTCGAACGCCTCCCCCTTCAGCCCTGAAACCCGAGGTTTGAAACAGTGGGGAGGGGGGGGTGAAGGAAAAAAAAAACTCGGCACAATTGTCCTAACCAAACCCCATTTTTTAACAAGTTTACATTTTTAACTCGACCATATTTTTTTTCCCGAGGGAGCACCGGTGATGGGCACGGGGGTTATGGTGAGGGTACAGGGGAGAGAAAAAAATTGGTTCTTTTTCCAAACAATTTTTACCGGGAGCAATTAGTGGGATGGCCAAGCGGCGCGGTTCCTGTCCAATTATAATCGTGTTTTTTTTTCTCTCTCTCTCTCTCTCTCCTTTCGCTCTCTTTCTTTTCCTGGAACGTCGGATTTTCATTTTTAAATTTTTTTGTTCTCGACTCCGTTATTCGTCACTTTTCAGTTTTATTTTTTGGGACAGACATATTTTTTGGGCATAGCTAATAACCAAAAGAACATGAATGTTATGAGAGGTGGGGGTTGATTTCAATTTCTACAAAAAAATAATAATAAATAAATTTTAGGAGGTTCAAAACTGGTTATTTAGAACACTGCTTACGCTTATTCCACGATTTTCCGCAGAGTAGGGCGCGGAAGACTCGCTACAGTCATTTATTTAGTCTCGTTTCTAGCATTCTCTGCGCTGCGAAGAGAAAGCGTGAGAGAAGGACTTCGGGATTTATTTCACCCGTCCAGGAACAGCCGTGAGGTGGGGGGGGGGGGGGAGGCTCGAGCGACATCCCGAAAAACATGATTTCTCGTGCCTTCAAGGCCCATATAAAATTCATTTTCTCTGGTGGTTGTTTTTTTCAACCGTCGACTGAAGAAGAAGTCTTTCCATCTTCTAAGAATGAAACTTAAGCAAATTCAAGTTTACATCTACTCACACTTGAAACTATCTACAATAAGTCAAGACCCCCTCCCTTTACCTTTCCTACTACTCTTCTCCCGTGTCATGTCTCGTTAGAGAACAACGGAAAATTCGTATCATTCCACCCACCACGAGAATTAATTTTCTCTACTACCCCTTCCCCCTCACCATTCACGCCCTTATTACGTTGGAAATAATGTCGGGGAAAACACGAAATTTTCCTAGCAAGATTGACGAAAGACTAATTGATTGGTATGCCCCCCACCCCTCACCGGGTAATTGAAACCATTTCATTAGGTTAATTCACTGTTATTGTTTGGTCACGAGACTTCGCCATCATTCCACCTGTTTACCACTTGGTTTCAAGTTTGTTAATGTTACGCTTCACCTGAGGTTTTAATACTTTTAAAAGCATTGCTCTTTCCTTTCGTTTTTTTTTACTTCGTGTAAGCCCAGGACCTTTAACTTGTTGATGTTGTATTCTGTATAAGTTTCTTGATTTTTTTACCCCGGGGTTTCTCCGTTTTTCCCTGAGTTCTTTTTTCTTTTTTTTTTTTCTTAAAGATGAATGTGTTTCAAGGGTGGAAAAACTTGGGAATTCTGGAAGAAATGTTTTGGCATTCAGGCACGAGCAACTCCTCGATTTATCCCCGACTTTTTTTTCTTCCACCCATTATTTTTCAGCTCATTAAGAACGCTATAACTCTTCTTTTTTTCATTTTTGTTCCTCACCCTCAAAATTTTGGCTAGCAAACCACGTTAAAAGCTGACAACTGATTAATTTGTGTCTCTCTTCCAGTCAATTAACGTCCCCAACCCTACCAGCACACTTACGGGGAACGTTTTTAGTAATTGCAAAAACATTTGTCTCCCTGCTTTAACGGGGTACGATGAAACATTCTTTTTTTTTTTTTTCTGAAAAACTTGAAAGTTCCACGATAGGATGAAGATGGATATAGGAGAGCAACCGAAAGAGACCATTTTGCTGGCCACTTTTGCTCTTCCCCCCACACTTTTAATATCGATTTCACTCCCCCCCCCCCCATCACACACACAAGTCAGTGCTTTCCAGCGTGGAATGTCCCCATCAGGGGAGTCTGTCTCTCGCCACGACGATATTAACTCTGTGCGGCGACCACCGCCGCACCGACCCCCCTGCTCTGGAAAGGGAAAAGTTTTCATTTTGTGTTCACAGCTTCCAACATTCCAAATCTTCCTCACTCTCACTCTCTCTCTCTCTCACTGGCCGGTAAATGAATGCTATGGTTGGCGAGTAGGGGGTGCGGGATGATAACGTTTAAAAGCGAGAGAGATTGAGCCTCTCACCTTTTATTTCCAGTGTACGGGTGAGGGGGGGAGGGGGCTCGAGCGGCTCAAATGAGACGAAATCTCTCTAAAACGCTGATTTTTAAACCGTTTTGTTTCAGAAGAAGAAGAAGAAGAAAAAAAACATTTAACCCCTCGCCAAACACATCGAACAAGCCTCTAACCGTTTTCCACCTTAACAAATTGACAAACTCTCTAGCAAAAGGAAACTTTTCCGGCGTGGAAGAAGCGAAGGGACCCCGTATACGGCGCCCATGGGGCGATATCTTCTTTCGTTTACCTCCTTTCCTTGAAAATATAGTACTTTTCCTTGGGGGGAAAACCTTATTTTTTTTTTTTTGGCGTCTTTTTGATGACCACCCATAACTTTTCCCTCTTGGTGAACTCGTTCCTCGCTAAATTACACTCCAGGCCTTTTTTTTTTCTTCCTCGCTCAAGACTTTGCGATTGATTTCAAACGATTTCCAGTCGCCCATCTCTACGCGCACATAAGAGGGGCACCTGCCTGGCTCTGGTAATCAGTCCCACTTACTGGCATTTTTCTATAAAAATATTGACCAACTTGTTATCCTCCGCACCCCCCCACTTCTACCAATAACAACATCCTCACAATTTTTTTTTTGTATTAATCTTTCAAAGATACTTGAATGATGAAGTCGCGCGAACAAAAGGGACAGTTTTTTTTTTTTACTCTCTCCGAATGTTGTGTGAGAAGGGGATGAAATGAGGGGGTGCGTGGAGCCACAGTTTCCCAATTGTTTACTCACATGTTTGCTCTTTCTCTTTTGTTGGGTTTTAAATGTGTTGACAAATGCCTTTGTTCCAAGGTGACAGAGGGGTGATCAATTTAAGAGAGAGAGAGAGAGAGAGAGAGAGAGAGTGTGAGAGAGAGAAAGAGAACGAAAAAAGAAATTTTGCTCACTTTTTCTTCCACACAGACAGAAAATATATTCATACGAACGATGGATGGTGAAGATGATTGTTTGTGTGGATGGGTGGAGAGGTGTTGGAGGGAGGTGGGCGACGTTAAATCGAAGCCAAACCCTAGAAGAGAAGCTTTCTAGAGAGGAAAATTCCCTCGAAAAAAATATATGAAAAGTGTCACTTTTAAGAGCTTGCACGTCAAATCCATCGCGAGTGCACCACCTGAGGCTCCCCTACCCCACCCACGCTTCTTAACTCCGTCAAAACCTTTTCCGAAAAGCTTCGGCCGAATATGATTTAAATCCAATCTACATACATACATAATAAAAAAGTAATAAAAATCAACATTAAAATAAATAAAAATATGGATAAACTGTTTAACAGTTTACACTACAGTTGTAGTGATACGTGATGCACACTCGTGGTACCTCGGACAGTGAGATACCCTCTGAAAGAGAGAAGGGAGGGAACGGTTTGCCTTAAGCTCTAATATAAAACAAAAAATAGTCCAAAAAACGCCTCCCTTATTTTTTTTCATTGCTCTCGAGAACGCTAAAGTGATTGAGAAGTCCATGCATAAGAGAGAATACCAAGGGGATAAAAAGTGTTTCGTAAAGTGTCACCTATAACTTGTGTGGTTGTAAGGGCGTAGAGGGGACCATCCCCCCTCCGCTTTCCCATCAATGGTGAAGAAACAAGGCACGGGGGCTAAAGCAATTCACTTCAACCCCGCCCGCTCAGCACACTCACTCATGCTTCTTTTTACCATTTTCTTTTCCTTCCCAGGATCGGCTTCGAGGGCGTGGGTGGAGCTATATAGAGATTATTCAAGGGAGCGCGGGGCCTTAGCGACAGAATTGAGTTGAAGAATTGAGCGCATACATTCGCGCTCCCCACACTCTTCCCACCTTCAAGAAGAACGGACGTTGTGGGATTGTGTGTGGAGGGGGGAGAGTTTGCACCACGTTGAATTTATACAAGGGGGGGGGGGCTGAAAGAGAGAGAGAGAGTGAGTGAGAGAAAGAGTTTTTTAGTTTGTCAAGGCACGCCGTGCCACCCAAGTCAACTTGAGAGCCCAAGTGGATTTGCAAGTGACAGTTTTCCCCTTTTATTTCATGACTTTCCCAGGGTCCCTAATGGACTAGTCTACAAATGTACGAGAGTTAACCGAAGCATACGAAATGATCTCCCCCCTCCAACCAACCGCCATCTTCAGCTTTTCAACGTACACTCCTTTCGAGCTGGAAGATTTTCCCAATATTTTTCTAGAATTTTGATGATTTTAAAACTTGGATTTACGCTTCTTTTTTTAAACATTTTTATCAGACGTCGTTTCAATTACTTAGAGTAGGAACGTATCTGCTCCCCCCCCCTCTTAACCACCCCATTAACCACTGGTAAAGTGATATCAGTAGTTAAACTTCACTCTATCTTTATCAACTCACGAATTACCGTAATGTAATTCAAACGCGCCGCCAACCAGGGGTTAGGTGAGTGTAATTTTCGGCGGGTCATTTTTACCCCCCCCCCCCTTCCCACACACACACGTCATCACAAAATGGACTTTTTTATGACTGTTGGAAACGTCCGAAAAACGAAAAATTCATGAAAAAGTTTATCCAGGAAAAAGAAAATAATCCCTAGAAAACCCGTAAATGGTAACGATTTCAGAGTCATCCAAGCTCGCTGATGTCACAAGGATGGGAGGGGCTCTTTATGGAGTTTACCCCCACCCCACCACAACACAGTCGCTTTTTTTCTCCTCGTACAAAAGTGACTCTTACCACCGAAGACATAATCAAAAAAGAGCGAATTGAGCGTTGGTGGGGAAGTTGTGGTGGGGTAAGGGTATAAGGATATGAGAGAATGAAATTGAGCGCTCTCGAAAAGAGACAAAAAAAAGTGTGGCGTTGGGGTTTAGAGGAACGTACGGTGGAGGGGGGGGGTGGCAAGAAGCGCGTCCCTTTATTTTCTCCAGGTTTAGTGTCGGCTGCATTAAGGATGCGAAAGCGAGGCTCCAGGTGGTTGGCAGAGTGCCCATGAATTTTGTATGTACTGGATGGCCTTCCCCCCTGCACCCTCTCGCCCACTCTACATGCAGATTACACTTGTTTTCAACAACGCCACTGTCTTGATTCACCTTAAATGGTCTCCCCCGCCGCTTGAGCAAAAGACACTGACTGAAAAATTGTCTCCGTGGTTCAACCGCGAAACCCATTAACAATTTTTTTTTTTACCCTCAATTAAACTAAACGCGATAATACAACGCGTTTTTTTTTTGTCCTCGCGCATGACTTAATGACTTCACTTAAGTTAATCAAACGAAAGAGGACGCTAATAAATTATAACCAGGGAAAATGGGCTCAGGGTTAGAGCATTCTATATTCAAAGCGAAGACAAGCGAAATGGGGGAGTAAAATAAAGGGATGATTCTCTGGGTGGCGGGGTAGGGAAAGGAAGTTGAGCTCCCACTTCATAATTATGTTGACGAAGGAAGCACGCCCGGAGTGATTAATAGATTATACCGGAGAATTTATTTTTGGACCTAATGAAAGCATTTAATGCGAAATGAGAGGGTACCCAGGCGGAAGGGGGAGAAAAGGGCGCGGCTGATTAGGTCGGGCAACGCTCGTTTCATTAACGACCGGAGTCGCAAATCGTGCAATTAAAGTTTTAATGTGCTTGGTGATTTTGTGCAAATGATATAACATACTACGAACACCAAAAAGTTAGACTTTTTCACGCACGGCTGATCGGTCTTGACGGTGAGGTCGCCTACGTAGAAATCCATTGCCCTTGTCATCTAAGCATAAATTTAGTTCAGGGCGAGTGCCTGATGATCGAATGAGAGACACCTAAGCGTGAGAATTTTTTAAAGAAAGAGGGGGGGGGGAGTTCTAGCCTCTCACCTATAAGCCTAACCAATTCCTACAATGTTGGCCCAACGACTGCATTCATTTCCAGTTTAATGAATAGGCGTCGTTTCTGAAATTGACAGTTTCTGAAAAAATACGCCCAAATTTACTGCATAACAATCGAACCTAGAGCTATTTACACGAGTACACGACTTCCATGCCTCATGAAACACAATTTGTCCGAAAAACTGTTTTGTACGGCTACGCGTTACGACTCCCAGGATTTAATTAAATCCGTCCAGACACCCGAGGAGGAATAAATTTTGTAATCAAGTTGACACGAACCGGAGCGATTCTAAATACTTAGAATGAGCTAAGCCCCCCCCCCCCTACGCAACCTTAACAGAGCTTCCCTTATAGTCACCGTCGACCACGGGAGGACACCTGGAAAACCCCTTGAAAATAAACGATTACTCTCATTTAGTTTCCAGGTCGTTTACACGGGGGAGAGAGACTGGAGTGTAGTGTTACCGGTAGGGGGGAGAGTGTAAAGGGGTCAAAATGAGAAGAGAGTTTCTCGACCGCAGCCCAAGCTGACAACCGCACAGGCAGTTGTATAGACCGTCTACAACCTACCAAACCACTCCACCACCCCTTTTTTTGGAGGGTAAAGCTCGCGTCTCAGCACACTCTCTCTCTCTCCTGGATTCTGGGGACGTTTAGCTCTAAAACCCTAACCCCGTTCACACCATCCTTTATACAAAACCTTCCGCGAAACAACAAATGATGCAAGGGGGGAGGGGTGGAGGGGAAGAAAGCTGCTCGAACGGGTGATAAACTGCCTCATAAACGTGTTTAAAACGCCCTTTCCCCTACGCGGAGGACGACAAGCATGAAAATGGTGACGAGGTTATATGGTAGGGCAGGGGGGTGGAGACTTTACTCCCACCGAAAGTATGCGAGAACACACATCCTCTCTCGTCCTATAGGACCGCCCGGATTAATTTGCCGAGAGATTTCAACGCAGTTAATCACTGCTTAGGGGCATTTATCTTTCGCACCTTATTGCTGCCTTCTCTCCCTAAACACCCCCCCCCCGCCACACACATAGCATCAAACCGTGTCCTGCACATTTTCTTTCGGACACGGTGTGGGGTCACCCTAACGTATACTACTCCCCACTCACCCCAGGACTTTGAAACGGAGAGATGGTTAGTTGAGTGGAGAGGGGGGGGGGTTTACAGAGGATCTGGCATGACTGTAATAACGACGAATTCCGTTTTCAAGATCCCACTGTAAGCGGAAGTTCAGACCATCCTCGAGGGCCATGGAAGGGGATGGGGGCTAGTAGATGGGGAATTAATACATTAACGGCTAAAAATCTGTAGATTTTGTAAGAAATCAAACTAAAATTACGCTCGTTTCGCATGTTGCTTAAGTTTCTCCTTTATTAAACCGACCTCTTTGTCCGCCTGCTCGATGTCATCCGACTCGCTCCGTAGGTCCCCTTTAAGTACGTATTTTTGTTGAACCGCCATACGAAATCCAGCGCCTTGGACAGCGTCAGCTTTGACGACGATCGACTTTCGGTCATCATCGGCCGACGACAATGACATTGGTCCGCATTTTTGACGCGAAAGGCGCGTGTCCGATCGACTGGTGTCGGCCGTCGGTCTGACGCGACTACAGTACGCGGCGGAATATTCTGAGACGCGACGGTCGTCGAGGCAGCGTTTATCGCGACTGGTGGAACGGCTGCGGGGGGAGGAAGTACTGCAGTGAGAAGAACCGTTTGAGAATCGTGAGGCTCGCGAGCTGGACGATTTTCTGGGAGCATCTCGTTTCAAGGCGACCTCGTCGGTTCGTCTCGATTTCAACGAGCTTTTCTTAGGCAGCGGGTTTTTTTTCGTCGAACAGATAGTTAATACCGTTCCTTTACATGGCTTGCAACGGCAAACATCCGAGGACATATCGGATGATCGAATTGAAAGATTACTCAATCTATCTCCTCCCACCCGGCTGGAAAGCCGAGACTGCGAAGAAACTCTTACCATCGGCGCTTCTTTAACGGAGGGTTCATCCGCGGTCTTCAAAGTTACTTTTGATGACAATCTCGACCCACGCTTGTTATCTACGACGTTATTCTCTGTTCCATCATGAACATCCACAACTTGACTTACAGAAACTTCGTCATTTTCTCGCTTCTCAAAATACTGAACGACGGTTGTCACTTTGAGCTCTTCCCTTGAATCTGTCCTAACGACCTTTTCGACTTTTTCCATTCCCCTCCTTTCGATTACAGTGACGTCATCTTCATCTGAAGACGTTTCTTCCAGTTCTTCGACGTCTCTCTGATCGTACGGTTCAACCGATAGACCTGTACTGCTCTTCCTGCTCATTGACGCCCCACTGCGGTCTCCTGATTTGACATCGTCAGGATAGTCTAAATCGGTCATTCTTCTGAGCGAAGAGTCCGTTGAAACGCTTATTTTGTCTTGATTGTTATCAGTCGATACGTCTAGGCGAACTCTCATTTTCGCGAGAGAGGCGGTGGAGTCATCGACACCCTTTTTTTTCCCAGTTGAAATTATGCTTTTTACACTCTGGGTATTCGATGAAAATCGGCTCTTTTTCCTGTCTTCTGAAAGAGTTTTTGCACCCGTTTCATTCCCGTCGACCAATTCGCCGCAAATATCACAAAGAATCTGGTCCGAGATTAAACTCGACTCGTCCGCAATGTCTTGAATTTGCCCCTGATTGCCCGCGGCGTCGCAAATCGCTCGACACTGTGCCTTAGTCAGAGCTCCCTTGATAAACTCGGTGAGTTCTTGGAAATTCTTCGTTAGCTCGTCGAACTTTCTCGCATTGGTCGTTGCCAGATCACCCAACATCAACTTCAGCTCTTGCAACGCTTCGCGAGCCTCGGCAATTGACGACGATGACGACGGCCCCACTCGAGTTGAACTGGTCACTACAAGCGTTGACGACTCGTGGCCATCGTCCATCACACCGGATTTTTGAACAGAGTTTTCCAATTTTTGAGCGACGGCACTGCTGGGTCGACACTGAACTACAGGGCCGTGACTCGAGGCGTGTGACTTGGACCTCAAGTCGTAGTCTGAATATTCATCGAAACATCTTTTGTGATAGGGTGAAGGCGGCCGCGACGTGGGCACGTACGGATCGCTCGTTATACACGTTCGACTGGTGCTGTGAACCTGTTTGGTGAGTTTGCGTATCATGGGAAGAATTTTGGGATTCAGGGCGGGGAATTTATCGTTCTGCGTGTACATCCTTCTTTCCATTGTCATGAGAATGAGATTTACTGACTGGCATAATTTGAAAATAGCAAAAGTGAGCTAAAATTCGAAAATTCACTTAACTTGATTCATCCTCCAAGCTTGGGTCATGTGTTGTTTGAATATTTTTAGTCTTTGAACTTCTAAATATAAACAGCACCCCGTAAAACTACTAGGCCAGTATATTATAAATCGAGGGGCTAAAAAAAAAGGGAAGAGGGTTAGGAAGCGTGAGCCTCAATATTCATCAAAGGATATAACTTGAACCCCTTTCCACACACAATAGCGACAATCTAAGCGCGTAACGCTCATAAACGGCCAATAAAGGGCCGAGCAGGTGGCTCTCTAAAACCAATTGTAGAGGGTGTGCCAACTTATGAAATATTGTCAACGGTTGCCCTTCACATTGTCTTTCTTTTTTAATTAGTTGATTTCGCGGGTACAGGAAAACTGTAGGGTATAGGACGGGGGGGTTAATCAAAAGTGTAATGAACCTGGTTTATGACGAAAAATGGGTTTAATCATAATCAGTAGAGCCGAGCTTGTCTTTTTTGTCGACTCCCATCTCATAACGATTACCACCGAGAAGAAGACGGTGTTTAATACTCGTCTTACTTCCTCACCCCAACCCCCACAACTAGCCCTTTAAGTCTCACCCATCCAACACTACCTCAATTTGCATGTATTAAAACCAAGCAAGGAAATAAGGCTCGGCACTCTCAAAAAACCCTCCCGTTTTCCAGCACTTCACTTTTAAACGAATAAAAAAACTTTTCCTTGTCTTCTTCTATCTTTCCAGAAGTTTGAAATTAGCATTTTCAGCTGGGAAACTCCCGCCTCTTTTATATTTTTGCTTCGACGAAAAAGTCTCTTCCACTTTCCCGCTCCGACAGCGCGTAAGAGACCCTCTAACGAGTGAAGCAAGAGCGACTGCGAATACAAATCAGTCACTTATGTAGCCATCTTGAGCGAGCAATGCATATTAGACCCCCCGTCCTCGCCCCCATAACGCCATTTTTCCTCCGGAGTCTTCATAAAACGAATAAAAATGTAGACAGGGGAGGGAGTGAGAGGGAAACTCTATTTATTCTCAGTTCCAACGGTAATGCAGCGTCATATAGACCTTCGCCGCTTTGAGGTTCCCCCCACCTCGCGGTTGATTGTTGTGCAGGGATGGGGTAGGGGCTTCTTAGTCATAATCTTCTTTCCCTTTTTTTCATATTCTAAATAACTACGCGGTAGATGGTTTAATACTTGCTCTGGAGAGTCTTTGACTTGGTCTATCGAGGTAATCTTCTTGGGTACAAAGAGAGAATAGGCTTTCTATTCTCAACCACTTCACCTCACCATACCCGCCAGTGAGCGAATTTTTGCATGTACCCCTTCACGCACCACGCTAAATATATACCTCGTACAGAAGCACTTCCCAATGGCAACAAAAATGACGCTTCTAGAACGACTATGGCCCAGGATATACACTATACAGTACAGGCTGATTTCTATGGACATGGCTTTTTATCGTCAGTGCATCGTCGGCTTTGAATCGCCGTGTCGATTGGCCATAATGGCCAACCGACCATGCCCGTGATGACGATGATGATGAGGAGAGGGGGTATGCGGGAAAAGTGTTGGCCCGAGTAACTGGGGCCATACCTTACCTACACCACACCACCCAGTTTCTGTCACAAAGTAGCTCCCAATCTTCGAACAATGAAATATTGAAAAAATAAAACAAAACTCGAGAAGTGAAATAAACGACAACAGAACGACTATTAGACGGGTACTAACTGTCAGGCCAAAGCAATCCACGTCTCGAATTAAGTGAACTCCACCCAGTGGCCGAGAGGGAAGACATTACCCCTCATGTCCACGCACTGCCGAGTTTTGGCCACTAAGAGCCCAATAGAAAATCATAAGAGTATCAGGCGTGATAATCCTCCCCCCTGCCCCATTTGACATCATTGGCACGTTATACAGGTGCCCCCGGGCATCCATAAATACTAGCCCAAATCGAAAAACAGATAAGGTGTTCATAGCAAAGTTTCAACCAAAGCACAGCTCCAAACACATCACAGCAAAGCTCCAACCTCCGTAAAGCTGCAACCTCACAATTTTGGGGGTTTCTCATCGCAGAGTTCGGAAAATTGAGACTGATTTCCGATCATAAAAATCTAAGAAAGGGTTCTTACTGTGATGCCTCCATTTTTAACCCCCTCCGCACGTTTTCAATGATCGCACGAATTTTCCCGTGGACATCCCCGATGTCTAAGGAAGAGTCTCAATACATGGGCCTCACTGGGCAGCTAATGGTCTCAAAATGCCGCTATTAACGCCGTATACATATAACAACCACACTTCCGGGGTTGATATAAAAATAAAGAGATTTTGCAACCAGTCCCGTGAACGCTAAAGTTACTTTTTGTGTATGCATTGCTAGGGCAGTAAACATTTCGTTGGTTAAAAATGTGAATAGCGTAAACGTTAGCGTTAGCGGAGCTGTTTGCAAAAATTCTCTATATACGTTGGTTTATACAAAAATAACCCCCGCTGAAAACGAAGCGCCTCTCTATCGCACGACCGTTAAAAAACAACACTCGACATGACCAAGCTTTTTAACGTCCTCAACTCCAGGGATGGAGCGGGAAGGCATGACCCCTCGACAGTCGACCCCGCGGCTATAACTACCAAGTTCTGACGAAATGAACCCGGAAATCATACACTGGGGGAAAAAAAAGAGGCACTTTCTCGGTTAATTTTAACCGAGAAATATCGGTAAAATGTTTGCAACCGTCACGAGTCTGTAATGTCAACCGACAAGCTTGATACGGTTGAATGCACGTCTTGACTCGGTTAACGCATGTTGTCGGTAAAATGTTTGCAACCGTCATGAGTCGGTAAAGTCTACCGACAAGCTTGATACGGTTAAATGCACTCGGTTAGCGCATATTGTCGGTAAAATGTTTGCAACCGAGTCTGACGGTCAAGCCACAAACACGGTTAAACACATGATCCCAGTGATTTGAGGCATATCTGTTGAATGAACCGTTACTAGACGGTTAACTCTAACCGTTACTTTACGGTAGATTCTTCCGACCCACAACTCCCTTGTCTGTTACAGCAACTGTCTAACATCGGTGAAAGCTGACCGTATACTCGGTAATCACAGCCGTGTCAGGCGGTTAGTCCAACAGTGTGTTTACGGTAGTGGCGAACCGAATTTTGGATATTATACGGTAACATCAGCAGAAAAAAAAACCGGTAAAATTCTACTGTCATGACGGTTGCATCAACGGTTACTCAACGGTAAAACAGGTATCTCTACTCGGTTAAGAAATACCGTCTTGAGTCTGGTGTCAACCGTGACATAACGGTACATGCTACCGTTGGCATAAGGTGGAATATACCGTTATATCACAGTTAAAACAGGTGTCTCACCTCGGTTAAGAGGTACCGTCTTGAGTCTGGTGTCAACCGTGAAATAACGGTATATACTACCGTCGGCATACGGTAGAATATACCGTTTCTACTGTGGTACAAACGGTAATTTGTCACCGACTTTCCTTACTGATTCTTTACGGTCAAATTTGCCGCAAAAAATGGTTGAGCCGAGCGTCAGAGGTAAACCGCAGATTAAATTTCCATTTCAAATCCTGATTTCTCTCGACGCTCGGTGCCTTTCTTGTGGCCCGTTTGAGACCCTAAAAAAAAATTTTGAGTTACCGTGAAAGTGAGTGTTCTGAAATTCTGTTATTGGTCAAAAAAGATTAAAATTGGAAATGGGATGAACGTAAATTTTAGTTCACATGCGAAGAAGTCGTGAAAGAAGAAACACGAAATATATTCAAACATAGTACAAAACAATAAGTAGAAAATTCACCACCGTCATTTCAATTCACCGTCATTGAATTCTGCTTTGCCGTCACTTCGCTCGGTTTTACCGTCATTCAACTCGGCTTTACCGTCATTCAACTCGGTGACATGGTCGCTCAACTCGGTTTCACCGTCATTCAACTCGACTTCACCGTTATTGAATTCTGCTTTACCGTCACTTCGCTCGGTTTTACCGTCATTCAACTCGGTAACATGGTCACTCAACTCGGTTTCACCGTCATTCAACTCGGTTTCTCCATCATTCCAACTAGACTTGATTTCACCGTCATTCAACTCGGTTTTACCGTCGTCCAATTCTGTTTTACTTTCATTCAGGTCGGTAATACGGTCGTTCAACTCGGTTTTACCGTCATTCAGCTCGATTTCACCGTCATTGAATTCTGTTTTACCGACATTCAACTCGGTTTTATCGTGATTAAACTCGGTTACACGGTCATTCACCTCGGTTTTACCGTTATTCACACCGGCAGGGCGACAAGTTTTCAGCTCAACCGACTTTGTTTGTACGGTTAAGCACGTGAAAGTGTAGAAAAGTCTGTTAAATACACGGTAAAAGAGTGTTTTTGACGGTTGTTTGCACTCTTAACCGAGCAAATAACTGTTGGAGCCGTCTTTAACAGAATGGCGTTTTTTTTTCACAGTTAAGTTTAACGGTTGAAACTACTGTTTCAACCGAGAATACTGTTTCAACCGAGTTCCGGAACCGACTCTTTTTCCCAGTGTAAGACGCAATCAACCCCCTAACCAACTTTTGACCTTTTTGGCACGTTTTCTTGGTGCCCAAGAATTTCCGCAAAAAGTCCACGAAATAAGAGTCTCAATCCAATGTGTGGCAATGCAAAACGGTCCATTTTGGGGACTTTAATGGACGCTGGCGGACACTTGGTGGCGTTACCGGTTACATTGGCCAATTAAACTTTGACCAAGAGACTCATACACCACGTCCAGCTCGAAAATCACCCAGTCGCGCCCCCTGCTCCACGCACCCTGGGTGATTAAATGGCAAACATTTTAAAATGAGCGACACCGCGTACCTAATATGTATTGAGATTTCACAACTGGGGGAATCAGTAAATCGAAACGGATTTCCGATCACACGACCTGTTATAGGGGTTCTCCTCAAGGCAAACTTCATCCTCTTTTCAAGACACCCTTAGGCTGTGTACTAACTAACAATAATTCTAACCTTCTCCACGACGTGATCCACCAAGACTGCCCTCCTTCACGTGATCCACAAAGATTGCCCTCCTTCATGTGGTACACGCTGAGTGCATCAGGGCAAAATCTGTCACTTTATAAGCGGAATTTGGCGTTTTCAGTCTAAAAAACTGGCAATTCAGTCACAGAAACTCAAAGCAACCGCAAATTCCTTCGTTTACAAAGTGGGAATTCACTCATTCGACGCCTGAAACCTAACATACTTACCCCCCCCCCCCCCGGAAACTTATTGTTCGGAGTTATGACTCGAAGAAATCGATCATTTCTTCAACGAAAGCCACGTCCACTTAGCTCAAAATTTGCAATCAAAGGGGACAATCTGGCCATGGCGGCAGGACCGTTTGAAATTGGATTTGTTGGGCTGACAAGGGTCAGTCGATTGCTTCCCCCTAGAAAAACGCTTTGAAGTTCTGACCAGTAGGAAATGTTTAAACCCTTCACCCGCCCACTCGTTTTTTTTTTTCCTAGCGGGATACATTATTAAAGTTATAGCATGGGGTAGTGTGGCAGGTTGAGGGGGGAGTGATCGGAATAAAATAATAAAAAAGCCCCTTCGGCGGCTGTACGAAAAGAGGAAAAAAGGTCAAAGGTGAATTTTCAATTTAGCTTTTTTCTTTTCGGGGGTCTTTGTGTGTGTGAGGTAGGTAAGGAGAGGGGGGGGGCTTCACTGGATTAAGGGTACCATGTTTTCGACGCTATTCTCCAGGGTTGAGGGGGTGGGGGGAGAGTCACGAGCCCTAACTCGAAAAGTGGCTTGCAGAAGGGTGCGGGGAAGGGCTTTCGAAATTCACCCTTTGGCCCAAGGGGGATGTTCGGACGTATTGGATTGATCAACTGAATAATTTTAACAGGTCTCTTAGGGGTTTCAATCAATATCCCCGCACTGTACACGGAACCTCCTATTTCTTGCTGCCTTGAAACGGACACTTTTCGAATCTTTCTAATTTCCTCTCCTTCCCCGCCGCATCTATCACTAAAAGACCGCATTCCACCTAAAAAGGGGCTCTGCATGCTTTAGAAAAATTAAAGGGTGATGGGGGAAAAATCGAAGTAAGGAGGTCGAAAGAGTAATTGCGAGAGGATTTTGACCCCCCCTCCCAACTCATCACACCCATCTACAACCCTTCGCATCATCCCTTCCCAACTCTAGCGCTGAGAGAAAGAGTTCTTCCTCTTTAATCCTTAAAACTTCGTTCACCCCATTACAATGACAATGTCAAAATAATGGGGAAAAAGCGAGAGAGAGAGTGAGTGAGAGGGAAAAGAACACACACTGTCGGATAGCAATTTACTATGGCAAGCCTTTGATCTGTGATTTGAGAATTAGCTCACCGTTTAACTAACCACAGCCTGCGGCATTGTAAGGGAAAGTTTACACTGTAAGGGTGGTTGGGTGGGGGTGAAAGTGGGGTTGGAGCAATCATTGTTGAATAGAATCCAGGGAAATGGTTAAGCGGTGAACGTTTGATGAGGAGGGGCTGTGTTTCAAAGTAAAAGAAAAAGAGTGCGCATACATTATTGAAAGACTACAAATTTGGTATTATGTATGTATTTTTTGTATTAACAAACGGTTAATAGTGAGTGACACCGGGGTGAGTTCTGGAAGGGGGAGGGGATGAAAGGGTCGTACATCTCAGTATTTAGACACTAAGAGCATAAATTTACAAATTATGTACAAGCCGAACAAACTTGATTTTGTAGCTAATTGGAACTATTCGTACAGTGAAATACCAGAAGTTTTATAAAGTATGGACGTTATCATGAAACCAATTGACTATGACGACTAAATAAACAGGTGACGTTCAAGGTAATAAAACTAACAAAAAACGAGGAATAGAACAAGACGAAGTAACAGGAATAAAGATAAATGACTTTGGAAGCGAAATCAAGCTCCTTTTCTTCTGCTAACCTCCTCTCTCAACCCCCCCACCCCTTATTTTTGCGTCTTAAGACTCACCTCCTTGGTATTCAAGACAACTTGGCAAAGTTCAGTAACGTGATACCACCACTCTCTTGAATCCCATTACAGATTCCCTAATTATGTAACAGTAGACTCCTTTCGTAAATGGTGAAGACGAATAGGAGGGGTCAGGGGGGATATAGGCGTAGAAGGTGTGCGATTGGAAGGGGGACTATGACGGGGGAGGGGGTCGAGGAATGTAAAGTGAAAATGGCAACCGAGTTAGCTCGGTTAATTGTTTAAAGGAACAACCAACCCAAGAACCCATACATTATTCCATTTTCTCCTATCTCCTTACCGCTTTATTGGAAGAGACGGGAGAATTAAATCGTTCGCACTAAAAGTGTACACTCGTAAACGCAAAAGGTAACTTCAATTTCGACTTAGCCTAGCCCTAACATGAGAAAAAAAATCTCATTTTCGTACATAAAAAAGGAGATCACTTTTATACAATACGTATAGCGACACATAAAGCTATGTACAACCTTTGGCTATGGTTTCCTGGTTTTTCCGTGGAAATCATCCCCGTGGGATGTACCTGAGTTCATATGTTTTTCTTTAAGTAGGAATTATCTTTGAAAAACTGGTGACTAGTAAGACATCAGAGATATTCACGATACATCAGTTAAGACGCGCTATTCTTGCTGTCTCATGGGATAGCTAGAATGGTACACATTTAGCACCGTGAATACACCCCAATTTTGTTTTAAAAGAAAGTTCATTGCGGCAGTGCAATAACTTCCGACTCGCACGGTGATCGAGTTGGTGGATGCGACCCGACTCCGGTCGTCGACGCCGCAGCGGCCGCGGCCGCCGCAGCAGCAGCAGCCGCTACAGCCACCGCCGACGTATAGCCACCGCCGCCACCACCACCACCACCACCGACGCTGACAGGCGGCCTAAGTTCCGTGTGTTGTGTCTCTTTGTGTCGTCGAAGGTCGACTTTACGCTGGAAAGCCCGGCCACACAGGTCGCAGGCGAACGGTTTATAGCCGGTGTGCTTTCGACTGTGGGTGATGAGGTTTGATGATTGTGAGAACGCCTTGCCGCACACTTGGCATTTGTGAGGTTTTTCGCCTGGAAACAAGAAAATAATGGCGAAAGGAAGAAGGGTAGGGAGGAAAAGAAAGCTGTTAGACTGCGTGAAATTATGTCTTCTTAATCTTAAATATACTAAATCGCTCTGGACTATATTCGGTCAAGTTTCATGCGAAAATGCGAAAGAATTCGCAAAAGGGCTCAGAACTATACCCCAGCCAACCATCGACTCAGGTTTACCCATGTTCGTATACTGTAATTTTACTGAAAAATAGGTGCTCATCAGGCGAACCGGGCCAGCCGTGGCCATCACGCGATGTTGTTCCGGTGAAGGGGGGGGGGCAAAGGCTTAACCCAACGGCCACAGGCTCAGAGATGGAGGGCAAAATTCGAGTCATAAACCTGGAAAATGTGTTTCTGAGGAAAAATCATTATGTTTTTGGCTGATTAAGACAGTTTTTTGTGTACAAAAACAGTTTCGAGACCGAATGGAAAAACTGCCCCGTACTCTCTGTGACTCCTACCCTATTGAAGCCCCAACCCGACTGCTCTTACCATTATTTTACTGAAAAATACGTGCTGATCAGGCAAACCGAGCGAATGTTGTTAAGGGGGGGGGGGCAAAGGCTTAACCCAATGACCGCAGGCTTTGAGGAAGATTCGAGTCATAAACCTGGAAAATCTGTTTCTGAGGCAAAATCAACATGTTTTTGGCTGTTTACGACAGTTTTTTGTGTATAAATATCAGTTTCGAGACCGATGGAAAACCAGTCCCGTGCTCTCTGTGACTCCCACCCACCATTGAAGCCTCAACCGAGTGCTCTTGACTTTCACCGGCGAGTACGTTCATCTTCGAACAAAACTCAGAAACAAAAACTAATTACACGGAACGAGCGGTAGGGGAGGGGGTGTCCCTTGTGAAGATTGAGTGCTTCCTCCGGGAAGTGGTTTGGGTGGCATAGTAGGAGAACTTGGGGTGAAAAAGGTTTTTAGAGTGATGAAAACCTCCTCCCCCTACCCCTTGGCCGTTCCTACCAAGAATGGTAGCACCTATAACGACGGAGACATCGAAAAGGGAAACGCTCGTTGCAGGGAGAAGATGGCGGCGGGGCAAATGAAACAATTTCCCAATCCGTTTTCCCGAGCGTCAACACTCAACGGCGAGCTTCTCCCTTGGCTAAACAGAACAGAATGAAATTTAGATTGGCGTACTCTCCATCTCTCTTCACCCTCTTTCCTGCTCAACCCTCTACTTGAGCGGGTTTTGGCACAATATTTTCCTTTGGCCGATGTGGGGGGGAGGGATGTCCCTCTTTTTCGGCACCAACAGCCTCTCTATATACCGCCACAGTTCATCTTAGCCTCTCGAAAAATTCTCTAGACACTTCAAGATACTCCCGTAGTCCTCGATCTTCTTCCCCCTGAAATGAAAGCGCCTGGATTTTTCTACAAGCCACAGACTGAAACATACCTCCGGTTCCACCCTAAACTTACGCGTCATTTTGGAAATACGGAAACTTCTACCAGGTTTTCCCATCCCGCCCACCATTTTTGAGTGGCCGCATACCTGGATGATGCGTTGGTTTCAATATAGTGGCAACTCAACACCTAATTAAATCGTAAACAATAAAATTAATTGATAAACCGATTCGGTTAAATCTGTAATTTTTATCTTGATTGTGGGGCACTGAAGGCTGAGGTTTACTTTTCGATTTCGTTTTTTAAATTGTTGTATAGTCGCAACACCCGATAGAGTATAATCAGTACGATAACAATCAATAAATTGATTAACAATGCTAATTTCAATATTTGATCAACGATTTATTGGACACGGGTTTCAATCGAATTTCAACCCATCTCCTTCTCCCCTCCTATACAACCAACGTCGTCGATCTTTAAGCCACGCGGGCTTAGGGCCCACGGGAAGAAGAGACGACTCCCTGGATTCACGAAATCAAACAC
The DNA here is from genome assembly GCA_038030265.1 of Corythucha ciliata. Taxonomy (NCBI): domain Eukaryota; kingdom Metazoa; phylum Arthropoda; class Insecta; order Hemiptera; family Tingidae; genus Corythucha; species Corythucha ciliata. Next base: position 57,227,905 of record CM075938.1, read on the forward strand.
CCAACATTGCATCAGTTATTTTTTTTGGTGGGATTAAAAGTAATTTTTGAAAGAGTTGCATCAGATTGGGATTAACTGACTAAAACTGGATACTGCGCAAATAAACTGACTCGGGCCACTTCATCACTGTGCCGAAGTATTAAACCTGTCAATGGTTGAGCATCACGATTGGTTGAAACCGTGAATAAAACAACAATTTCGACGTGATTTAGCTCAGAAACAGCAGAGTATAAGCCCACAATTTCTATAATGTGGGGGGGGGGGGTGAGTTAAGGCCTACGATATGGTGCCTTTAAAAATGTATCAAGAAAGAAACGGTGAAAAGGACTGCCCTCGAGGAACTGCTACATGGGAGCAATCTTACAAAAATTAACGAAAATAGGGGCGAGAACACTCCCCCCACCATCCACACGGTACCACCATCACGAGTTTGAAATAGCAGCGCTAAGGGAAAGGGGGAAACCAGAGAATTGATATTTATTTTTATTGCTTCAAAGCAGTTATCTCCTCACCCTTTGTAGAGCTTTTTTCCCCTTTTTTTTTCTCTTCTTCATCTTCAAGAAAAAGAAATCATTTTTATGGCCAGCCAACTTCAGAGCTTGGAAACCCCCACGCATATCCTCCTACAAAACCAAGTATTCGCCGTTCCCCAAAGCCTTCTTTCATTGGCTAAGTGTTGCCATCAACGGTGATTACTACCTCCTTCTCGAGGCGGTGGTGGAAAACAGTTGGAAAGATTTTTTCCGCGGTTGAAAGAAATAAAAAAAAGGGTGCCGCTCTAAAAGCTAATTACAGTAACTGATGGAAGGGTGCTGGAGGGGGGCACAAAATGTGATTCCTCCGTATGAAGTGAAAAAAAAATGATAATAATAATAAAAAACACCCCTCCTCCTCCTTCCCTTCATCAACAAAAAATTCTTCAATTCGTTTGATTGTTTTTTCTCACGCCCCGCCTGTTTTTCAGAGGGCTATAATAGAGGGATCATGAAGGGGGGTTCCCTATCCTAACAGTCCCCCGAACGGAGTTCAAATCCTGAGGGACAGCCCATGGGAACGGGGAGAAAAAGGCATTGATTAATATTTCAGGGAAATACGCACAGAGGAGGGGGGGGGAGAGATGAGAAAGAAGGAGAACTCAATCAAGCAACATAAAATGATATAACACAGACAGAATGGACGGGGTAAGGGACGTTTAGCGACATGAAGCCTTATAGTGTGATTGTTGCCTTTCTGAGCATTGTGTTCCATTATGGGGTGGAGCACACCATATGAAGGAGAAGTCCTGGGGGATCTCAATTTAAGGGTGGAGGGGGGAGATTTTTTTTCTGTCTCACTTACTGTCTTACTTGGACGTTTCTTTCAAACAGAACACGAAAAAGAAATCATACGACTAGAAATTGTTTTTTCCCTCACTTTTTTCTTCTCACAGTAACCGTGGGGAGCGATTTTAAAAATCTAACGCTTAAACAAACGAGATTCTATTTTCTTAAGGACATGTGGTATTGTGTTCAACACTAGGGCGAACGCTTCCCTTGGTCCTTCTCATTGCACTTGTCGAACAGAACAGGGCGGACGCGTTGGATGTTATTGTTAAAACCCGGGAGAGAGGCCAATCTGTCATGGTTCGATCCCATTCATGCGTGGGGGAAAGGGAGGTGTAAAAGGATCTCTTGCGTCGGAGGGATTGATGTTTCATATAATGCCTGTGATTAAATTGGTTTATAGTTCTAAAAATATTGAAAAATTGCAGCGCTTGTTGAGAGCGCAGAATGATGACGAGGGGAGGAAGAATTGATCCCCATCCCCCTTCTCACTCAACCATTCTGCCACAAGAACAACAAAGGTATCTCGGTCGTTTTAAGAATTATAATCACGAACTGTTTATTCAAGGACGTCATACTCGTTTGTGTTCCTCCCTTTAGCGTCTCCCGTGGTCGAAAGAAAAAAGCTTTGATGTCGAACAGTTCGATAGCCCCCGTTTATTTTGCTACTTCAAATGTTTACCTTCGCCAGTGGTTTCTTTTAACAAAAACACTCACTGTATTTTTGTTCTTCTTCCTTTGCATAAGTAGTTCATGGTTTTTTTATTGCTGTTCTCTGGTAAAAACAGTTTGCATTGATTTGTCCTCCTTAATGCGCGAGGCTTTGTGCCCCCGTAGGAGATGACCGCGGACTGAATCACTGAACCCCTGTGCACACTTGGATGCTATTTCTGAGGGGGAGGGGCAGGGCTTCGAGCGAGACTCGGAAAAGGTTTTAGCCTACCTCTGTAGTCAGGCATCAATAGCTATAAATACAAGAGAGGAAAGAGGGATCCAATCAAAATAGTTGGTAGTGCTAGTGCAGGAAACTCACTGATCAGCTCATGAACATGTCACGAAGTTGGCCCCCAAATATAGACGAAACAGAACAAAGACGCAAAAATTACGACGTGGACTGCTTTCATCGCAGGCCAGGGCCATAACCGCATAAGCTGGCGATGCTATCATTAGCTCTATAACATTATTCGTGACATAGCGTCATTTTTTTTACTGCTTACGTTGATTTTTAACGCTTGTTGTAGCTTATGGTTGACTCCCAGGGGACTTATATGTAAAACATGCATAAATCTGTAGCCGTAGGAGTCTATATCGTCTGTCTTCCCTCGTTGAGGTTCGTCAAAAATGGACTGGTTTCGGCTGCTTGCCGTCTTCAGCATTTGGTTTCCCAACTGAACCCTCGTAGTTTAAGCGATTCTACTAACAATTAATTGCAAATTAGATGACCCTTGTCTTAGGACTTTTCAAGGGATTACTCCCCCCTCACCGCACCACCCTAGTCACCATGCAGTGAATTCGAGGGAGTGGGGAGGCTGAAAATAAAGAATTAAACTTTATTGAAGCTAAATACTTACCATTTTTACTTGTTTTGAGTTCCGAGAAAAAATTGCTCCCAGGGTTGCTGGGACACATAAAGAAAAAAGAACAATTGTAAAACACGCACTGACCCGATTCGTGCGTTTGAGTTCCGAGAGGGAGTTTCTCTCTGGTGGGGCTCGCTCTTAGCGTGAGCCTCTCAGGCTAGCTCAGTGGCAGAGCGCCTGGCGCGAAACTAGGAGGTCGTGGGTTCGAATCCCACCCTGGGAGCAATTTTTTCTCGGAACTCAAAACAAGTAAAAATGGTAAGTATTTAGCTTCAATAAAGTTTAATTCTTTATTTTCAGCCTCCCCACTCCCTCGAATTCACTGCATGGTGACTAGGGTGGTGCGGTGAGGGGGGAGTAATCCCTTGAAAAGTCCTAAGACAAGGGTCGTCTAATTTGCAATTAATTAATTGCTGGGACACATAAAGAAAAAAGGACTACTAACAATTTAAAGACTTACATGTATATCCACCGACACATACAGGGTGGATGCGTGTAAGTGTAAAAAAAAAATTGGGTTCAAGTAAACCTCATTTGCAATCTAAAACCCTTCGAGATATGATTTTTAAACATCTTTTTAGGATAACATCATTTTCCTTGACTAAATGCGAGTATCTCGCTTCCCAGCTGACTTTCTGCAACTTTTGACGATGGATTCGGGAGGAGCACACTCTTTTCTGTTAGGCCTCTCTATTTTCGTCAAAAAATAACTATTTTCTATGTCCTCGGCAGCTCCTCCAAGTTGTGCGAAACGGAGATTATTAATTTTTCAATCAAAGTCAACCCCTCTCCCTTGTCCATACTAAATCTGCGCCTATCGACTTCCCATGGATCAGAAAAAGTTCTTCAACGTGTCTCTTTCAAAATTACTCATGAGCGTTTGTTTCATTAATTGGCGGTTTTTCGGCAGAAATTACAATTTTTTGAAAAAAGAGTGATTTTTCTATGAAAAAACGATTGCTTTTACCTGCAAAATTCTAACAATCCTTGTGAATTTCAGCATGCTCAGCGTCATGAAAACCTCACCTGAAGTGGCCCATCGAATGTATCCAACTGTGAACGCCACACAGAGTATCAAAAAAAGTCGCTCCGGCAGCCGGCTGTCGAATAAAGTGCATTTCACTACTACGAAGTTCGACGTTTTCAGTTAATTTGCGATTATTCGACAAAAATTTGTACTCAGTGCGACTATCTACTTTTATTTAGCAATTTCAACGAAATAATCGTTAATTTACTGAAATTCGTAGAATGGAATGCACACCATTCGACAGCGACGATAGCCAGCTGCCGGAGCGATATCTTTTGATGCTTTGGTGAGCGTTCTTATTCAGTTCCATTCCGAGGACTGCTTCAGATGAGGTTGTAATGATTTTTAGCATGCTGAAATTCGCAGGGATTGCTTGTACTTACAGGTAAAAACAAGCAATTTTGAATAGGAAAATCACTAATTTTTCTAAAAAATTGTCATTTCTTCCGAAAAATTGCCAATTAATTAAACAAACGCTCATGAGAAATTTTGAAAGGGACACGTTGAACAAGTTTTTCTGATCCATGGGAAGTCGATAGGCGCAGACTTAGTATGGACAAGGGGGGGAGGTTGACTTTTATTGAAAAATTAATAATCTCCGTTTCGCACAACTTGGAGGAGCTGCCGAGGACATAGAAAATAGTTATTTCTTGACGAAAATAGAGAGGCCTAACAGAAAAGAGTGCGCTCCTCCCGAATCTATCGTCAAAAGTTGCAGAAAGTCAGCTGGGAAGCGAGATACTCGCATTTAGTCAATGAAAATGATGTTATCCTAAAAAGATGTTTAAAAAAATCATATCTCGAAGGGTTTAGATTTTCGTACCATTGCTTATGGGAAGTTTTCGATCGCGAGGTCTACTTTAACCCAATTTTTTTTTTCACACTTATACGCATCCACCCTGGATGTATTACGAATCCATGTGAAAATGCCACAAGTGCGGTTGCAATGGCGGGATAATGTTATTTCTTATTCGGCGTCCTTACGATATTTTTTCCTGACCGTTCGTAGCGGGGACCCGAGGTCTGACATACAGCCAACGATAAATCCTGGGAGGGGGGGGGGCATTTCTGAAATACACTACTGGTGGCACGCATCCCGAAATCCCGATACGTATAGAACCAACGTATAGTTAGCCACTGAGCTCAAGGCTCCCCTACGAAATGAAATGGTACTGTGAGGGGGCTCCTGCTTCTCAGAATTTGTTTGGGAGACTGGCAAGTCAATCAGAATGAACCTGTTGTTGGGCAGTGAATAAAAGCGAAATCTAACGCAAAATCGCCCTACAGTGCGTAAAAACTTATAATAAATAGGACATTCGTTTTCGCCCAATCGCTGTTGTTAAGATGGTGGGACCTGCAGTGTGCTGTTGGCAGTGATTGGCGGTGGGCTATGCGGTTACCAAGGAAACAAACGGGGTGGTTTTTAAGGGTTGCTGCTCGTATACACGCTCTTCACATTCTGCAACCCCCTCGCCATTCCTTTTCCTTCATTTTCGAGTCAAACCTCGCTGTTAGACCGCTTTCATGTAATATAGACATTTTACTAAATACCAGTCGACTAATTGGCTTATGAACTTGCATTACGCTTGTTCATAGCAGAATCCGTCGGATATAACGCGAGTTTTCAACGGATTCCTCCGCTGCGGCCGACTTCCCCTCTCAATGACCTCAGTTTAATAACTTGGAAACTTTAAAAAAATGACATCACTTCCGCTCATTGAGTTTTGTCTGTTTTAATTAGGTACGCACTCAACGTAAATCATTCCCTCTGGAGGGCGCGCATCATACGGGCCCCGAGCGCATTATACACTCCCGGAGTCTATATCTCAATTAGATTCAAACCCGGGGGAAAATATGACTGGTTTACCCACCCCCTCCCATTGCTCGTTCTATCACTGTCTCCATCCTCCCCTATTGTAATCAATTTCACATTACCAAAATGGGATAGAATATCAAGTCCCCGTTCATATTAATAAATTATTAGCTTTTAAAATTGTTTGAATGTGATTTTACGTTTTGATTGTAGGTTTTTCTCAGAATACGAGTTGTACATTTATGATGAGAAGGGAGGGGGGCGGCTGTTGGTCATTACACTTTTGAAAGTTTTGAGGTAGTGGGGGTTAAAAGCGAAGAGTTAACAGCTCGCTTTTAATGCTAACTGCTTGGAACGTGTATGAGGCGTGTTGGGGAAAAGTGTTCAAGGGTAAGTCCTTACGGGAGTGGGGAGTTGATAGTTGAAGAAGTCTTTGCATGAGTGGGAGGGGGGTGGGGAGCAGGGTCCGTCAAAACACGACCCTTTTCGACCTTATACTTCTCTTCATCCCATTGCCTCATCATCCGCACTGTGAACCTATGAAGAGAGGCTTCGTATAAACGGGATGATGATGAGAGGGGTGAACTTTTTTTATGTGATCCCGAGGGATTAGGGGGGGTAGAGCTGGGATGTTAAGGGTGTAAAAAGGGGTGTGTGATCATGAAAAAGAAAAATTGAGAGGTTAGCTAAGAGGGGGTGAGGAGTGGGGGTGGACTTAGAGATAAAGACTAAACCCGTGAATTTTCGTAATAAACGAAATTGTAGTCAATTATGTTTTGATCCAGGAGCCAGACTCTAAAAAATATAATAAACACGGCTTTTCAACCCCTCTCTTCATGAAGTACTGGGTAATTTGATTGCACATTTTAATTTAATGCGCCCGCCTTTTTCGGGTGGTTATTTACAAACGACGAGACAACGCCAAAGAATCCTTGCAATCTCATAAATGGCTTCTGTGATTACCTAGGAACAAACGATCTCTTTTATCTTTTCACCAACCAACCCATTTCCCCTCCCCTTCACCGGGCCGCTCCTATATTCCTATGCAGGTTACAACAAAATAAGTTCATAAGTGAGCGTGAATAATAAGAGCGAGGGGTTGAACGCGTGCGGTATAAGAGTGCTTTTCCACCCTCTGAAGTCCCTCTCACACTCTGGCTCGGGCCTCTATGTAAGCTAAGCTCTCATGTGTTCCCCGTAATCCCATTATGCCGGGTACGCGTGTGTTGTTCCTTCCAGGGCTCGTCTCTCACCCAGCCTGTGTGACCCCTTTATAATTTATTTAGATCTCTATCTGCCCCCACACCTCGGTTTCCGTTCATCAAGTAATGATTTAAGAGGTTTAGGGACCATGAGACATGGTGTATGATTGCCATGCCTATACATATAGCGGCCGATTCTCACTATTAAAAAATGTTTTAAACGTAAATAATAACTCGCTGTATCACACTCTCAATAATATTTTGAAAAAATAATCATTTAATTTTATTTATTAAACTCTTTAAACGCTTATATTTCCTAAACATTCCATTTTTAACCTTAAACCCGTAAAACTGAAAGTTTTATCGATTTTTAAAATGAATGAAAAAAAAAAAAAAATCAAAGCTAATATTCCACATTGTTGTAATTAAATAATAAAGATTAAACCTCAAATTGCATAACAACAACAAATTGTACACTCCCAATTGGCTATAGCCCCGCAATCGACAGATGACTTTCCGAGCCTTTATCTCCGAGGATTATAATTGTTTTATAATTTTATTAACGCGCCGATAAAAGTTATCAGGCGCATCCTCCCCCTCCCGTCACTTCGTAGAAAAGATAAGCCAGATTTAAGGTGCCGACATTTATACGGAGGTTTACCGATTGAGTCTCTAATGAGATAGTGAGTTATTATTTACTTTTTGGATTAAGTCGCGGGATTACACGCCGCTCGGGTCGCGGCTCGACTAAATATCAAAACTTCTTTGTCGGCTCGATGTAACGCTTTAAAAACTTGTATAAATCTTGTTTTGGGTGTTATTAAAGGTTTTTTTTTAGTTGAGTATGTATGGGGAGAATGATCGGAAAAACGTCTTATCTTTTATGGAACGGTACCTCTGTTATTTCAACTCGCTCCTTTAATTGCATTGAAACTGATTAGCAGGGAAAACAGATTTTTAACAAAAATCACTATCGAAAGGTGAGAGCGTTTTTCGAGAATGCCAATTTTGTGCGGTATCCCCTCCCTCCCCCCCCCATCAATCCATTCGGTGTCAAGGAGGCACTTTTCCCCTACACACAATCACCCCAATGTAGAGCTTTTAAGTTGTCAATAATTGACTGGGACATGTGTAATCCCGTCGAGCGTATACGCGTCTCAAGTTGCAATCACATTCAATCCAACCTCCGCCCATCGTCATCACTTATCTTCAACAATAGCCCTCTATGTTATTGCAGTAGGGAGGAGGGAGAAGGAGAGGATTTTAAAATGAGTAATCGGGGATTAGACCGGACAGTGAATTGGGAGAGGTAGTGGGGGAGGTGTACATGAGCTGCAGGCGTCAAGAGTTATCAATTTTTTTTTGTAGAGTTGATGGTGAAGGGGGGGGGCAAGGGCCTTCGCGCTTTTCCAGCGTGCTTTAAAGAAAGTCTAGCTAAACGACCGCGAGAGTCAGGGGTGGATATAGCAAATCCCCCCTCCTCCTCACAGGTGGATTCACCAAGGGCCCAATTTCTAAGTCGATTAAATCCAAGTCAGTTTCCGGGAATGCCTTAGCGATTCAAGTGTCATGGGTGAACCCATGAATAGGTTTCTTAGCTTGAAACTCCAGATTTCGTGCGAAATGTACCCAGATCCCAGGCCTAATTTGACTGCATCCTTCTTCCTGTTATCCTGTGGACTCACTTCTGGACTCTTGGGGAGCGTCCCAAGAGTGGACGCTCCCCCCGAACTACACCACAGCCAGCCAACTGCACTTGCGTTCCCCTATCCACCACAAGCAGATTCCCGGGATCGAGAGCCCATCGCAGTACCCCATCAAACGTGGCCCGAATGTGACAAATTCAAATCAGCGGCGAGAGAAGATGTTCAACAATTCCGATCCGTACCCTTGAGCCCAGAGAAGAAACACCAAAAACGCCACGGAGCCCTCCGCCCAATAACTAAGACAACCACCGTCCAGGGGCCTTATTCCGAGTGGCGGGGGGGGATCCAAGGGACCCGGATAAGAAATAGCATTTTCCCCCTACAACTCTGAATAGCGCCCCTGGAGAGGATTTGAAAAGTTTCGACCTGTTAATTGGGAATTATAGAATAGTCTGGACTCAGTGCTTGCCAATTCCTGGACAGAGGCACTCCTTGGGGTTTCTGGAGGACTGTTTTCATTAAACAGGAGAAAGAAGGGAAGAGGGAAGAAAAGAAGAGGGAAACGCAATAAAATAAATAAAGGTGAATAAGTTAACGGTTTGAAAAATCACGAAACATCGGAGCTCATTCCCCCGCCCACTACCCCACCCAAACCGAGGAAATACTCTCACGCCGAGAGTTTTAGAGAAAAATAGGAAGACAGGGTTTTCTTGAGAGAGTACAATAAGCGAGACAGCGAATGGAATATTGCCGCCAGCCCTCACCATAAAAAAAAAGGGATGGAGAAGATACAGAGAAGAATCACGTTCTCTCTACGTGATCTAAACCATCACCCCACCTTCTCCATGTTCTTCGCAACTTCAAGGGGTTAAGCTAGAGATTATTAAAATAATTAAATATTTTAGCCCCTCGCCCTGCAGGCTACGATTCCTTGCCATGGCAATTATGTGCAAGGGAGACCTTTTTTTGTGCCGCCCATGCCATTTTCTAAGGTTTGGTTGTTCATGAATAAGAAGTGACTAGGAGGATGCAGGAGGAGGGGGACGAAGGAAAAGCTTTCTTTTAAAGTCTGGAATTTACTTAATTACTTCCCCCCACCCCGTTTTTTTTCATTGTACATTTTAAGCGAAGCGTTGAAAATAACGAGGACTTTTTTTCCTTCAGAGTTTGATTTGAAATCCTGCTCAGCGCCTTTGCATCAACACAAAACGAAGTGTTGGGCAGGGGGTGGCTGAGAGGCAAATAAGGCCAACATGTTGGTGTACCTAGTCAAGAATCCCTAAAGACGTACGTACCGCGGACATATGAATCCAATAAAAATAAATTCGTAATACACTCATTTTGTTGAAAATACATTAATAATCTCTATGGTGTCGGGAGTCTCCTCCGCCACCCTCATTCGCCACTGCATTGAAATAAACGCGGATTATCTCCAAAACTTGGAAGAGAACCGCCTGATGGCATGGGAGGAGTAACATTAAGGGGTGTTTGAAACTAAGAGACGTTGATTAATAACATCCCTCGGCACACCATCAGCCACCCCCACCCAGTCACCACTCAGCTCCATAATCTTCAACCCTTGGCACTAGGAATCGTTCTCTGTCTTCGTAGAAGTGGGAGAAAGCGTTAAATCCCTTTTATTAATTGTCTCCTTCAAGTGAATTATGCACTAATTACTTCGAAAAGGGTGAGAGGGAGAGGTGGGCAAATCTAGAGCTAAGACTTCCCTTTTTCTCTCTTCGTCTGTCTTAAGGGCGGGCTTTCCTTCCAAGATGGTGGTGTTAAGAGAGGATGAGGGGAGAGTAACGAGGTCCTAGGAATTTCATCCTGGGGGCTGATCAAAAAAAGTTGGATGAGGGGTGTGAGGGGCATGAACGCGGGCTATTGATTCGCTTCATTTTTTTTAATCGAAGGTAAACGCGCTATTTGAGTTCATTATTAATTAATTTTTATAAAAGGGGTAGCACGAAACTGTAAAATCTTTAGCATGCCACAGGAGCGCCCCTTTTCTCTTTTAATTACTCCCTGTGTCAACCACGGGGGAGGGACTTTGCTTAATATTGTGTTAGAGGTGTTATTAGTTAATTAAAAAACTTTTTTTAAAATTATAGAGCCCGAGATAAATAGACGAAAGTAGGATTAGGGAGGGGGGGCGAAAAACTAACGAGTGTCCTTTAAATTGACGAGCAAACAAGTACGGTTTACGCGACTATAAGAGGCGGGAACCTCCCCGGTTGGGCTACAGTTGAAGGGTTTACTTGTTTTTAAGGGTGTCGACAGGATGAAGAGAAGTTAAGGGAAATTCTACTCCCTCTGGGTCTAAACAATTAACTCGGACGTAACTATCGAATTCTATAGGACTAGTGTTGTTTGTAGGGTGGGGGTGGTGGCACTCAAGTAAAATTAACAAATATTGCGCTCTGCATGTTTCGTAACACTGTCCAAACTACGAGTTTGTTCAAGTTATTTGCTGTTTCTCTCAAACGTTTAAAACGGTGGTACTGGTGTGGACTGTTTAAAGAGAAATGTGTGTAGTTTCCAAGTACATGATGAGTTGTAGTTTGAAGTTAGTGCTTGCTCTGATAAAAAAACGTTCGGAAATAAAATAAAAACGTAAAAAATCTTAAAATTCCGGGGCTGGCAGTGTGAAAAATCTGACTTGAAAGCGTACAGCTTTACGGAAAAGGTGGCAAAGGAAAAAGTGCTTCAGGGGTGTTAGTAAGGCGATGGAGTAGAAGGGTGAGAGCTGATTGGAGGCGGTTTAACAACGTTACTTCCCCCCTTATTCACTACCCACCATCATCCAGGCGCCGCTCCTTTTTTTCAGCTCTCCCCTGCCTCTCACCTGGTTAGAGTGAGAGAAGTTACGCGGATGAAGGTGAGAAGGGCGAAAAGGGTCGGCGGAGGCGGCAAAGGCGCATTGATCCCGCCACCAGGTCACGTCCGCGACAGATTCAGGATTTCACCGGTGTCCAATTACTTTAGGGGCCCAAGGGGGCCTTCTAAGGAGAGAATTTTGGCGGCTAGGTGATGGGATGAAGAGGAGGGGGGAGTATACACTTTGGACTTTAACAGCCCTCGATCCCTCATTGACCTTACGAGGGGAGGGGGGAATTTAAGGGGGTGAAGCTCACCAACCGGATAAATAAAACGGAAAGAAGGAAGCGCCAGATTTTAAATGAAACCAAGTATCCTTCCTCTCAACAAAACTGTAAAACCTCGCCCAATCGGAGAAAATTTTTCCTCCACCCCCCCCATCACCCATACACACTCATTTTAGAAGCAATTTTTTCAGGTACCTATTTAATTTAAAACCGAAATAAAAAATAACAATGTAAACACACTGGGTTTTTCTCCACGCACGCTAGCTTTCGTGACCCTCGGAGGACGTGGAGAGATACTCCAAAGCTCACGATTATTAATTCATTAAAATTTGACCGTAGTGAGTCGCCGGAAAGGCACGGGGGAGAGGGAACCTTTTAGGGTACACACTAAATGATTTGGTCAACTCTTTCGTTAATTTCACGCAAACATAATTCTCAATAACACACGTAGGGGACGGGGGTGATTCCCGTTCAAGTTGGACGGTTTCAACTCGCTCAAAGAGACTTTTTGTTATCTCTGATTCACGGTCGTCATAAAGATAACAATGTTCGAGGGAACAAAGGGTGAAGGGGTACACATCCAAACCTAGCCGATTGTGTTCAAAACCGGGGAAAAAGAAAAAAGTCTTACCTGTGTGTATGTACGTGTGCTTCTTCATGTCAGACTTCTGGTGAAATCGTTTACCACAGTACTGGCAAGGATAGGGCCGCGTGTCAGAATGAATCAGAAGATGAGTCGACAGGGTCGAACTTCGTTTGAATGTTTTACCGCACTGTTTGCACTGGAACACTTTTTCAACGTTGTGAACAGACCTCCGGCAACACAGCCACCTGGAAACACACAAGATGAAGGATTGGGGAGTTGGTGATGGGGGGGGGGGTGTAACCTTACCGGTGTTGCGATAGTGACACCTCGGCGCCGAAGGTTTTATTGCACAGTTCACAGGCGAACGGTCGTTTGCCATTGTGCGAGCGTCGCGAGTGAACTTCAAGCCCGTGAGGTGTGGGAAACATTTTCTCACATTTTATACAGGGGAAAACGTCGGGGGCGAGGAAGTGATGATGATGACCGCCACCGCTACCAACGGGTGATGAAGGGGCGTTAGCAGAACTGCTCGCTAAGAACTGTTGCCTGAGTCTGTATAGTTCTTCTGGACTTGCAGCGGCACCAGTCCCTATGGATGACCCTATAATGAATTCGTTGAAAAACCAAAATTTAAAAGTTTTAGAAGATTTTTGAAAACGGAATTCAATATCATACCAGCTGGATTTGACGCCGCTATAGCCGCGTGCATCGCTCCCAGACTAAGGTACAAAGAACCCGTCAATAAATTCCTATTAGCGTCCTCTTTCGACGCTGGATACAACGGAAGAACGTGCCGCCCCAATATGTGATGATACGGAGGCGGTGAGGTTCGTTGATGCTGAGTACTTATCGGTGGGGGTGACGGTCGTCGGGCACGAGGAACGTCCGGCCTCAACAGAGCGGAAACGCTGAAGAAATCCGAATTTTTCGAAGGCCGCGACGACGTTATCGTCGGCGACCGTGGCGGTGGCGGTGAATCGACTTCCAGTTCGGGCGATGAACAACCCTCATCGTCAACATCCTCGGAGGACGTCATAGTGGTGACATCACTCGACTCCTTTCTTCTCGACACTTCTTCTTCGTCCGATTCATTTTTAATCAACCGGTCGACTCCAAATTTTATCTCATCTGCAATTTCAAAAAAGTCAACAGGTTGAATTAAAATTAGTTCGCAACCCCTCCCCACATACAGGTTTCATCAAAAGGAAAACATATCTTTCAAGCGGCGCCCTTTCCAAAGCCCCTGTTTTACCATTCAACTCGCGTAACATCGTGATAATTATATCACTTAAAAGCTTCCCTCCTTCATTTCCATGTTAATCCCAGGCGCTTAATGGCACCCCTTTCACGTGACTTGCCAACTGAAACGCTTCTTTCGACTTTTCCTCGCCAGTTTTCCCCAAAATAAAGACGCGAGCGTAATGATGGGTGGAGGGATCTCGCAAACTTTATTGATAGTTGTGATTGAACGAAACCTTTATTTGTTTTTGTTGCCTTGATAAAAAAAACCCGCTCTGGTATGATCCCCCCTCTAAAAAGAATAACTATTCGGGCCCCCAGATATCCTCGCAGAGCCCCAATAAATATTGTAACAGAGAGACTCCCAAAAAAGATTTACTTGTCGACCTTGATAAGGAAAGGGAGGGCTTTGAAAGGAGATCAATGGGTTGTAAACATTATGACAAGTGACGCCCCCTCGCTCCCAACACACACCCATCCCAACCAACATTTTACCGCGAGTTTATCAAAGTTTATCGTCCGTGCAGGGCCTCAAAACGGCTTTGCGGAGATTTACGAGAGAGAGAGAGAGTGAGAGAGAGAGCGTGTGTGTGTAAAGGTACAGGCCCGCTTAAACTATAGCACTCGGGACAATAGTAGGAAAGGGGGCCCAGGTGACACGGGTGATAAGGAAGGGAGAGGCTCGCTATCTTTCTTGGGTTAAACGCTGAAACTCCCCGGGTGTTAAGAGTAATAGCGATGGAGTAAGGGAGGATAGATGCCAAAATCAACTGACAATCACTTGAATATCGTGGTTAGAAAAAGGCCCACACAATGTGCCCCCTGGGCGAGGTCTGGGCGGTGTTTCAAAAAAAAAAAAAAAAAAGGATTCGTCCCTTTTTCAGCCGTACGAAAGAGGTGATATTGGGCTATCCATGGCCCAATAGACCCTAGTTGGTTCCAAATACATAGACGCTTAAAGTGCGCTGCAGGCGTGTTCTCATGTGGTCGACTTTACGGGCACGATATTAAGAAAAGGTCCGAGAAGATGTGGGGGTTTGCCGAAAATTTGAAAAGAGCCGTCAGAACGCGGTGCCAGGATGAGGTCAAAACAGGGCTTCTAAAAGAACGTATTCGTCCCTTTACGAGGCATTTGAGAGGGACAATGTTGCGCCGTTTTGCCAGCACAGCAGGCAACTTGCAGTGCAGAGACGCCTGCAGTATAAGCCGTGTCCACTATAGTGGTTGACTTCATGCACCGAAGCCTAGGGCCGAGGCCTAGTCAACCAAAACTTCATGAACAACCGCAAAATTACGTCGCTCGGATCTAAATATCAGTGAGTTCCTGGCTGAATTTTGGTGGTATGGACATTTTCGGGTCTTAATTTCTATTGAAATTGCCAGTGCCTGGGTCTATTGTGGCGGCAAAAACCAAGCATGCCGGTATACGAAAAGCATGGCGACTACCAACGAAATCGGAAGTTTCCTGGCTCAATATTCACGCGATTGAAAGTTTCAGGACTTAGTTTGCAAGTTTTGGGAGAAATTGCTAGTTTCGCGTAATTTCGACAAAATTGTGAGGTTTGGGACCTTTTTTATATTGGCCGAACAGCGCCCTATAAGCTTGTGAAACCTGTGACTCCCCCCCCCCCCCGAATTTCATTATCCGGCGCGTTCATTGTTGAGACGAAGGCTCCCGAGGGTTTTAAACAATGCGAAATGTTTCTCACCTTTTGGCCAATAGAGTGGCCAATGTCAGTCGGATCCCCGGGGAGCAGGTTGAATACCGGGACCCTTCAGGGATGTTGAAATTGTGCACACAACTCATCGATTTTAACTGAGTTCATTGAATTAGGTGATTTCACGATATAAGCGAAAATCTAAAGGTTTCCTTATAAATCTACTGTTTTCTAGTAATCGTCCATTCGTCCTACACAGTTATTTCCCTGAGCCGGATCAGGGGCCCTATTCAGAGTTTCATCCAGAGACCATTCGAAATAAGGCCCCTGTAGGCCCTCCCCATCCACCAATTCTAAATTATAACGCGTAGTCAATTTTTGCATTATTTATGTGTAATAGCGGTGGAATGTGCCATTCTGCCATAGTGGAATGTGGTTGCCAGTGATGATAATAGGGGAGGGGGGATTTTCGTACCATTGAGCGCTGTGAGTTTCATGAAACAACATACAATACGTCACCGCCGGATAGTCTGGACAATAAACATTTTGACAAAAGTAATCCCTGAATCAATGCCAGTTCAAATCTGTCAACCGTCTGTTGTTTTAAACAATAACGCGATTAGTTAAATTGGATTTTTCCAATGGGAAAGCCGTGGAAATTCTCTGTGTCTCTTTTTCTGTAGTTCTTTTGTATAAAATATGACGGGAGGAAAAAAAAAATACAAGGTTGAGGATAACTGTAAATACATGAACGTGCAATGATTGTCCCTCTCGCCATTGGAAAAGGGCGTTGAAGCTGTAAACCGCTTCGAAACCCTCCTCCTCTACCCTTCACCATCAATTTCTCTGAACTAGAACATATTGCCCTGGGTATCGCAACAGATGGGGAGGGCTTCGGCTCATTTGCTACTCCGCAAGCCTATTCTTCGATGATGAGAAGAAGGAGCCCTCCCTTCTAGGCGTACAAACGGAGTCAGCGGACCCGTGAAATCTTCTGATTAAACCAATTCATTGTTATTGTACTCATAATACGTCCCCTACCGATACATTGCTTCTATTTTCATTTGAAAAAGGGATACGATGGGGGGAGGGAGTGAGGGAGAAATAGGGCGAAGTGCACGTCTTTATTAATTCCCCAAATTCGTGCCGAGTCATTTGACTCTGACTACCATGAATTTGTCAACAACAAAGCGGTATTGTACCAAAAATAATGAACTCATTGATCTTCCATGTACAACCTACCCCTTTTCAAAGTTTGCTAGCGTGCAAAAAATCTGTTAAAATGTAACAGTTCTCTTTTTCTCTTGCAAAAGGGGTTAGCCACTCTGCACACCCTTCTCACTATAAAGCGCTGTTCTTTAAAAGGACTGCAATATACTGGCTGGGCATCAGGTGGTATTCCGATTCTCTGGGCACACCTAAGGGGCCAATTTAAAGGAAACACCCTCACACCGCTCCTATCCCAGAAGCACACTCTCAACTGATACGGGAGGGGGGAGGAGACTCAGTTAATTTGAAGATTGTGTTCCGCCGTAAATATATATTTTCCTTGGGTTTTCTCTTCTCCCCTTATATTGATTCCAGTGATTGTAAAGCTGTGCCAACGGTGCCAACTTTATTTGGTATAAAATTAAAGATCATGCGCTCTGGAGTAAAATAATAGGATTGATTACCTCATATATTATAGGTCTATAGGACCCCCCTCCCATCTTCTCAGCAAACCTGTCAAGTGCCTCAACAGAAAACAAAAAACAGTCAAGAGACCTCCCCCCCCCCTTCGTATAATCACGCTTTGTTTGGCTTTGTTGTATTATTATTCATATTTTTGATATTTGCATTACCGAAAAGTCGTTTCTGTTTACCGAGCACGATATAAATCGGACGGCATCACGAAACCCTCGCAACAATCAAGTTTGAAAAAAAAAAAAGTTCCTATCACCCAAAGAAGAGTACAGGTAACTAACAATGATCATGATAAAAAGTATGGATTGAGAGTTTAGTTGGTGCTGAGTGGGGGGTAGGGTTGGAGGCATACGGCCTCTGTGTGATAAATCTATTTTTGATGTATTTACAAGTTAGTGCACACAGAGCCCCTTTTTCCGTATAGTTTACGACGGGGGCCAGTCTTGTTTACTTTGCGCTCAGGGGAAAAAAGTGGAGAGGACCCCCCCTCTCACAACTGCGGCTATCATGTGTGTGCCGTGTCATTGATTTGCGTTCCAACTTTTGCTTGAACAAATAATAAGTTGGGAGAGTCGTTTCTATTATTTTTCAGGCGGGAATCGAATAATAATAATAAATAACTTAATTTGAGGGGTTTACCTGAAGGACTTGAAGGTTTGGTGATGCGTTGGAAGTCAGGGCTCATGGAAATGGATGAAGTCGAACTGTTCCAACTTCTAAAACCATGCTCAGCGGATCCTGCAATCATGAGAATACGGGCGTTAGATATTTCAAACGAAACACCTCGAAATATTATAATGTAGGGTTCGATCAAAGCCCAAAACCACAAAACGCTATATATGTAACTATAAAATCACTGTAACAACATGAGTCTTAGACCGTCTATTCACAAAAAACTCTAACCATCACGAATGCAACAACAACAACTCCCACTTTTAGCTTGTAGACTCATCCACTTCGGTCTTCAGGTGTGCACCTGTTAGGACGTCTGTAGGGATGGGACTCGGTGCGTGCAAGTCCTGACCACCCCCCCCCTCTCTAGATGGTCAAGGCCAGCGCGTTCTAATTGTAATCCCAAAAAGCTAAAAGCTCAAAACGCCATAACTATACGAAGGCCTGATTCGGAGCCTCAAGGGAGTCGCCTTTCACCCCCACCATGCGACCATGCCCTACCAACACCGCCACAACATTTCCGTATCAAATGCTCCCATGTTTTTCAACAACGAAAAATGGACAAAAGAAGACCTGGACGCCGAAAGTGGAACAAGTAGAACTGTGGATAAAACCAAAGATTGAACCCCTATCTGATGTAAACGAACTTTTTGGCACCTACTACGTCGAGAATAAGTGGTCCAAGGGGAAGGTATGCGGTCCACGGCTAGCACTACCACATTTTAACCTCTTTGGCCTGTTTTCCGGGTGCCCAAATATTCCCGAAAACCCCGGCCGTCTTCTCGACAGGCTTAAAGTGCACGAGTAAGGCCTCTTTTACACGTGTGTAGGTTCAATTTGATAACAAACAGAACATTTCGGGCGGGGACCATCTGTATTTTTTTTCTAAAAATGGCTATTTTGATCAAAAAACTTACTCGTGAAAAAGGGGCTTATAAGAAACTGGATCCGAGAAAATCAACCAAATCTACGATAATACAAAACGCTCACTAATGGCCGATTTTTAAAGAGCGCTGACGGTCACTCACTTCTTAGTGGCGTTGTGGGAGAAACCGGCTGCTCATGGTAATAATTAAGCGTTGTCCAAGGGACTCATAGTAAACCACGTGCGGATCAAATCGAAACACTTGAAAATCGCTCAGTTCAACTCATGAGTAATTTCTGCGATAATGACCAAAATTTTAAAATGGGCAAAACCGCGGCTAGGTTTCTCGGCATGGGAAATCCTAAAATCCCTTTAATAGGTTCCGCCCTTGATTCCTGGATTTTTGACCGCTTTGTCCTGCTTCAGGAGCCGTAAGAATTTTTACGCTATGGCGGCCGCGCAAGCGACATACCCAAAGTCCATGCACGGGAGAACCTCGTCGGCCCATACACATAAGTTGAAAAAGTCGGCCTGAACCATCGAAATCGCGAAACACCCATTTTCGCACCCATTCAAACGTACTCAATAAGATTCCCTTTTAGGGTACGTTCAGAGTGCACGCGAGTTCCGATTCCGATTGCCTGCAGAGGTGCCCGCAGTGCGTAAAGTTTTCAGAATGGGAATCAGCCAGAAAGATGGAGTTGTCAACAGAGGTATCTGTTGGTTGAATTGTTGCTTCAGAGGAAAATAGCAAATTAAAAATAATTCAGTTCACAAAATTAACGAAGAAAGAGATGAATACGGCGAATACATCATTTATTTCCAGCCTGCAACTATCGCCTTTTTATGTTGGAGTATTCAAAGTTTTAAGGAGTTCGGAGTACGTCCCATATTGGCCGCTTCATAAAAACTTTCGATAGTACAGCTCGTTTATCCATGACGCTCTCGTGAAGTCACTTTTTCAAGGGCCAATTACGACTGAATCGGAGGGTAGGAATGAACAATTGATTCCAACTCGCCTACTCGCGAGACGGTTCTAGCGCGAGAGATGGCACTATGGGTACGCCCCGAGTGCACGCGAGTTCCGATTCAGATT
Organism: Corythucha ciliata; assembly: GCA_038030265.1. Lineage (NCBI taxonomy): Eukaryota > Metazoa > Arthropoda > Insecta > Hemiptera > Tingidae > Corythucha > Corythucha ciliata. Next base: position 57,247,398 of record CM075938.1, read on the forward strand.
CCGATTCCGCCTACCTGCTCGAGAAATGTTCTTTGTTTTTTTATGAGAGCGTCCATAGTGACATCTCTCAAGCGAGAACCGTCTCGCGACCAGGCTAGTAGGAATCAATTGTTCATTCCTACTCGACGAGTCAGTCGGAATAAGTCCTTGAATAAGTGACTTCAAGAGAGTGTCATGGACGAACAAGCTTTAATACCGAACGTTTTTATAGGGCGGCCAATATGGGACGTACTTCAAACTCTCTGGAACTCGGAAAAGGTACTCAAGCAGAAATGGTGTCGACATTTTGCTGGCTGGAAATGAATGATGGTATTCTCCGCATTCATCTCTTTCATCGTTAATTTATTGAATTGAATTATTTTCAATTTGTTATTTTACAGTGATGTCCAAAGCCACAGTTAAACAACAGACTCCTCTGTTGGCAAGTCTCTCTCTGACTGATTCCCATTCCGAAAACTTGACGCACTACGGGCACCTCTCGCTAGTACGCGGCAGGTTTTTTTCCAAGCAAGCAATCGGAATCGGAACTCGCGTGCACTCTGGACGTACCCTACGGCCACTCTCATAAATAAGCTAAGAACATTTCTCGCGCAGGTAGTCGTAACCGGAATCTGAATCGGAACTCGCGTGCACTCTGGACATAGGTACCCTATACTCTCGGGCACATTTTGACCGGCGCTGGCTGCAATTACGCAATTGACCATTGGGGTTTCTTCGTTCCTCGACAGTGGAAGTCTGAAAAAGAGACGGATTTTCGATCAGAAGAGCCGTTGAAGGGGTTTTCATCTCACTGTAATGCCACGGTAGGGCCTCTTAGCACGTTGTCAGGTGCCCAAAGAATTTCCTCCATGCAATCGACCGGCCTGAATTTCGTCAAGGAAGATCCTCAGTGGACGTGGACTTTGCTGGGCCGCGGCCGCTCACAGGCCTCACGCCTCAGCAAGAATGGTCCGAAAAAATCTCGCACGTAAGATCTAAGGAGGCTGTGTAACGATACAACGCCACGGAAACCAAACTCGCTGAAGTCTGACCTGAAATCCACCCTCGGGGTGGGGAGGAGGGGGGGTAAACAACGTGCTTTCCGAATCCCAAAACCAGGTTGATTTTGATCGGACCGTAAACGCGGAAGACGAGAATCCCTTCGTAATCAACGCGTTAATCATTACCATACGAATAATTATTATATTTTTGCAGTAAAATAACGTGTCGTGTCTTTTCAGCTCCCACCACGCCCTATATATTAAAAACCCTCCCGTTTTGCTTTTTATTAACTACTCGTTCAAGGAAGAGGTAATTATCACAGTGCCGGCATGGCGTGATCCGTGCTCAAACCGTGGTAATGATTTTCAACATGAATCTTCACTTCGGGTGACTACATTTTCTCTCTCCATTTTTTTCTCTTCCCGAGTTCGTGCATACACAATACGGCTCTGCTGTAATTAAACAAATTAATCAAATCCCATTTAAAAGAAAATTAGATGGCGAGGGAAGTGGATGGAAGTTAGGGTGTGTTCCAAGTTGGCCCTGCGCGGCCCCTGTGCCGAAGTTTCCCGTTTAGCTAATGGAAGTTACGTATAAATTAATAATTAAACGTCATTTTAGAAAGTCGTAATAATTTCGTTGGGTTAATTCACCTCTTTAGTGGGTTTGACTCACTTTATAAAGACAAAAGTGACAAAATGAAGGGAAACGAAAAGAATTAACAGAACTAATACGGGGGGAAAAAATGAAGGGATGAGTGATAGAGATTTAAGGGCGTGCGTGCGGCGTCATAAGGATGACTCCACTATACGCGTTAACAGGGTAATTGTAGTAGGTTTTTAACGCCAGATTAGCCGTTCAGAGTGTCTGGTGGGGGCGGGAAGGGGGCTATACTTCTTAGAAAGTCGGTCTCTTTAATGCTCACGATTCTGAACATTGTTTCCTCTGTCACCGCACGATACCACTATCCCCGTCCGTAATTTTGTAGATGAAGAGTGAAGAAGGGTATACGTATAGTCTAGAGGGAACGAGTTGTGAGATGAAAAAATGACCATTGAGTGCCTGACGAAATGGTATTGAAACCATATACAACTATTTTTATTGCTGAGGTGAATCGTTATAGGTTTCAAAATTTAAAACACAGTTGTCTCCGGGGGGGGGGGGGGATCCTTGGACAAGGAACGAAAATGCTCGATTCCACGGCAAGTCGATTTCTTTTCGCGTTTTGGCTGGATTTCCGCCTTGAGACAGGTGTGGATTCAAGGACCATCTCCGTCGAACATGTTTATACCACCAAAGTGACACCATGCGAGGGCTTGGAAAATTGCCTCGCTCCTGTCAATCTGGAATGGGGATTTGTACGTTTCCCAGACTTCTGCAGTTTTTGAGGATAAATTACCATTGCCCGGAAGGAAGGGGATAAATAATGTCTATTTTCGACAAAAAGCCGCCGGTCTGGAAACGAGTTATAAGATTGCGGAGTACGCACACCATTCCTGGATACATCCCAACTCAGGATTTTGCTTAATCACAATGCGAATATACCAATAGCTTTATATAAGTCCTTTTTCCAGCCCCTTTCGAAGCAGCGAAACGATTTCTCAGGCATATATAAACCCTCATAATAATGCAATTAATTATGCTACAGGCCTACAGCCAGGCGAAGGATATTTTGTTGTATTTTGATGGCAACCCAGCACACTGAGTCGTATAAATCTCAAAGTGAACACGAATCAATGAAAATTGAATTACAGCTAACGAAAATAAGCTAGAGATCTGGTGTGTGGTGTGAAAGGGGTTCGGGGAAACGCCGGGTTGGCTGTATTTTAATAGTCAATCCGGTTGAATGAAATGAAGCGAAAACATAATATGTATGTACGCATATAGTATTCACCCGTATACACACACAATGCTCGTGAATCAAACCAATTTAACGTACTACCAGCTGTCAAAATTGAAGTTGCGGTCAATGAACAATATATATAAATATAAAACGGCATTGCTTGTGTATATCACTCTGATCATTTAAAAAAAGTATCTGTCACTGGTATACCTTCTTGTTTTGGGCGGACGAACGTGAAAGCGCTATCAGGCGCTGTTGGACTTCCTTGAAGGGCCCTCAATCGGTAGTCAAGGGGTACAAGCTCCATGACAGCCCACTTATTAAGCGATGAAGGCCCCACGACACTAATTTATTTATCAGTTGAAACCGAACTCTCAAACCCAAAAAAAAAAAAAAAAAATACGAAGAGCCACCCGGCGGCGGCTCTTTCTCGACGAGAGCGTCCTTACTTGACGACGACGAATCTCTCAAAAAAGTCGCACCGTTTTTCACGAAACTGGGCGACAGAAAAGACCCACCGCCTCACTCATCCTATCCTCATTCATACAACGCGCTCCACCCACCAAAAGACCACTCTTTCTCTCTCTTCACCGTCAAGTTTACTCATTTTATCCTGTTCTCTCCAACCATCCTCCAACCACCACCACCACCCGCACTCAATTTATCTCTCTTTCACCCACACTCACAACCCTCTTTTTGTGTGGGTCTCCCTCACTCCTACACCCCCTTTTTCAACGTTTAAGTTTAGGCGACTTGCGCGTCAAGCCACTCCTCCACGAACTGCTTGCCTATTTTCGTGAGTGATATGGGTGGGGAAGGGGGAAGGACCTGACTGTAGTGATATGTAGGATTGTTGGTGGAATGAGTGAAATTATCGGTGGATTGGCTGAAGAAAGAAAAGTCGGGATGTGAAGGTAAATAGAAAGTGAATTCCCGAAGAGAGAAAATTGAACGGGAAAAAGTCTTGTTTATTAAAAGGAATACCATTATTTTTTGTGGAATTTTTCAAAGCCATCCACACTAATTTCCACTCATTTTAAATTGTCAACGCTGTGGGGTTCATGATCGGAGAAGGGACATAAAGGGGCACGCATCATTCAATAACGCGGAAGCGGAACCACAAAGAACAGAAGCTGGGGAAAACCATAATATTCCTACGGAGTCCTTTAAAAAAGGGGGTACCATGAAGATATTCCTTCCCCGCACCAACAAACCCTACCGACCACCCTTTTCCACCCTTCCTCATGGCCTTTCCGTTTCACTCTCCGGGGCGGTATATAGTTACCATAGTCCGAGTGAAACAGCAGTGATTGGAGCCGATCCGCTCCGCCCACCGTTATAGTAAACGTGGCGCATGACTGACCTATTTATGCCTATCTGGGCACTTCATTATTATTTTCTTAAAGTTTTAATTTGTCTTTTATTGCGATTCAGGGGATTTCAATGGGGCTGAGGATGACAATGTGCGACGATTTAGAGTGTGTTGTGGGCGGATGTAATGGTATTTTCTTTTTTCTGTATAGCTGCGCGCTGCTAAATTAGTCATTCAAGAGGAATATGAATTAAAATTTTTCGACTGATCGAACTTTGCTCCTAATAAGAATTTCTTGTGACACGGCACCATAAATCGGCGGTATAAAAAAGTGATCACGTAACCGTTAAAAAATTATCGTCACAGTTGCTTACCGCCGCTCCTATTGGTCCCTACCCCCCAAGCATATTTGTTTGGTTCAGAGGACATCTTCCAATTTTGTCCCCAGGTAAAAACCGTTCTACAGATCCTCCGGCCGTAACGATTATACCATTGGTCATCGGATGGCAATTTGGCCAAATCCAGATATGAAAACATGCAAATCAGACACTATTCAGCCCATAAGAGCCCCTCCCCCCCACATCGCCACTTTGAAACGCCACCGTATGTCCCAATCACACACAGAGAGCCTTCAAGTGAGTTTGGAACGTTCGAACTACTATTCTACTAATGTTGTTTGTGTCCTAGGCTCCGCTTTAGTCTCTTCGCTAAACAGTCTCGCGGTCTTTTCATGCTCCGTCGGCTAGAGTCTTCACATGACTCTCTTTAAGGTCTACTTCGCGTTCTTTCATTGCCATCTTACATATGGAACAAGATTGTGGGGAAACTCTGGGCATGACTTTTGAGAAAGACTTTGAAAGGCTTTGGGTCGAGGGAGTCCTGTCAAGGTTCTTTTCGAGATCTACGCATCATGACTCTACCGGGTCTATTCACTTTACATTGCCTTCTGTATGTCAAGGGGAGTCCAACTGTTTCTTTCCATGATGTTCATTTCTATGAGACCAGAGGAGCGCACAAGGTTGTGGGACAAACCTTTCGATTTACAAAATCAATGAACAGTTTCTTGGGAGTGGGTACCAAGCTGTTCAACTGAGTGTCTGTCGAATTGAGGGACCTTGAAGAGAGTTCTTTAAGGAGGAAAATGAAGGCTGGTCATCACGGAAGCTGAGCCCTACACGCTTCAAGATTTTATTGAATATTTTTGAACTTGTTTAAAAAAAAAGACTAGACGTCGTTGTATTGGCTGCAAGAAATAAATAAACAAATTAATAAATCTGCCATCCACGCAGCGCGACTGAATGCAGCACCACAGAGGAGTTGAATTCAACCGCCGAAGCAGGGTGATGCAACGAAACCACTTCGCGGCCGATACACCACGGTATACATATTTTATAGGCGCGTAGGTATACTTTTTAAACCACGGAAGCAGTGCTTTCACTTCGGGATTTTTATTCCGGAATCTGGATATTCGGCCAATTTGAGGGATCGAGAGATTTTTTGCTTATTTGGAGGGATTTGTCGGCATCTATTCTCGAACAACTCTGAATTTGCTTATTTTTCACCCCGAGAAATGAAATACTGAGTAAACTACCAAATTTAAAGCAATCGAATAATATTTGAGGTGACTAAGGACTATTTGAGGTGGCATAAGGACTAAAGAATCTGGAAGCCCTATATTGAGTCTTCTCATCCCCCCCCCCTCCCAGGGAAGCTGTGTGGATTTTGCCAGGACTCGCGCTAACTTTGGTGCTTCGCTACATCAGAAGGCTGCGGAAATTAATAATTTTCCTTGGCTCAACTGATCATATGCCTTACTACTACAGTCTATTCTATAGCTTACAAATGTATAGTTGGGAGAGGGGCACTAGGTACAGAGATTGAATATCGATTTATGTTCTCATTGAAATTTCCTAAAACTTCTATCGGTCGCGGTCAGGTTGCTAAGGAGGTTACACTGGTTGGAGGGCAAACGACCCCCCTTCTCCAAGTCACCTTGACGACAACAACTGAGCAGTGATGATTGAACCAATTGAACTAGTGAACTTTGTTTGCCTACCAACAAACCTGACACCCCTGACTGCGACCGATAACGAAAAAGCGCCTCTATATACGTCATCTTGTAAAATTGTAAAAATTTCGTAATAACGGGAGCGATAAAGAGGGACATCTTATTGAGCCTGGAATAGGGACAACTACTTTTCTAGAGTGGAAACACTGCACAGAAGGGGCGAATGACCCTTGTATCAGTTGTATCAGTCAAATGTATATCGAGGAGATTGACGAGGCCATACGACGCCAAGTTTCAAGGTCATTCCCTCTGTGCTGTATGATAAAAACTTAATGGCGCCACCCTTCAGGAGGAAAAAGAATCTCTGGGCAAGGGAAAATGGCTCTTTTGACGAAATAAAGTACAGCTAAAAAATTCCGAAAGTCATTTAGTATTTTCCCCGAGGGCCGTAATATGGATTTAAATACGAAGCCTTTATTGGAATTGCCATGCAAATGCCTCGGATAATGGAAGAGTTCGCGAGAAGAGGGGGATAAGCGAAATCCAATAAATAAAATATAAGGACCAGGGTATAAAACTTAAAATGACTTGGTTGTTACCGTGGGGGGAGGGGGAGCGTAAAAATATATCGTAAAAAATCACCCCGTGCTCCACCAACTTCTTGCGACACTCATTGGGGGCTTCCGGCCGAACTCTCTCCTCCTCCCCCCTTTCCTCAACTCCTTACAGCCTCATTGAGTATTTATGAAAAGACGAATGCGACACACTCGCTATAGGAAGCCACAGTGAATATTGTATGGGGTGGCAAAAGATATATGTATCGGTTGCGGAATGTAAAAGGAAAAAAAGGAGTAGCGGGGGTGGGGGTTTCTTGTTCTAGGATTTGAAGAAGCTGTGTGACGCCGAAATTGCGTTTTCTCGACCTCAGAGGTTCGGGATTCATGAAAAAGGGAAACCTTTTTTCGAACGTGGAAAAATAGATTGCCAGGACAGTAAATTATTTTCCATGGGGTGGGTAGAAGAAAAAACATTTTTTTTGTTGAGAAAACGGGAAGGGGCTTTTAAATTGAGGGAAACAATTTTAGAAGTTTTCGCTTTGAACAAATTTCTGTTCGAAGGCAGAATTCAACGATTTAAAAATTAAGGAGAAAAAACTGTGGTTACTTTGCTGGTTAAAAAAAAAGCCATTCACCAATTCCTCAAATCCACTTCCCCTTCTAACCATTGTAGCCAGCTTGGATAAAGGGGAGAGAAGGAGACAGAAAAAAAAAAATGAAATTAATTACACCGACTTGTTTTGCCGAGTTTTTCTCTCGCCCTCATACTAGCAGAGTTGGAAGCCCACCCATTCCCACCATTTTTTCCACAACTCCTCCCCCGCTCCTCTCAACCTTTTTTTTGTCCCCACTCAAAACATAAAACCAAGAATTAAACCCGTTTGTATTTTAAAGGGGAGAGTCTGTATGGCAAATTGTGTGTGGTGTAGCGAGGGGGGAGGAAAAAGAAAGAAAATAAGAGAGAGAGACAAAAAAAAGTTGATTACCTCTCTCGTACTAACATTTTTGTGAAGAATAACAGTTTTGCTCGTGTGTTTGGAGAGTAGAGACACAAAAAATTGATTAATTAAGGAGACAAGCGTTTTTCCCAACCATCCGTTTTGAGGGAGGGCCAAGAATGTTAGATCAAGTCCAGTTCCCACACGTATTTGTCTCGATTTTGTTGCTTTTGAAGCAAAATTTATCGCTGAAAATCCGAACAGTGAGGGGAGGGTAGAACTGAGGAACAAATAAACCCATTACTTTGGGAAGTGTAGCGTTGAAACGAACTCATAGAAACAGACGTCTGTACAGTGGAAAGCTTTCTCCTAATTAAGTAGAAAGCTGATTTTCAGGGTAGAAGAGTGTTGGAGGGGGTATAGAAGAGCTTCTGCAGAGGTTTGGGTGGTGAAACATTGGCATGGGTTGTGGGGGGGGGGGTAACAAATAGCTTGAGAGGTAAAACTCTGTGGAAAAGCTTCGGGAAAGGGGGGAATGTGAAGGTATTTCTGGCTAGTGTCTGCACGAGGCCTGACTGATGGTCACAACCAAAAAGCATCGTCCTGAACTCTTCTAGAAAGCATTCCGATAGATTACTAACACTTTCAAATTATTTCATTATACGTACGTTGGTTTTGACTGATTGCTCTATTAAAAGAATCCCTAGTGATACGTCGATGTTAGTCAACGAGGGTGGGAGGGATATGCTCAATCATTTTCCCCGGTTACTCATCTCGATTTTTATAAACCTTACAAGCGGCTATCGCCATGTTTCAAAACAAGTTTAATCCCTCGTCTTGTAAAAATGGACTAAAACGAAACTGACGACCATAATACTGCACAGTATGCGAAAGAGGGGGGGGGGGCAATGAATGAAAGATTGTCGGATGTTCTCGAAAGATGTGATGGTATTGGGGAGGAAGGGGGGTTGATATACTCGAGGGTGCGAAGTATCCCTAGAAAGCTACTCTGACAAGGGGCGGCCTCGTCATCCATCAACCTCCAAATCCCCCGCACTTCCCTTCAACCTCATACTCTGGACGCCTTTTTCAGAGTAAAAAGTATACCCCCTCCACCTCTCTCTGGACTGCTAACACCTCCGCTTGATCCGGAGAGAAGTGAGAGAGAGAAAAAAAGAGTTTGTGAAATGGAGTTTTCCTAGTGACGGGTAAAGAAAGGGAGGAAAAGATCAGAAGATGAACAAAGAGGAGCGGGAGAGTTGAGAGTGATGAGGGGGGGGGAGGCTGGGAAAAACGAAATCTCTCTGAGACGAGCAAGAAAATCTAGGTGGCAGTGGTTGGCCTGTGGGAAACTGCCAAATGTTCCTTTCCTTAATGATATTTCTTTCTATGCTCTTTCTTTTCGAGCCCCCCCCCCCTCCCCACAACTCCGAACCTCAGCACACTAAGATCTTCGAAATCCCTAAGAAATAAGGAGAAATCGATGAAGAACAGAGTGTGCTTCTCTTTTCTTGATTACTTTGACTGTTTTCCTTCCAGAGAGAGACATAAAATTAACGGGGGAAAAAACTTGAAAGGACAAAAAATAATTTTTCTTTATCCCAACACCATACCCAGCGATATATAAAGATTTCCAAGGGTTGAGCTCACAGCAGTAACCATATAAAGCTTTATATATATAAAAGAACCGCCTGGGGATCATTTCTTTTTTATTTTTCCTTCTTTAAGAAGAAATTCCGCAAAATGTCGCCCCCTCGAGAGAAATATAAAAACATACATGTCTTCCTTTACTCAAGGCATTCAAATCCTAATAATCAATTTATGCGGGGCCCACCCCTTCACCTTCAGCAATAAAAACCACATTGATAATTTATGCATTGATAAGAACGTAAGGGGTGGTGGAGAAGGGGAAAACCATCCCCGAGGGCTGGAAATGTTTAGTGTTGGAAGAGAGAGAGAGAAAAAAAACGAAGAGAAGGAAAACAAATAGTGGGGTTGATTTCCAATCATTATTTCAATTCCCAAAAGAGTCGCCCACACGGAAAACGTGGCGTGATGCATATAAGTAGTGGAAAATACCTCTTAACTAATTCAGGGCATTGCAGTTTCACAGGTCTCTTTTTTTTTTCTATTCGAACGTTTTACCCTGAAATACGGTCCCAATTTCTTGTAAAGAGACCGACAGTTACATACAAGCCTACACCGTCATTTGGAAAATTTTGAGTCATGACATTTGAATCAAATGAGGAAACTGTTTCTGGGGCTAAAAAAAAACCTTTTCCACCAGGACAAAAATATTCCGAGGCATCAGAACCAGATATGGCCAAATATCAAGAAAATTAGCAATATCCATAGTGAAAATTGCCGTTTCTAAAGGCGAATGGAAGGGCAAAACGTTTTAATTATCTGTCCGTTGGATGGTTGGGGTAAGGTAAAGTAGTAGCTTTCTTGTACTTATCTAGCAAGGGTTGAAGCTTCAACCTAGGAGCTACCGTTATCGCAGTATCGCTATCTCTCTCTCACAATGAGAGTTCAGAAAGATTAATTATAGAGAAGAGAGGGAGGAAAGTAGTGGTCAGCAGCCACCCCCACTCATCCCCCCACTACCCCAACAACACTCTATCTCTTTATCAAAACCAAGGGAACTAATTACGAGCTTTTCCCCTAAGAACACTCCCCCCCCCCTCTTTAACGTGAGCAATCAAAGGGCTAGGAGAGGGAGGGGGAGCTAACACGAACAAAAAGGGAAACGGTCAGTTTCTATGAGAAGGAGAGATTGTTCTGAACGATGGTCCTTGATTAGTGTAGGGGTTATTTCTCTTACATGTTCAACCCCCTCCCCCAACATCATGGTAGCCCGTTCATCCACTAATTTTAAGCCTCTGTTTTAGAGCTATTAAAGAGTACAGTTCCCAGACTGTAAGCGCTTCCTTTTCAGTAAAATCGCGGTAAATTCATCTCAAAAGAATTAACCGATATAATTTATGTGATAAATGGTGAATATCAAAACGATTTCAAAAAATAGCCAACGTCTGCGAAATAACTAACCCAATAAAAGTTTAATGGCGAAATTAGCTTTTTTCCAAGCCATTTGGCTTTAATCAAATCACTCTACGAAGATAGGAAAAGTAAAAGGGTCGAGTGACCGAAACGCGGGGCGATCTAATGAAAACCCTCACCCCGGTAAATCTTGCGCGTACCAGTTTGTGTCTAGCAAAGGTTGTTCAGTTTTATGATACTGATCCCCCACCCCACCCATCACCACCACGATACAGCTAAAGTACGATGGGGCAAAAACGCCTTTAATCCGGTGGATTGTTTCCCATGGAATTTCATTGAGCGTAAGAAACTTGGGGAAGACATTTTGAAAAATGAGAAATACTAAGAAAAAATTAACAAAGATTTCTTTTCCCCGTACCCGGTAATTGTATTTAGAGTGCAATAAAAAGTGCGGTGGAGGTCAGGCGCCATTTTCATGTTTTTTATCTTTATTTAAACATCCCGTTGCTCATTGATTAAATGAAACAGTCTTAAATTTGAATTTTGTGAGATACTTTGTCCTGAATTCGTGAGGGTTATTCATCAGGGAACATACGATGAAACACTCGGGTTTATTGCGTTTAATGAAGATTTAGTTCTCATTAAAAGGTCGAACCACTCCCTACTGAGCCGCAGATGAATATAGGAATTGAAACAAAGTGGACTAATAAAAAAAAGAGAAAATAAGTTCCTATTCGGGCATTAAGCTGCTAAAATCTTCCTTTTTTTTTCAACCTTCTCCCTCATACATCCGAGCATCCGACCTCTCAATTGCTCCAATCGACCCCCGGACGATCGGTAGAGACAAAAAGAAAAAAAGTCACTTAGCCGCGTGACGCCGAAAGAAAGGTTGAACTGTGGAGGATGAGGAAGAGGGGGGCTTGATATCAACTGTAAATTAGTCCCAGAATTAGAAGCCATTCGAGTCTCTCAAGTCAATTTCGGCCAATTGGCGACCTCCCCTTCTGTACCATGCCATAATCAATCCAAGTCCGCACCTTTTGTCATCCCATTCCCCTCCCACAACAGCAACAGATGTTCTTTCTTTACTCAAATACTTCCCAAACAAACGATTGTTTTTGTTTTATTCGTATATTAACTCAGGAACGAATGACGCACAAGCTATGATCAATGGAGAAACCATTGTCTCAAAATACATCCCTCACACATCTTTTTCAAGACTAGTACCATCACAATGGTAGAATGTGCAAAATTCTGATCTTTCGGTATCATAACAAAGTTATGAATACACCTGAACGGATTAACCAAAATTAGCCAGAGCACGTGGTGAAATTCCGTTTCGCAAACCAACGACTGTTTTTTGTTGCGTTCGGTTAATTTCTGGTTTATTGCAAAATCTCCAGTTTAGGGAGGTTACGGTTACAGGGGAACGGGAACTTTTCTGATTGAAATGTCCGCGAAACAGAACGTTTCCTGGCATTTCTCTACCGTTTAGGAATGAATGAACATCGTCGTGCGCGAGTGATGGGGGATCTGGGGGTTTGAAAGGTCTAACAATTAATTCAAAGTCAGTTCAGTTGACTGTTTAAGAGCCGGAAAGAGCGGCTGGAGGCAATTCCTTGGAGCCACGTTGCACCGCCGCGCCGCGCCGCTCTGAATACGAGCCAGTCATGGCTTGGAAGTCAGTTACGTCGAAAATATAAGTTTTTTCTGCGTAGTTTTCGAGCTTCTATAAGAACTCTTGATCCCGCAACATTACAATCACGTCCACATGGGTGCAGTTAAAGTAAGGAAATTTACAACCAAATCGCGTGACAGTCGCCTTGCCCTTACTATTTGTACCTCGAGCTTAAACTGACTCATACACCTCACTTTCTCCTCCTTCCAGAATAATTAGATTGACTTTATGAGTCAGGAAGGACACTAGAGAAGCGCTTACCTCTATGCACAATAAAAAGCTCACGCGGCGCCACTAACTACCAATAATGTTGAACTCTTTCAAACAAACAAAAAAGTCGAGGAAGACAAAATACACAAAAAACTCAATTGCCCTAGATTGATTTACAGTTTTTTAACGTCGGAAACCCTTGAAAAAACAAAAGAAACTCCCTACGGGCTCCTTTTTTAATCCCCGGGCAACCGTTTCAAGAGTTTAAAAAACTAGAAAGAATAGGATTGTAGTTAGTACGTGGGCGTCGTTTCTTGGCGCCACGGCGTCCAGTGATTGGATAATTCGTGTCCTGCTGGTCCCCTCTGACTCAGAGAGTTCCATTCTGATGGGAGGTGGAGGGGACTCATGAATTCAAATCAAAGCTTCGAGAGCCGACGCCCACACCGGCCAAGCGGTTTTTGGGCTCTTTATTTATTTCTTTATTTTTAATTATGACAATTATGGTGTAGATGAGGTGAATTACACGTTTTTTTTTTTTAAACAAAGAAACCAGAAATACGGTTATCTTTATTGTTTTAATCTCCAAGCCTAGTTTTATTCTACGCTTGTGCAAGGATGTTGAAGAGGGGTTGGTAGGAAGACGGTTTATAGTTAAAAAACCCTTTCCTTGCTCTCACTCTGTTTTTCAACGATTTGTCAACAGTTAGACAAACTATGAGATTCTTTTATGACATGTCGGTGTTAAATTCATTACCTTTGATGCGTTGCAGACGGCGCCTTTGAACAATTTTTTTATACTCGTTTAAAGATTGTTATTTGACGAGTTCTTTTATATTTAGCTGAGCAGTTACGAATAGGGAACTTTATGTTATTGTAAAGGAAGCGCCGTCAATATCGCAGGAGTTTGTCCCCCACCACAGTCAATCGATTAAACATTTTTTGGTCCTTGAAATAAATGGAAGACCTTTAATTGTAACTCAAATACCAGGGAATTAGGGAGAAAGGATAAAAAAGGGGCGCTAACACAGTAAAGAGCAACATGTGCGGGGACAATGTGATCTGAGATAATTTTTACGGCTCTCCCCTCTTCTTTTTTTTTTTTTTGTCTTCAATTACAGCAATATGTCTAACTAAAGCTCACCCGGTTGTACACTCCCAGGCCACCCTAATCACCAATACTGTAGCGACCACTCCCTTTTTGAAAAAATTAAAGAGTTTTATTTAATAATGATAACGCACAAACGATCTTGCCTGAAGAAAACTCCACCACCCTCAATACCCACCGCAAACAAGTGATCACAAAAAGTCGATAACTTTTCAAACGTGCTAATTGACGGCAAGTGTGAAAATGACACGAAATCGCGTAACACCCCCGCCAAGAAAATCTTGAGGGGGAGAGAGGTCGAAGGTTGACAACATTTGCCCACGGGACGAACAGGAAGTGTTAAACAAATGATGCAAGGCGCCTCGTTTCGTAAAAGGTACGAAGGAAGGCAAAACAAACAGGGTCTTAAGGGTGTAAAAACCATTAGCGCCGGATGTCAGAGTAAATACGATGAAAAACACCCACTCCACTTCCCTGATACAAAACGAGGTATAATTCGAGATTTTATTGCTGCATATTGGAAATATTAGTAACATTTTAATCGACTACGAATATTACTACACTAACCGCGTTTAAGGAATCGAATATCCGCCGCCCTCAGATTCGCTAGCTCCTTCTTTTAAAACGCTACTAGACACTTCTCTCACTGCTTCACTAGTCCGGTCAATAAAGAATTACAGAGGGCGTTGGGGAGGAGAATTTAATTGATCACCGAAATTTGTTCATTCAGGCTGGGACATTAACATACTAAAAGTCCTGATGCCTAGGAGGTGTGCTAACGTTAGGAGAGGTCGCTGAAGGAGCCTTTTTCTACATTTTCGCTTCGAGAGATTCGTTTTTCGGATGAGCGGTAGAGAAGGATTTGACCGAAAATATGGTGTGAAAAGCCGATTTTCGGAAAATATTGGAATTCCGGGGCGTGTATCTCAGGAACGAATAGGAATATCGGCGAAGATCATATAAACAAAGTGAGAGGGAATTTTATGAACTTTTTATTTGTACTTAAAAGTGTTTGCCGTGCGACGTCGGGTTCTCGAGTTATGAGCGAAAATGTAGAAAAAGGCACTTTCAGCTGCCTCTCCTGACGTTAGCACACCTCCTAGGCATCAGGAGTTTTAGTATGTTAATGTCCCAGCCTGAATGAACAAATTTCGGCGATCAATTGAATTCTACTCCCCAAAGCCCTCTACAACTCATTTTGATCTTTCGTTGACTGGACTACACATCGAAATTTAGGTTCGTGAGTGCCACAGAGCTGGGTATTGTTCCTCAATACGTTTTAACGGGGAGTTTCACAGATCTTTCTCGTCAACAACTACTCAGCATGCATTTTCTCACCTAACTTCGGCACCAATCCTGGATTTCAAGGTCTCATTTTAATCTTCAGGAAATTCGGTGTGCTATATGCATTAGTATCCATTTTTTCATTTAAGTCGAAAGAAGAGCTTGAAATTTCCAGCAAAAAATGCAAAGTGTGTTCAACGTTATTCCAATGATTAGGAACCTACAACTGCATAAGCATGCAGAATTTCCTGGAGATTGAGACGAGTCCTTGAAATCCAGGATTGGAGCAAAAATAAGACGAGGGAGATCGATTGTCTGATCATTTGTGAATAAACTCTTCCTTGACGCCGCTACACGTCGCTATAACAGAAAGGCTTGACTCCAATACTCATTATCATGTTATTAACACAGAAGAAGTTACCTTTACTCTTACCGTTACACTGCCAAGTTGTGAACCACAGAGAATATAGAGAATGTTCAGACTGAATAGTCATTTTCTACGGATAAATTCTCTTCCAGAGGATACTAATCCGAAGAACAAAAGTCTTAAATAACTCCCAACCCGACTAATTCGAACAATCCTCACGGGCATTGCGTGTCTTTCAAGTGCCTTAACCGTTGCTTTTTCAGAAGGGCGGTGGAACGACGGCCTCGAAAATCTAATTTGTTTTGGAGGAGATTTATTTTGTTGGCGTGTTTCTCGCCTGGATTGGACCTTCGTAGAAGTTACATTTTACGCCTTACTTATTCAGCTTCTTGAACCTCCTCCTCGCCCTTTACGACTCTCACTCATCCATAGAAAACCAGCACGCTCCTTTCGTACGTAACGGTCTGAATGTCAGAGACTGGTTCAAGGAAAAAAGAAATTCGAAAACGTGCATTTAAGGGCTTTGAAGGGAGGAAACCTTATTGAAAGTTGGATGAGTCGAAACCATTGGGAGGATAATGAAGATAAAGACTTGAAAAATGTAATTTTTCTAATTTCACCATGAAAGAGGCAAACAAGTACGTGAATACCCCAAATTAACGCTTCAAGATACCCTCCTGCGTTTATAAAAATCGAACAGGTCAAGCTAGTCGTCATGGTCCTGGCAAAAAAATCAGTTTCGCGCTAAGAAGTTTAAAAAAAAAAGTGAAATAAACGCGGGGAAAAGGATGATTCACATGCAAGACAAGTGTGAATCAGTTGCCTTCTCGGCTAACAAAGGTCAATGAGTAATTCAACGACCGAGAGTTTCGACAATGAACTAAATTAATTTTTTTGGTTTTCTCTTGTTTTTTTTTACGGCGGCTTTCCCACGATCTTCAAAAAATGAATAAAACGCATTAGTCGTGGTTGCTCGGGTTGTTCCTTCTTGTTTAATAAAGCGTTAGTTTTGATTAGAGTCGTTCTAAGAATAGCTTCAATTAATTGAAATTCTTGAATTTATTTACAGAGAGACTTATGGGGGCCCCGATCGAGGTCATCTCCACTTCATGAAAAAGGCGGAATATGAGGATGTGACAGTGACAGTTAAGTGTCCCAAAGTTTAGGAGAACGTTGTCTTTATGGACTGTGAAGACTCTAGAGGTAAACTTCGATCCAAAAAAAACTGTATGAGGTGATGGGAGGAGGAGATCGCTCCCCCCCTCTAATGTGCTACCATTCCCAGGCCATCAAAGACCCACGGTGATTCCGAAGAAATCGTTTTTACTAACGATTTCCACTGGTGTGTGAATATCCTTTTTTTCCTTCTCATATACGCACCCCCTCTTTCGCACCTCTTCGAGCGCCCTAATTTGCAATTCTAAACCGAGCCCTTTCCCCTCTTCTCCCCCGGCGATCGCGTTTTCGAAAGGCTACACGGTACAATTGAACCCAATGGCTCCCCTGTGCCTTCTCACATGTGATGCTCCGATACAGGATTCAATGCATTTCAATACATATACCCCTCCCGTCCATCCACCCCCTCCGGAGCGACCCTCAAACCTTCCTCAACGGAGCAATCTCTATTTAGCATCCCGAGGTGTATTTCCTTTTCCACACACTTCCATCGACTTGTTTTCTTCGATTCAATTTGAAAAGGGGGTGGAGTGAGAGCTGATTATATTAATATTTATTTCGGGGATTGCGAGGTAGAAGAGCTCTCGAGGTACGTTTTAGCCCTTTCAGTTATAGACAATGATCGGGTGGTGGGGAAAGTCGATTAAAGAACTTTTCCTCTCTTTGTTTGCTACATAAACCTGTGTACAAAGTAGTAACTCTTGTTTGAAAAGGGTACACAGCCGTTAAAACTTGAGGGCTTGGGCGATCTAAGGCATGGACGGGTAAGAGGGCGATTTTTTTTTATTCCCGAGGTTTCTCCAAAGGTGGAGGACCCAACATACGAAAGTCAATAATACACCGAAGAAATCAAACAAGACGGAAAAGTGCCCTTTAGAATTTTCAAAATATTCTCCGCAAATTTTCAGTTTACTCTTACTGAATTTTCAAAGGATTTTATTTTCGTCTTTCACGACCGCTGTGAAAACCTTTTCAACGTTAAAGTTATCCTCGAGTTAACAACTAATCAAAAGTTGCTTGAAAGGCAATTCCTCTCGCAATCAGTATTTACCATAATTGCAGCAAAGTTCCTTCAACAAGCTTGATGGTAGCAGGGTAAGGGGGAGACGCGTGAAACTGGAAAGTGCGCCCCATTGGCAGATGAGTAGGAGGGGGATGGAGAGAGCCGATTTCTAAACCTCTTCCTATAAAACGCTGAGAACTTGAAGAAATTCGAGTTTGAAGGAGGGGGTGGGTGCAGGACCGAGGGGGAAGAATCATTTGCATGATTTAAATATACCCCCACCCACACCCTTTTTCGGAGAACAAGGAGGAAGAAAACGAGTGAGCAGATCAAAGGCTTCTCTCCCCCGTAGAGACAACATCGCTTCTGATGCTAATGGGGTAAGCTACCCATGACATCCTTCGGGTATAAAACGTATTGAAGAACCTGAAAGATAAGAGACAAGCAGAAAGGGAAGTCTTTCTCATCTCAAAATTCAGGGTTTTCCAGCCATTTCCGCTTCGCCGGAGTGTTTATCGAGGTTGTTTTCCTTCTTCAGTGCCGAGGCGGGTATTTGGGAGAGAGGGAAAAGCTTATTTCGTTTGATTTGAGAGCATACTAACGTTTTACATTCAAAAATATAGTTTGCGACTGCATTTATAATTCTAGAATGATCGTACGGGTAAAGGTTACGACATCGGTGCTCCAAAACGGAGACAAAAATGTTATTCAGAGGAACAGTCGAACCAACTTCAAACGACAGCTGTACATGATGACAACAGCACACTTTTTCGTGGCATGAATTCCTTCTGGGCTGCGAGTTCTCAACACTCGCGTTATATCGGCTAGTGGAGGGGGAAACAGACGAAAACTTTAACCTCAAGTGAGAAGAAACAAAATTCTAGGAACTACACGACGCCAACAGATCCCGTTTCCGCTCGAACAGGCAACGATCAGTGGTATGATACAATAAGGAAAATAAAAATATAAATCTTACCTCAAGGGTCTGCAATCGATGAGAACATCAGGTTAAAATTGTTCACAACGTGGCTTTGTTCGAAATGGAAATTCTGTTACTCGCGTCAACGCACCCGCGACCCAAGCACACACACCAGCGCACTCGCGACTCATCAGCGCACTTACTTCGACGAATCCACGACACGCCATCACACTCAAGTCACAGTCACTGCAGCCCACGAAACGAAATCAAATACGCGCGGATAAGGTGGGCCTGCGGCTTCGGGCGATACCTGAAAAAAAAAGAAATTAATTAGTAATAGAACGCCTACACAGCTACTTTACCGCTGCTTTGTGATCTCCGCAACTCCGCACATTCTGCTCTTCCCCCTGTTCACCCCTTCACACCATCTGGTAGTAAGGATACTGGTAGAGGTTCTTGGGCTTTTCATTGGGCTGTGATGGCGAGAGGACTAAGCAGTAGGCAGCAGCAACGATGTATAAAAGAACTGGATTGCTCATCACTGCTGATAAAGAATAGCCATCAAATAAGCCCCAAGTGGTGCTTAAAGTGGATGAGAGGGGTGGAATTTCAAAGTAAATATCGGGAACGGACACAAGATAAGATTTGGGTTATATTACCTCCAAATTCTAACTTGGTGGGCCACTGACTGTGGTATCGTAATGGAAATGCATAGCCGGTATTGCTGTTTTTCTGTTATTTCGCTTAAATTTTGGGGTTTTCTCATATTTGGAGATGGGTGGGCATTCGCCGGAGTTAATAAATCGCTTTAAAAAAGTGTCGCTGAGTGCTTAAATTTTCAGAAATCGTGTAACTGTAACGCTACATCCTAGTGGTTTTTAGGCCTTTAGAGTCGTAGATATCTCCATTATTTTCGAGAATTCCTTGCAAATCGCTCTGTGTGGCCTCGGGTTAACTCTCTCTGCGTAACTACTTATTAAAAATATCTCACGATTTTATTTATTTATTGATTGCTTCGAAGTTTTTTGTCAACATCCCTCTAACAAGGTAGCATCCTTCCAACATATTTCTAATAATAAGCATGCAATGACTGCTGAATTCCTTGTACGACTCGTTACTCAAGGATCCGTTATGATTATGTCCGAAGCATGCGAAGGCCATTCCAGTGAAAAAATTATCGCTGAAAATTGCAGCATCCTTGATCAACTAATTCCGGGAGACTTACTGCTGGGCGATCGTGGTTTTCACATACATGATCAGGTCAACCGTCACATGGCTTAAGTTTATGTACCTCCTTTCACCAAGGGGGTAAACCAATCAAACCCTATAGACGTCGAAAAGTGTCAAATTGCAGAAATCACATCATGCGTATTTACCTTACCCGTGACAACAATGAGATTGTTCATTGTGACGGGTCCGATGGATTTTACGAACCCCGATTTGAAATTGGTGTAGGACTCTAAGGTTTTGTAGCTCTTGAATTGCTCCATCGTATACGCACTTACACCGAAGACCAAATAATTGACGAAGTCCATGTTAAAGGAGGAAAGTGACGTGCATCCGAGGAGTAATCATCAATTCTTTGAACAAAAATTTGAAAATTGCAATTACCCCACGATCTCCGATCAAACTTGTAAAGGAACGTTAAGCCCTATTCATGGGAAATAATATGAAAGTTTCCTTTATCGAATTAGCCATCTTAAGCGTAGAGGCCTTTCAAGCACAGACCCCAATATCTATCAAATAAATCTGCCTTAATTTTAAGCCTTAAGCTTCCATTATAAGGTCTTTGAATAAGGCCGGTGGCCCACTGGAAGCGTTTTCGAGCGACGCTACAACGAGCGTACATCTCAAAGCCTTAAATTGAATTGACGTGACGTTACGTCCAATTTGAGCCTTTGGGATGAACGCTCGTTGTAGCGTCGCTCGAAAACGCTTCCAGTGGAAGACAGATCCAAGGCCCCTGAATACGAACGAATAGGGAAAAAACAAATTCCATCAACAATAATCCAATAAATAAGGAGCTTACAATCTTACAAGTGGGTCGACCAATGGGTCGACACCAAGTGCAGTTATTTTGGCATGGTAACGCTCTCGGAGAGCATCGACAAGGCTTTCAGCGTATGAGCTTAGCTTTGTGGGGTCCATTTCACTTCAAAATCTTACTATACTTATTAAAATCTAATAATTATATAAAGTCACAGGAGGGAACTTCATAATAAGAAAAATTACTTTTTCTTAAAATTCTCTGTACGAAGACGAAGACACAGCAAGCTGCCCACCAAATTAGAATTTTCACTCTTATCAGTGAAGGTTAGGCATTCGTGTCCGCTCCCGATGGGAAGAGAGTTGTGTTGCCATAACTACACAAGGAGAGTGACAGGGTAATTGTTTATCAGGGGACGACCTGCCCCCTCCACGTCCCTCCAGTCCGCTGTGAGCAATCCAGGTTTATATAGGTCTGTTCGTGGAGAAGAAGTGTAGGGTAGTGTAGGGCGGGTTGGGGTACCGAGGATTTTTTTTGTTACGAGAACGCTTTCAGAACAGCCAGTGTAAATTCATAACAGTCGAGATATTTTCTCACTCCTGTGCATGTTAGATAAGAGTTATCAATTTATAACAAAAAATTGGAGTAACTTCGGGCAGCCCGGAGTAGCTCTGAACTCATCGCGAACGCCCTTCTAACTACACTCGTCTGCTCGCGAACGCTTTTCGGGCGCCCGAGTGTACCCTCGGGCAACCTAAGCTTCGCGAACTCTTATATCGTTGGGCAGCAGAAAGCAACGTCTCCAAGGAAACCTTTAAATACTACAAACTTCGATTTTTTAAAGAATTTGTTTCGAAATTTCGTCGCCCTAAAATCATGAATAAGAACGAAACGTTTCACACGGCGTTCACCCGACGACCGTGGATGTCTTACACAGGTGCTGCAGCCGCTGGCGGCGATTCCGCAAAAGGAATTAAAGGAATTATCGCCGGCGGCTTTACTGGAGGTTTTGAAATCTGCATCACGTACCCGACAGAGTACGTCAAAACTCAACTTCAACTTGACCAGAAAAGCGGTCAAGCCAAACGCTACGACGGCATCGTGGACGTCATTCGAAAAACGGTCAAAGAACGCGGGTTTTTCGGCCTCTACCGCGGTCTGGGCATACTCATTCTCGGCTCCGTTCCCAAGTCGGCTGTCCGTTTTGGCTCTTTTGAAACGTTCAAGAGCTTCATCGCGAACAAGGACGGGGTATTGTCACCCGGTGGTCGACTACTTTGCGGACTCGGCGCGGGTATGAGCGAAGCCATTTTAGCCGTGACACCGATGGAAACTGTCAAAGTTAAATTCATTCACGATCAACGGTCGAAAAATCCAAAATATAAAGGGCTGTTTAACGGAATCCGAACAATACTCAAGGAGGAAGGCTTCAAAGGCGTTTACAAAGGCGTGGGACCAACGATTGTTAAACAAGGAACTAACCAAGCCATAAGGTACAAGCACTAATTAGGGAAAAATTAATATTCCCCTCTATTGACCCGTCTCTTCAGGTTTTTCGTCATGGAAAGCCTCAAAGAATGGTACAGAGGAGGCGACCCCAAAGCAAAAGTACCCAAATACGTCGTCGGAGCCTTTGGAGCAGTAGCCGGCGTCTGCTCGGTCTACGGTAATAACCCTGTCGACGTGGTCAAAACTCGAATGCAAGGCCTCGAATCGAGTAAATACAAAAACGCGTTGGACTGCGTCATTCAAATATGGAAAAACGAAGGCCCTCTGACCTTCTATAAGGGATCGGTGCCACGCCTCGGTCGGGTGTGCCTCGACGTTGCCATCACTTTTATGGTTTACGACTCAATTATGGAGCTTTTCCAAAAAATATGGCCATAATGACGATTTATTTTTTCTCTTGTCGTTTTAATCCCCGCAGAGAGAGAAAATGGGCAATGAGAAGGAAACTAAATGTGAGCGAGGGCTTTAGTTTGAAGTGGTTCCAGAGGGTGAGTGTCAATGGCTACTTGGTAATGCTCTACTGGGCATGAAGATCATATCCCCCCCCCCCCCCCAAGTACCACTTGTAATGTGCTGTTTTGTGCTACGGGGTAGATTGATGCATTGAAATGATAATTTTGTTGCGACAGGTGAATCGGAAAGGATGATGAGAGCTTGATGCAGTGAATATTGCTGTAAGAGTATGAGCAAAGATTTAACGTGAAGAAGGGTTATATGTACTGGGGGAAGCAAGGTTTTGTGAGGGCTTAGTGGCTATTAAGTTTTACTATTACGTTACGCCTTCATGATCAAGAAGCGTGGCAGAGACCAATTTTTCGCCCTTAAGTTAAGCGGAGTTCCCCCGTGTCCTACGTGAGATGGGACCTGCGCGATATAAGGGTTTAGCATTTGTAGCACGATTTTCATGGAAAATGCACAGATAGAACACTACGGGCGCTTACCGCTGAAAACGCTGAAATCATGCGATTCCCGCTCATGTAGGACGGGCCTCAAGCTGGGTTTTCCTAGCAGCGAAAAACGCTAGGTGCAGCGTGTTTTAAATTTTTTCCTCAGTAGAGAAGCAAACATTCAAAAACACCCCGCTCTATGCTTTTTGCACTACTAAGAAACCCCAGCTTATAACATTCCTCTTTCCATCTTAAGTTTTTAACTTCATAGCTATGCTTTTGGAGCTGAATTGTATGAATCATTCAATTGAAACAATCTAATTGAAACTTTAAGCTTAAATACGCTTTTTAGCAGAAGAAAGTTACGATGTAAAGTAATAGGAGAGCCATAAATTATGTCATTTTCGTTAATTATTCATTCTGAATAATACAATACACCTGTTTTCGGTCAGGACAATTTTTCACAAGTCTAGATTCGATTTCTGGTAGGTCCGTCCGCCGTACACCGTACCAGGCCCTAGGACTGCTTGAAAAAACCTTTCCTTCACACATCGACTACAATTTGGACCTAGTTGGTCCCAACATCTCACCAGCTTGTTTTTATGGGTCAAAAGCAGGCCCAAATCGAAAATGAGGGTTTTCGAAGGTTCTGAGATTATACGGGGCGTGGGGTTTCGATTTTCATGTTATTTTGAAGCAGGATATCTTGCTGATTAATTTATAAAGACCCACGTGTAAAATTAACAGCGTTTTTCATCTTCAAACCTGCCTGAGGTAGATGTGTGCAATATTACAAGAATTTTCATACTCAATAGGGTAAAAAATACAATTCACTTTACTCCCCCCCCCCCTATTGCACTTACATCTATTGAAATTTACAGTATCAAATGCATGATATTCACGCGGCAAGAGATTGCTCTCCCTCCGTCGTACATTAACGCTCAACAAATTAATGCAAACAAAAACCAGTTCTTCTTCAGACCTTCGGCAGGCGACACGAGAATTACTTGACAAAAAAGGAGCTAGCACAATCTAACGTGAACGAGGGTTG
This sequence comes from Corythucha ciliata, assembly GCA_038030265.1. Lineage (NCBI taxonomy): Eukaryota > Metazoa > Arthropoda > Insecta > Hemiptera > Tingidae > Corythucha > Corythucha ciliata. The sequence continues at coordinate 57,271,216 of CM075938.1, forward strand.
TTATACACCGTATCCGAACTTCCAAGTGGATTGTGCTGCTACTGCTGAAAACTAAAATTTTATCCTCACAGCGTACGAAACGCCAAAATGTCCCGGCTATCACCTCTTTCTTTATTTTATTTAATTCAAGACATTAGCAAATGAAAGGTGGACATAAAGCCCGACCTACACGTTCAAACTTAGTCACTCTTGCTTTCAATTAATATGTTCAAATCTGTTTCCACAGCTTAATTTTTGACTGAATCAGCTGTAGAAACAGATATGAACCAATTAATTAATAGCAAGACTGACGTTCGAACGTGCAGACCGGGCTTTCAGGAGGCCGTCATTCCCTGCAGCACTGCCCCATCACCCAAATTACCAAAATAACCATCTTAGCCAGTCCAAGACTGAAAACAATCGCCTGTTTGTTTATTGACTATTTCTGTAACTTTTTCGCATCGGATTTCCTAACGAAAAGTCACCTGATTTTATTGATTTTTAAAGAAAATGAATGAAACCACGTGACCTTCGGATAGGAGATTCGATACAAAAAAGTTACAGGATCCTGATGTACCCTCCAGAAACTATTTATTCGATGATTTATTTTTTGATTTTAGGACCGCTTAATCAATCACTGGTTATAAAAGAAGAACTGATTTGAGATAATCAGCTGTCTACCACAAAATAATATTTGATGACAAAACAGATACTTTCCCCACCCCTCCCCAAGTTATACAGCCGCTGATAAAGCGGGCTTCCGAATTAACGGTAACTTCCGTAAATTTTCAGGATCTTGAACGCATTAATGATTGTTAGCTTGTCATTGACGGATTAACATTTAACGACGTCAACTTTCTCGTTAACTGAGCCCAGCCCTGATACCTACCAACTTCTATTCAATTCGAAGTTTGGGCTAAATTTCAGGTTTCGTTGCCATTCGTTGGTGTCTTATTCTGTTTGGGAATATATTATTGTCAATTCTGGAAAATAATTGAGGGCTTTTCGACGGAAAAGTTAGTTTAGGGGTGAAATCGATGATATCCTAGCCAATAATTCAGGTTTCTTCAACTAATTGATCATTTTTATGTTACTTTTTAATGAAGTACCCACTTGATCCAAGAATAACCAACAATTCCCTGACATAGCTCGGGTAGCGTGAAAGTAGACGAAAGTAACGAGAAAGGTAGGGTGAAATTAACAGTTTTCTCACGACCCTTCGGCAGGCGACATCGCCACAGTCCTCAACAAGCACGTAGAACCGAAGACACACCGAAGTGCGGAGTCCAGTCACCATTTGGGGCTCAGACCATCAGCCCTCAGAGCTACTCGAGTGCCGGTGCGATTACCTGGTGGGTCAGGCCTCCAGTCTTTTCAAGTTCGTTTTCGAACAATGGCAGCGGCGCCTGAGCCATAAAGTCGCCCAGCCCCCCCCCCTCCTTTTTTCCTCACGTTTTAGTCAGCTAGCGCCGGCGTCGTCCATATGACTGCGGGTTCACTAAGTCATGGGTCTAGAGATCCAGGGGCGGGGATCGTAGAACAATGGCAACACCCCTCCCCCTCACAGTCAAGGAGAGAGGTCAACCAGCTCCGGGCTGACGGAGAGTCCCGTAGCCCTTTGGGCTAAAGGTCGGCAGCCGAAACGGAGACTGGACCGCACTTCGGTGCAATTGTCTTCTGAAACCTTTTATTCAAGACCTTTTTCTCCGGAAAAAAATCCCTGAAATCTCTGTTGGATAAAAGGTAAAGACACAGCGTGGGTTATCGAGGAGCACGTGGAGAGCAAAGGGGTTCTCTTCGCCAGGTGGAGACAACAAAAAAGCATATGGCTAGCGGGGAGGCCAAAAGGAAGATCAAGGCAAAACTTTTTAGAAACATAAAAAAAAAAAACATTTCGGGGTCCACCAGAGTCAGCTGAAGCACGTTTTTTTCACGACTCACCCCCCTTCAGCACCATGGTATTTTGACCCACATCTTCGTTCCTCTTTACTTCTGAGACCAATTGCCTCCCTTTAACTCACTCTGTCTCTCTTCCTCTTTCGCATTGAACAGAGTTCTGCAACCTTCTTCATCACAAGTTAATTATTATCGTTCGTATACCGCTCATCGTATTTTAAATAATTTAACTTTTCGACGGTCCCTAAAAAAAATCGTGATACCTAATTAAAGAGTTTTCATGGATACTTTCTTTCATGCAAAAACACCTTTCAATGCTTTGAAATACGTTATTAACAATTGTAATATTTTTGTGAGGGGAAGGAGAACCAAATAAATCCACGTTTCCACTTTTTGCTTAAGTAGGGAGGGAACGAGCCGTCTATTCTCGAAAGTACTTTTCTCATTATCCACTTTTTTTGTGTGTTCTTCAACTTTTAAATAAAAGAAACCAATTGATCCCATCATTATAAGTTTTTAGAGAAACTCGGGGACTCATTTGCCTATAAATGTCGATGAAACGACTAATGTTGAATATTTTAAAACTCGCGCCCCCCGCACTCAAGCACAGTCCGGAAGAGTTATAATCTAATTCCAATAATCAAGTGATGAAGATTTGTCCACTAAAGGCATTAACACAGGAGTATACCATCCTAAACCCCTGTTCATTTCAGAGGTCTTAAAATGAATTCTTAATTCACTCTAACTTACAAACTGAACCGAGGTTGTAATTGGGAATAGTTAAAAGCACGAAACACAATTGACAGAAAGACGATTTTAGCCTTTTTTTGTGTCCTTGTTCCATGGTATTTACCTGGAATGAATTGAGGAAGTTTGAGCCTGGACTCCAAATGAATTGCTTGACGTGAAGGATTTGCGCAAGGGACGAGTTTTTCAATTTTAGGAATTATGCTCGAAAAAGCGTGGGCCCGTGCGTATGCGAAGAGCCTGATTTATTTGGATGAGTCACTATTGACCCAGGGAGACTCGTTGACGTCTAATAAGGTCATAAAGGGAAACATTTAAAGTTAAACCTGTTTGCTCTATACAATCATTAAAAAAGGCCAACATGACAGTATCATATTTGATGAAAACTTCTATAGGGTCGGGGGTGAGGACGAGGCGCCTCAAAGTCTTCAGTCTGCCCATCTCTATAAAGAAGCACGCGCGGAGGCTGATATAAATCAGACCCACCTCTCTCGCTCACTCTCTTTTCATATAAGTTGCACCTGCTACAATCAGTGCCGACGTCTGCCACACTTCCGTATAATTAAAGAAGAGGCAAGATGAGGCGACGGTGGGGAGGGAGGTAGTGCAGGTCGTAAACCTGCGGGACTGACTTGATATAAAAAACAATCGTCTGGTTGTTGTTTTCTATTTAGAAAAGTAGATTTTACCACTCAAAATGGATTTTGAAGTGGTCGTTGTTTGTCAATCACGCTCGTCTAAACAATTCAGCTATTTCCGGTTGACAAGTAATGGGCAAACAGGATAACCGCACAGTTGTGCATTCGTGATTATAGAGGGAGATCGGTAAATGTAAATGATAGATGTCACCCGTTTTTTATTCCTTTTAGCAGGTGTATTCATAACCCCTTGCCACAGGTTCACTTGCGAGGCCTAATAACGAGTGAATCACACTAAATGGGCGCGTTTGCGATCTGTTTCTAACACCTGCCGGCATTTTTGACCGATTCAAATATTAAACGAAGGACGAGTTATTAAATGAAATAAAAAAACACGTTAAGAGAAATGATACTGAGAAAGCGCTTTTTTAAAAAAATCTCTCAAATGAAAGTAAGACCGAAATCAGTGTTTGAGGCGTACAGCCACCCATTACACCCATTATACAGCGCTACAAAATGTGCCGCAGGTGCTGGCATGCACCTGCATTAAAAAATGAGAGAGATAGAGAGAGAGAATACCTCCCCGAGTTTCTTCTTTAAATCTCATATGCGGGTCGTGTTTGTCCACTAACGCAACAGGCAAAACAAGATGAATAATGTGATTTGCACCGGGATAATAATCCCGGTATAATGATCTCCAATTTGGTTGATTGAGTGAAGAGTTCTGCAACCGGGGGAATGTTCGAAACGCTTCATTCAGGGGAAAACAATGGGACTTTTAAATATCCGACTTTCAAAGTGTCGAATAAGATAATGAGAACCTTTTAATGGAGGGTCTTAGAAGAAACCTCTTACATACAATATAATCATTAACTGTAAGAAACAGTAAACCGAGAGTTCCTCTTTCGTAAAGTATTGAATTGCTCCATGAAAGCCGTAGACAACGAAGCCTAAGTTAACGCCTGGGAATGGAAAGGGAGTGTTCAACTTGGCTTAAGAAGCCATTAAAAATGATAAAGTGAAGTAGAAGGTTTGGTTTATAATCCTAAACTCTTTGGAAGTAGGGAGAAATGTATTTTAATCTACCGTGGAAGAAACCTTAAATCCTCGGGGAAGGGCTGATTACGCAACACCCTTTTCAAATAAAATCTGCAGCTCATATGATAGGTAAAGAAAGCGGGTGCTAAGAGCTCCTGGAACTAAAACACAGAAAACAGTAAAAACAAGTCCCCCGGGGTTCATGATAGTTCACCTTATCAAGTTTTTAGAATTACCATTCAACCCCGAGGAACTAGCAATCAGACCAGCAGTTCACGGGGACTCCACCTGTTAGATTGTGAGGCTCAAAGGTTAGGGACTGTCTATACAGTAATCACAGGGACAGCCTACAATGAGCCAACGCAGTTTCGCTGTAGGCTAAGCGCGTCCCGTCTGAACAGCCCCACAGAGAGGATGACCAGCACCCCTTCGCGACTACTATGTAATAAGCGCTGCTGCCACGCTGTTTAGCCTCAATTCCCTATAGAGAGTTAAGACTACGCAAGTCAGACCGTAGGATGTGACTATCACCTGAACAGGCCTAATGAAAGCCTAAAGGGGAATTTCAACAACGATTGACATAACAAGCAATTCCGTTAAGAAATCACAACAGAAATTCCAAGGCTGAAACCAAGTTTTGATGTGAAATTGGAACATCAGGCCCGAGTCGAGATTTCCCTTAGAAAAATGTTGATTTTCGGCGGCACAGTCAATTTGTGAGGCTTGACTAGCCATCAATGAATAGAAATACCTGTATGGGTTGTGACGCAACAATTCAAATTGAATACATTGAACAAGAACCGGAGGATGGGGTCTAAATTTTCATCAGAGAAGATGGAGCAGGTGACAAGGGTGTAACGTGAGCTTTGGATGGGCCAGGCCATCTTACCAGTTGGGGGTAAAATTGATACTAGTTCAAGAGCTGGCGACAGCCCTATTCAACCGGAAGAACATATTCATGAATCGTGTCCCATTATTTGATAGATTCTGTGGAACTGAATAAATACGGATATGAGCGTCCGCCTGGGGCGTTTGCCCACTGTGGCCAATGTACACTGCCAGCAGACGGTTATATGACTCAACCAGTCCACCGGTTAGATTCACGTCCAAAATTTGGGGAATTTTACTGGCCGCTGAGGGAAAATGCCCTTGGCAGACGCCGGCCGACTCTCATATTGTATTCTGTCGAATGAGACGAATAACACGAATAAGATTTCTGGTCATTCATGTCATAATTGTAGGTATTTTCACTGGCCACTGAAAGGCAGTACACCCCTGGCAGGTGTTCACATTCGTATTCAGCTCCAAAAAATCAACAGCGCGAAATTTTGTCTTTGTGGTAGCGAAACTAATAAGATTGACCTTTTCTGGGTGAACCCTGCTTTATATTGAGCCAACAGCTTGAAATGTCCTTCTTTCAGGGAGCCAGACTCACTAAGTTAGTTCCGAATGAGCTAGCTCCATTTTCATCTTTGAAGGAGGAACCTACAAATTCCACTTTGTGCCAAAACTTCATTGTGTAGTTTTGGGTGTGTCAATAACCCCGTGAAATTGGGTTTCAATGGACAACCATGCAAAACCTGATTATGAAAGTAGCCAGACCACTGACATTGCTTTATAAAGTGAGCAAATACCGTGAAAGTTTTTATTTTAACGGCGTAAAATCCGTGAGTTGGGTATTGTAAGGTGCCAACCCCACGAGATTGGTTTATAAAGAGCCAGATCAGCAAAATTTTGGCTTTGAAAGAGCCAAACCACCTAAATTGCATGTTTTGATGGAGCCAAAGGTGAAATGATTTCTCGAGTATTTGCCAAAACAGCAAAAGTGGGTCCCCTTAGTGCTGATTCCCCGAAATTTCTTCAATGAAGGACTCGAACGGTGAAATTGCTTTCTTTAACCCCCCTGAAAACGGACTTTGAAAAGGTTATCCCCGCAAATTTGGATTTTGAGGGAATCGTTCCTGCAAAATTGATTTTTCAAAGGGCCAAATCTACAAAATTCGGGTTTAAAGGGGTGAAAACTGTCAATTCTAACCATGTAACCAAGACAATTCTAGCCATCAAGACAAATCTAACCATCTAGCCACACATTAAAGAAGAGGAAGAAGACTCCGGAATCAACTGTTTCGTCCTCCTGGTTGGCTTTTTGGGTGATTAAAACTCGCAAAATAGGGTTTTGTCGAATTCAAATCCGCCACGAGATTTAGGCTTTGAGAGGGCTAACCCCGCGAAAATTATATTTGAATGTATTATGCTCATTTGGCATTTTGGTTCAGAGGAGGAAAAGGGCATCATTGCTTACTCTTGCTCTCCCCCTCCAAGTTTCTGATCTGAATAGCGTGAATACGTAATTTTATGGTCGATGTTATCTAATAAAACTGTGCTTTTAGGCCACAAATGATGCCAGGAGAATTAACCCAGAAACAAGAGAATTTCATGAAGATAAGGTAAATTTTGTGGATAATTTAGATTTTGGGCCTCCAAAATTGTATTTCACACGCAGGCTATTTGGGGGGGGGGGGGGTAATCTGAACTGCTCATATTTTCGCCGTATCCCCACCCCACCCTGGCTATGTCCCTGATGGACGTGGACATGACACATGTGTGTTGGGCGACAGCTTTTTCAGCCTATCAAAAGAGGAAGTCATTCAGCTTCTTGCACTCTTTGAGTTTTTCCCTACGAAACAGCAAGATTCAATTAAATTGGGGGGGGGGGCACATAAGAGAAGGAAGAAACTTGTTTTGAACCATACCTAAGGCAACGCAAGTGGCCCCAAAGTGATAGATGGAATCCGACGAAGCGAAGAGAGACTTCGACTGAGAAAGCCTATAGTTCGAGAGCTGGTGACAGTACTATTCAACCGGAAGAACATAGTCATGAAATGTGTGCAAAATGATAGCATATGGTATATGACCATCTATTTGCGAGTCCGGGAGTCTACCGTGCTTTATCTGGGGCCTAAGGATTTTATAGCCAATTAAAGTCCTCAATTTGGGACACAAACTTAACCGGACGATCATAGTCCTGAAACTGGTCTCATTCGAAAGGTTATAGGAAGCTGATTACGAATATGATCGTCTGCCTGGGGCATTTCCCTCTGCGGCTCGTCAAACTCAGAAATTTGGTTAAGTTTAATTAACCGGAAGAACGAAGTCCTGAAAATGGTTTTATGCAGCTGAATACAAAAACGATCGTCTGCCAGGGGCATTTGCTCTCAGTGAACAGTCAAACTGCGCAAAGGGAAATTAATTACCCGTCAGATCATGGCCCTGAAACTGGCAGAGGATCATTCGAAAGGTTATATGGACCAGATTACCAAAATGATCGTCTGCCGCCATCTGCTCTCTGTGGCTCGTCAAGCTCACTAAGTTTGGGAAATTTCACTTGACCGGAAGAACACAGTCCAATTTCAGGACTATGTGCTTCCATTTAATTAAAATTTCCCAAATTTCGCGAGTTTCACGTGCCACTGAGAGCAAATGCTCCATGCTGACGATCACATTCGTAATCAGGTCCATAAAGCCTTTCGAGTGACGGAGTGAGACTCCGTCCAGGATAATGTTCTTCCGATTAGTTGATTTCCCTTTGCGCAGTTCGAATGGTCACGGAGGGCAAATGCCCCTGGCAGACGATCATTTCCGTATACAGCTATACATAAAACCTATTGCATAAGACTATTTTCAGAACTTCGTTCTTCCGGTTTTTTACTATCACTAATTTAAGGAGTTTGACTGGCCGCCCTGGGCAAACGGCCCATGCAGACTCCAGCAGACGATCATATTCGTATTCAGCTCCATGAAAGTTTAACAAGAAGCTGATTACCATCTGCCTGGGGCATTTGCTCTCTGTGGCTCGTCAAACTCACTAAGTTTGGGAAATTTCACTTGACCGGAAGAACATAGTCCAGTTTCAGGACTAATGTGCTTCCGGTTAATTAAAATTTTCCAAATTTTATTTGACGAGCCACAGAGGGCAAATGCCCTAAGCAGACCGCGACAGACGATCAAATTCGTAAACAGCTCCATAAAACCTTTCGAATGAGACCAGTTTCTGGACTATGTTCGCCTGTTTAAATTTATGTCCCCAATTAAGGACTTTAATTAGGAAGGTGTAAAATCCTTAGGCCCCAGATACAGCGTGGTCGACTTCCGGACTCGTAAATAGGGGGTCATATGCTATCATTTTGCGCACCTTTCATGACTATGTTCTTCCGGTTGAATGAGACTGTCGCCGGCTCTCGGTGTAATACATATGCGTATAACATAAAGGCACAAGACGCGTGTGCACTGTCCGCATGGTGTTAATGGGGAACTTGCACATTTTTCAATCACTGGTGTTTCTTGAAGAGGGCTCTTCAACAAGATAACTGCTCACACCAAACATTGAAATCAATCAAGGATTTTTTTAAGGCGAATTTTTAAAAATTGTGAGTAGGGGTTTCGTTACGTCAAAAGGCAGTTAATGAAATGGATGGTATAGGGAAGAGGGGGGAAGACGCGTTTTCTGGGTTTTAATTTTTCTTGTTATTTGTAAACAAAACATGTTAGAGTTTCCTCAAATGCTTCAAACCTGCACATTGACGTCATTTTTCCCTCGCACCATCCATCCGCTCCTGAAGAACTATGAAATTTATTTAAAAATCACCCGACGCACCAATCGGGCTGCAACTACCGTTGATATCCTTGTCCGCATGGGCCAATTCGCTGGTATACTTTTGCCGCAAATCGGGCATTCATGCAAGTTCCCCATTCTCTTCGTCTCGTTATTATGCATACATATAAAATTAATAGAAAAAACCCCAGACTGTCTTTTCAACTGCACTGAACACGACCCGCGAAATCGTTTCGCTAACGACAATTACGGAAACTTGAATAACCAAAACATCAACCTCTCGTCTCAATCCCAACGGAAGAAAAATGCGATGAAAAACGCCTTATTGTTGGATGTTGGATTTAGGCGCTCTCGCCCCATTTCATAGTAACCCGTTTCTTGATCACTCACAGCTCAACACAGGCAAGAAATCGCCGAGCTCAAGGCAAGAATTTCCGGCTCCCCCTATAACTTCAAGGCTAACAAAGAGGTAGTGCCGGAATAGGGCTGTCCGTGTTGTCAACACCACCACAAATCATCTCGCAACGCACACTACTCATTGAACAACATTATTCCCGTTCCATTGTTTAGCGAGTGCTACACTTTAGAAGAAAATCAACTGGTTTCATTCAATTTTTCAAAATAAACCAATGAGATCACTCGCTTTTCTACACTAGTGCAGCAGTAGCAAAACAATGGAACTGACCTTTTTAGCCTTTTATTGATGGCGCCATGATAAGCTCTTATCGGACAACCCGCGATTTTCTTTGCCGTCTCCATCCATTAAATAAATACCGAGCTACAAGGACGTGCCCATCAATCAAAACCAATTCGCTTGTGAACTGTGCATGTGTGGACTAATAAAGCCAAGTTGACAAATCTGACATGTAAGAGGTCTAGAAATAAGCGCTCTTTTTCGCACCCGTTGCACCTCACCTTTTGGGGATGAGGATGACGGATGCGCAGCCCGATAAAAAAATGATTAGATTGATAAAAAAAAAAATTCTTGAAAAATGAACTGTGAATGGTTTGACCACGCTTCTTTTCCTTGTTCGCTAAAGAGTCGAAAGGGTTTCAGTCTGAGTGTAGGCGACCGTCGATTGGTGTTCAACTCACCTCCCTCCCAACACACAACACAGAAGCTAATTAAAATTTTCACTAGGTTTCCATAAAAAAATAATACCCCGCACGATGCCCTGAAAACAGAAAACAAATGGAAAAAAACGATTCTCATACCCTGGAACCTTGGGGGTGCAGAGTGGCTGACCAATTCGTCCTGTCTTCAATCCCAACCTCGGTAGACTGGTCGGGCCGGCCTCGCGAGTCAAATAAAGCGGCAAACTTCCGGATTATGGACGCTGGGCCGAAAAATGAGGAAGCAATACACGCACGTATAATAGTTGTGATGAAACTTTCATAGTTTTTGCTTAGGATGAAGCGAAAATCTCTGTACGTGTACGATTAAGATGTCTGACCGTCTGACCCCCGTCACTCATCACCACCACTCGCGAACTAACGAAATGGCCGCCGTGGTGTGTTTCTTCTTGATGACGTAGCAAGTGGGTGGAGGGGAAGGAAAAATCTGCAGGTTCACTTTTTTTTTAGGTACGATGATGAAACAGATCAATATTAAAAGAAATTAAATTGTTACTTTGTAAATAATTATAAATCAATTTAAAATTTGGCTTTGGATTATGTACCAGTGGCCAGTGGGGACGCACACCTGTTGACTGGAGCGCTTAAATCTGTGAACTCTGCGGAACGTTGTGAAGTTGCCCCTTGCCCTTGCACAGTTTTATTTCGTGGTTCGCGCGTGGTCGGCCATCATGAACGCGTCGTTCTTCCTGGCTGCTTGTAATCCTTCATCTCGGAGGACTTGGAGAGCATCCCCGTCGTCATTATTCATCCGTTTTAAACGTGAGTCGACACAATTTTGTTAATTGTTCAAACTATTATGGTGAAATCATGCGATACTTCGCACTTTATTGCCTGGAATCCCGTCATACGTCATGTTTATGTATGAATGAAATTTTTCCACATCAATTGATGATCTTATTGATGGTGCGTAGCCTCTTCTGTTTTTGGTTTATTTCGACCATAATTTATGTCCCGGCTAGAGATCCCCTGTATCTCTGTGTCGGATCGGATACATGCTCCCTGAAAGGGGAGAGGAGTTAAACGCCCGCGGACCAGCCAAGGTAGCGTAGCCCAGAGGTTACCTTCGAGCCGCCAATACTTATTTGATTCTACGTACGATTTTTACGGCACAATAGGGGACTTAGTTAACCTAGGAGACTGGAAAATGGATCGGGAAGCTTGACAAACCAGAGCATGGTCTTATCGGTACGTAAATTGTCTCTGAACTCAGAAACTGACCCTCAGGATTTTACCGTCCAGTCGCGCTCTCTGCCCCTCCCCCTCATCTCACCGCAACATGGCAACATCCGTCGATATGTTTCCCTGTTGTTCACCTCCTGCTTTTGCTTGCTCAACGGTCGAAGTTAGGGAATAAGCTTGCTTTTCATCTTTCATTCATTTGTCTTCAGGAGGAAAAGATGCCCTTCACCTTGCACATCACCGAAGGAATTGTGACCCACCCTTCACCTACGCCCAAAACTGTCTGTGGTATCGGTCGCGGTCAGGTTGATTAGGAGGTTACACTGGTTGGAGGGCAAACGACACCCCTACCCTCCTTCGCCATGACAACAACTGAGCAGTGATGAAATAATTCTTATCAGATCACTCGTCAGTTGTTTATTTGCCCTCCAACCAACCTGACACCTGACCGCGACCGATATGAAGAAGAAATAGAACAATACTGTCTAGCCCGAGCTACCGGCCCTGCCAGCAGCACTGCAAACTGCAGTGTGTGTATTTAGTAGCGTTTAGATCCTAACCATCGTTTATCTTTTACGGAGACGATGGCCGCTACAGGACTCTTCCCATTGGGAGAATGCATGGGGAATCCTCAGTCCAAGGAGACTGTGCAATCACAACCTGACGGATGTTGGCTTGGAGGGCTGAGGGGGCTCTGACCGTACGAATGTTCGTGCATCCGAAAAATCGTAGATAGGACGATTCCTTGTAAGAAATTGCCGGGGAAAAGGGGAATAGCCAATTTGCGCTTTAATTTTCTGTTTTTGGGGGCTTCATATGGCGAAAAAATGACATTTTGATGGAACAAATTTCAAGTTCCGGCCGAATCTCTGACAGTATGGCCCAGTCATGGTCTCACTGAGTGACCTTATTAAGTTTTTGTTTCCAACGTTTTTGTATGCAAAATTATGCTAAATGTTGAATAGGGATCTAAGCTCCTTAGCTCAGCATAAAGATAAACGCAGAACTTTGAACCCTTGTGGTCAACCCGGGCCTAAATCGCGATTAAATAACCATTTTGAGCTAGAATCGCCAGATTCAAGGTAAACCCACAATACGTTTGTAACGTTAAATCGTAAGTTTTCTAGTGAAAACATCAGTTTTCATTTGACAGTTCTAGGCCCATTTTCACCAACTCGTTTAAAGTTGATCGTGATTAGTTGCCAATAACGACTCATATGAATTCAGATATTAGTGTTTACATTGTAATCGTGATTAGTTGTTGATCTCTGAACATTGTAATCGTGATTAGTTGTTGATGTTGGTTTAAGAAGTTGGTGAAATCGGGCCTTAGGGTAAATACTTGAATGTTAGGTTAAAACTCGTCAGTTTTGTGGTACAATTGCCGGTTTTGAGGTAAAACATCAAGATTCAGGGCAATATTTTCTTGTTGAGGGGTGAGGGGAAACCATCTGACAAAATTACCCCTTGCGGGGTTTTAATGGAAAAGAGAAACGCGTGTGAGACGAGATGAGAATGAATTTCACAGCCATGTGTTCATTAAATTTTAGCTGTCAAAGTCAATCTCATCTCGTCTCACATGTGTTTCACTTTTCTATTACAACCCCCCTGGTATCCAGGTAGTGAAATCATCAGTTTTGTGTTGAAATCGTCAGTTTTTTAAGATAGAGTCGTTAATCGTCGTTTCTTTAGGACAGAATTAGGCGTAGGATCATCTGTTTACGGAAAAACTCCCTAGATTGTCAGTATCGAAGTAAAATATCCAGTTTTGAGGTAAGGTAATCTTTTTTTTGGGAAACCTCTAGTTTTCATCGTAGTAATCGTCAGTTAAGGAAAGTTTTTGGAATGAAATTGTAAGTTTTGGGATTGAAACAGTCAATGGGGTGAAATTGCCAGTTTTTGTAGATAAATATTCAGAAGAACACTTCAGGTTTGCAATATCGTCAGTTTTGTGGTAAAATAACCAATTTCGGGGTTAAATATTCATTTCTGAGGTTAAACCGTAAAATTTGGTTTTGTGGTGTAATCGCCAGTTTTTTACCGACGTCTTCAGTTATGGGGCAGCAAGTCAGCTTTGGCGTGAAATCGTCTGTTTTGGTATAAATTCGTCGCATTTGGAATGAATTCGTCAGATTTGTGGAGAAATCGCCGGTTATCAAGGCAGAGTCGTCCTTTTTAGGCTAAAATTTACAGTGTGACATTGTCAGTTTTGGAATAGAATATCCAATTTAGGGGGAAATCGTCGTTTCGGGTGTAAAATATTCATTTTTTAAATGAAACACAAAATTTTTAGGTTAAAATTGCTAGTTTTGTAGTTTGTAGTAACATATTCATTATGTAGAGGGGGGGGGGCACGGTAGCTTAGGCGAGAAAAAATGGTACGTTCTTCAGTAAAATCGCCACTTGGGGGATAAAATCGGCAGTTTTTATTTTTAGTGCAGAGTGGTCTTTTTTGGCCAGATCATTCTTTTTTTTTATCAGATTAGGCAAAACTCGCCAGTTTTAAGGTGAAATAATTACTTTTTGGGTTCAGTTTTAGGTTCTAAAATCGCTTGTTGTGCTGTTGAATCTTAAGTTTAGGATTGACGCATCGGGTTTGGCGTAAAATCGACAGTTTTGAAGTAAAGTTTTGAGTTATCGAGTAAAATCTTCAGTTTTGGGTTAAAAAACGTCAGTTTTGAGTCAGAAAACGTTCGATTTTTGATTTTTACGTCTCAAGACGTTGATAAAAAGTCGCCCACCCAGTATTTGAATGCCAAGCCTTTCCTACAAAGTATCGATTTGCGGGGAAAACATTGCCAGTTTTTGGACAGAAAAACAGGAATAGGATAGTTTTCCAACGGAGCAGGTGTTAGTTTTTGATGGATTACGGCCGTTTTTGTGAAAACTCGTTTTCCGGGGAAGAATTTGACGATTTAATGCGCCTATTTCATATTTAATGAACTACCGGTTCTTTTTATGGGGTCTCTATGTAGAAAATCCGACCACTTCGGACCACCCCTGGATCTGGCATGAGCACGCCCCTGCTTCGACGCGCTGGAAAATTATTTCTTCCCGACGAGCATCTCTCTTGTGTCATCTCCCCCCCCCCCCCAACCGGACTTAATGAGCTCCCGTTGACGGCATTCGTTTTAGGCATTAGGCCTCAGGGGAGCGGTGAACTCGGAATGCCTATAGTCCGACTCCTCAACTTTCTAGCTCACTCCAGGACAGGACCACATTCGACCGAGCGAATTCCAAAGAGGGCATCCGTTTGTCTCCAAAAACTGTGACTTTTGTTTTTTCATACCGCCGAGCCTGTGCCTGATCGTCCCCTCTTCCAGTCCTCATTTTGAGGTCGGGGCAGGAAGAAGACACTTAGCCTAGCAATGGCACCCATCCTAGTTACTTCGTTTCCCACCGCCTTCCACCACACCGTGGTGAATATTCGATCTTGTCACCCACCCACGTGTGTACAATGTATAAAAACATGCCAGATATGTGGCCGAATGTTTTCCTAACAATCCTCCTTATTTAATGAAAAGTGTTCAATTGTCTTGTATGAGTACTTCAATCATGCCCCCGGGACATATTTCCTTAGTTCCCTGGCCTGAGATGTAGGGGTAAAAAGTCAAGAAGGTCGATATTATTAAGAAAATTCTTTATTTTTCCGTATAACAAAAATGTAATTTCGCCGTAATCTCTAATTTTCTTCCTTAAATCGTTTCAATTCAACAAGGAAATATCCAAATAAGTTTAATTTTCTAAAATTTTCAGTGCAAAAAAATATGATTAACCTAAACAGGAGCACGAACGGTAAAGGTAAAGAAAAAAATCAAAAACATTATTCATTATCACAATATTATCAACCCACCGTAACAAACTAAATACGGTGGCGGTCGATTTTCCCGTTCGTTCCCAACATTCTTTGGTTCACTAGCTGATGATGTAGTTTTGTTTTTCGTCAAATTCTACGAGGGGGAAGAGGTTATTAGTGCTCGTTAGAGAGGCACATGTGCACGTTTTTACAATGCCTCTTTCGAAGAAAAAAAAAAATACAAAAATTATATAAACAAACAAAAAAGGAACAGGAAAATTTACAAATTAAATTTGTTGGGAAAAATTAAAGGTATTTCCGAGGTTGCCTCAGATTTTCAATTTTTCCGCTATAATGATATCTACTACCAAATATAAAATAATAGCGATACAAAATTTACAATAATTATGCCCTCGTGGCATTCAAAATGACTTGCTCAACTCATCCTTTGTTTCCTCTTGGGAAAACTAAGAAAACGACTGTTCTGTCTAATAATCTAACAAAAAATTAAAATACTAGTTTTTTGACTGTTGTAGAGCGACTAGTAAACACACCAAAAATTATTTCTGGTGTATCTCCAAAAAATATAAATATTAAGGGTAACCACACTTCGTACGCTTAAGATTGGCCTTTTAAAAGGTGTCGTAAGTTCGAACTTAAATCTGACTCAATTGGTGGGCGAGACGGGGGCCCCAGTCTTGAAAATTGTTGGGGAGAGGGGTAAAGTGAGCAGCTTCTAAGGCACTTTGAAGAAAATTACTCGATATTTCTCCATCACTGTCTGAAAGGGAACGGCAGGAGATGAAGGGGAAAAAAGGTGGTTACTGAAACTCTCATTTGACGCCGTTCAACCCGACGTTAGACAATTGAAATTCGATTTTGTCCGTCAATGGGGAGGATGACAGCGGCGAAACTGTCGTCGTCGTCGTCGATTCAGCGCCGTAAGGCGAATTATTCCAAGAGGGTTTGACATTGGCGTCTCCGGGCCAAGCTGCGCTTGGATGTTGACTCTCCCGGTGTCGCCTCAGGTCGACCTTGCGTTGGAAGGCTTTCTCGCACAAGCCGCAGGCAAACGGCTTGTAGCCGGTGTGTTTTCTCATGTGGGTGATGAGATTTGACGACTGGGAGAAAGCTTTAGAGCAGACGACGCACTTGTGGGGTTTTTCACCTAAGGAAAAAACATCACATTTTAGGATTAGATTAAAGGGTGATTTTTTTTATTATATTAAACCCGTTTTTTATTTCCCCTATTGATGAAGCTAAAGGTGTGCATGTGCGGGCAGCCTTGAAATAAGATGCGGGTCGCATATGGTTCCCAGGAATTAAAAAAAAAGGATGAGGCGAAGGATGGGAAAACTACCAAGTTTTATCTGAAAGAGTTAGAGGACGACGAATGGTAGCATTTTATTGATAAATCGACCGTTAGCTGAAAATCATTGATTCAAAGAAAGCTCGTTCGAATCTTAACATTATCCCCTTCCCCGCCTTCCTGAGCACATGCTTTTTAAATATGCATGAAATCCTCGCCGCTTGGCTTCACTCCTTAAAAACAAAGTCGCCCGCCACTTATGAGCTCCCCCTATTTAAATATGTAATAAGCACAACAATCCCCCCAACACCCCTCTACCGTATCATTCGTCCATTATTTTCAATCACTCTCTTTTCGTTGGGATTATTATGACCCTCCCACGTCGACGTCTAATATCTAGGTTTGAGAATCCTTGCACTGCGGCGACGAAGTCATACAAGTGGCATAAATCTTGTATTACGTAGAAAGTCGTAGAGGGTGGAAGGGGGAAAGAATCCTCCAATACACTCACTACCACTTTAAACCGCAGGTTATTAGCGCGTGACCAAGCCAAGAATGAAAGCCGTGCTTTTCTTTCATTCGATTTGCAAGTTTATGGGAAATAAACAGGTGAAAAGATGGGGAGGAGGTAAACCCATAATTATTTTACTCTTAAAAGTGGTTTGTAATTCACGAAATTGAAGGGGACTTATAATTAATTGGTTTCAGTGGTTAAGACTTGGGCCGTACAGTGATTCGTCTAATTTTGGCCGGTTTTTACTAATTAATTGACCCCGGTGGGGGAAAAAGCTGTTCTCTGGTCAGTCTCTCTGAATAATTTAGGGAAAATGAGCTATGATTTGGTGAAAACTCAAGTTTGCACGCACAAATGAACAGAATAGGGCATCGTTATTCGAAACATCAGCCAATCAGTTACTGACAAACTTAACTCCGTTACTCGTTATCCTGGTACTTGGTAGTAATGTAGTGGATCAATTCACTAAAATCCGAGAGTTTCCTCATTACAGTCTATTTTCGAGGTTAAATAGATGATTTCCTGACCAATTTCTGTTTTTACGAGAAAAGTACGGCGGTTAGTGAGCTCGGCGATTGGATAGTCGCTTATTTGGTGCACTTTCGAGGCTAAAAAACCGAGTGTTTAATGGCTGAGGATAAAATTCTGTAGGATAGGCCTTGGTTTTCCACTGCTGAAACCATAGGCTGTTCCGGAAACAATTGGTCAGTCAAAGACCGAATTTAGATTTTTCAAAACTACGATTCGGCGACCGGTGGGGGTCTTCTTATTTGGCATATAAAACCGATTTTGCGGCTAAATTCTCAGTTTCTTTCACGAACATTATGATCTTAGGGTCGAATTAAAGATTAGTCGCAGTAGGAACTTTTATCCCGCTGACAGACGATTTCAAGGAATTGAATTGCGGAGTTCTCTGCTCGGGTTTATCCGCTCATTTTGCGGGAAAATGTTTACGGGGCAAACAAGCCTGGTCATTGTCTGAATACGAGGCAAGATCATATCGACACCCACCTGAAAAAACGGATTTAGAATGAAGTTTTCAGTTTCGCGGATGTTTCGTGGGTCAGAGTGCCATTTTTCTATTCAAACAACCGGATCCCGGTGTAATACTTCCAGTTGTCCACATTTTTTATATAATGGCTATAATGGACCGAGAATTCCATGTTTCGTCTATTGGGGCCACGAGTAGTAAATTTGGGTTGCTGAAAAAGTGAGGTATGACATTAATGGTCATTGATGTCCAGTTTTAAGCATATGATACTCAGTTTTGTCTGTTGAACATCAAGTTTAGACTCCTTTTGGCTCATAATGGCCAATTACTGGTCAATCCAAGATCTGAATTCCTGGAGAAAGACTTCCCCTTTTGTTAGGAATCACCAGGTTTTCTTGGGACGGAAAATTTCCGTCTTCTGGCTTTAAAACACAGCAACACATCTTCGTGAGGTTTTAGTCTAACCCGAGCGGAACATAACGCCACTGCTTCTGACTAAAAGTTGGAGAAACAGTTAAAATGTGCGGAGGGGGGGAGTCGTAAAAATCTTGATAAATTTATTCTAAAATTGAACTAAATTACCGCTTCTCTTATCAAGAAGTTCTGACGTAAACGGTATTTATGTTGTGTAAGCTTCAGGGACTCACGGTATCGTTTTTTCACCCCCCCCCCCCCATTCCTTCGAGCGTATAGTAATAAATAGGTCCAAGATTTCATGTCGCTACGTTATAAATGGAAAAAGTAGTGGGTAAATACGTATAAAATCTTTCCTCTCCTCCCGTTTTCATAGACAGCCTCGGTCCGCCATAGATCATCAATTGAGAGAAACTCTAACTCCTGGTTTTAATTGGTTCCTATAAAGCCTTAACCACTTCTAATTAGAAAAGAACTCTTTAATGAAAGGGACGTGTGGAGGGGTCCCGCCTATCTTCCATAGCATAGCGTACAACAGCACTTCACGGAGCAATCAACAATGATTCTCGTGAAGCGTGGGGGCGCGAGACCGGTGTCATCATGGTTTCTCGTCCTTGGGCCCCGCTTTTAGGTGAGATTTTTGTTTTGTTTCAACAGGAAATATGTAAATAGTAGCCAATGAGACAAAGGACTTCACGAATTTAGGGGGGAGGTGGACTGTTTGGTGCCCTAAGTTAGGGAATGAAAGTGTGACCTCACGAATGACGTGCAGTAATGAAACAAAAAAGAGAGGGTAAGGGAGAAAGAGAAAAGTTTTGAATTAATAAAAAATTTCCTGCCAATTAAAATGGCTTCCTGTGTGATCAGAGACAATTAAAAGCGTCTTTCAATTACTCTGAAGGGTGACGCTTTTCCCTATTTTTGTCTCTATTTCTTTACTATTATTCCGCTTCTTTTGAGTGGAACAAACTCGAGAAAAAAAAAATTTGGCAATTCACCAAGAGACGTGTTAATTCAATTTGAAAAAAAGCATCTCCCGTCGTAGTCCGAAAAGGGCCCTTGCGGGTGAGTTGACTCTCGGTAAACACTCTTAGGTTATTGATAACGCTCGACCAACTCTTTTTATTGGAGAACTAAATAATTCATGAATTACATAATTAAAATCGATTTCAAACCCTTCTTTCCTCTCTGCCCCCTAGGCTCACCCACCCTGTTCTGTATGACGGTTTTCTGAAATATTTTAGAATAAAGGTAGGATCTTTACGAGCTATATACCATTACTAACGCGTAGGTATTCACACTGGGATGACCATAATTTTAACGCTTCAATTCTACCGGAGTTGGCGGAAAATAATGGAAATGGAGAAGTAGGGAAGGGAAAACTGCAACCCTCTATATGCACCTCCAGCACCATCCACTCTAAACGGGCGCTTCAAAGAATGAACAGTAAAAATACCTGTGTGGATATAGGTGTGTTTCTTCATGTCGGATTTTTGGTGGAAGCGCTTGCCGCAGTACTGACACGGGTAGGGCCTCGTATCGGAGTGTATGAGTAGGTGAGTCGACAGCGTTGAACTCCTTTTGAACGTTTTCCCACATTGTTTGCACTGAAAACGCAAGAAAATGACAAAAGACCTTTAGATATTAGAGGAATAAAACGAGTGAAAAAGGTCACTCATATAGGCCTGTGAGCATTTTGTACACCTTGGGCCACAGTAAAAAGTGAGGACATTTTTGACCAATTCACCCCAACCCTCACCGCTGAGGGAGCGAGGTCCCACCGATTTGTTGTCCGTACAGCGTACCCTCTATCTCTTCCCATACCGCGATACATGACTCTCTTTCCCCTTCGCATTATCAAAGAGACAGCGCCATTTACGATCGTAGGGAACGAGTGTGAACACTTTCAACCAATTCGTCAACCATGATGTAAAAGTTAAAAGGTGATTCTGGAGTCGTGAGGGGTCATCTGTGGGTTAAGAAGGCCCACCTGAGGCCCTAAAGAGTAAGAAGAAGTGAAAATAATTCAGGCAAAACAGTCCCGTGATACTGTATACAAAATTAAGGTTGAATTTGCGATAATGCTCAAGGCTACCTTGGTTTTTAATAACAACAACCAATAACTCTAATTTGTTTAACAATTTAAAACTTTTTTTCTGCTACCAATAAATAGAACCCTAACAATAGACCTGTCAGTTGTAATGCAATTATGCCGTAGCTTATACTAAACAGTATAGCACACTTTAATTGTAAAATATGTCTTAATTGGTTGTTAATCTCTTACTAGTCCCCCACCCGCGCCATTTCACTATAATTCTCATCCTTTTTCCTGAGTTTTATAGCATTTGGAACTATAAAGCGCTCAGAGTGATCGCCTCGTTTGCCGGTTCGTGGGGAGAGAAACCCATAAAAAATTACACGAAATCAAATAAGATTGTAAAGGGAAGGTGATACACGTATGAGTGGTGGAGGGGGTAATCGACCAATGTCTTCGACCGAAGGTGGAAACGAGGGGAGAGGACGAGCATTATTTATGAAAAAGTGTGAGCAAAGAATAACTGGGACGAGCATCAGACACGTAAACCCATTTGAATGACAAGTGGAATGAGGATGAATAATGAAGTGCAACAGGCGTTCGTTTCTAAGCACAATCAAGTGTACTCGTGTTTAAAGGGGTGAAGGGGGAAGTTTTTTTTATCGATCATCCCTCCAAACCTTTTTTTTATATTATGACATTAATAAGAGACGACTTGCCTGGAAACTTCGCTCGTGGTGCGATGGGGTTTGCGAAAACACCTGGAGCTGGAGGTGGTGATGATGGTTGGTTGTCGTGCTCGTCGGAGGTTGCGGTGGACTAGGAGTCGGTTGCGGAGGCGACATGGACTCTTCTTCCCGTTTGGTAGACGACAGACAGGACGTCCACGGTGTCCAAATTTCGGTGGGCGATGACTTCCGGGATTTGGTGCTCAGATTGAGGGGCATGTCCTCGTCGTACGAGTCGTCCTCGAATTTGACTTCTATTACCACGAAAATTGGAATTGTTAATCGGTACGAAATAGTGAGTAATTGGTGATGGCTGGGGAGACTCACCTGTTTTAGATTTTTCCGGGGTGCAGCCCGGCTCAGAACTGGCTCTGTGTGGGCTGAGATCGACCGGCTCGTGATTCCAGGGCGAGTAGGGGATGAACAGCCCTTGGTGCCAAAGATAGGGCAAAATTGGTGGGTACGTTCCGCCGTATTCTGAGGAAGAAAAAACAAACACATTTCCGTAATAATTTGGGTGAAAAATATAAAAGTGCGAGCGTGCGAGTAATACTCCCCCTCCCGAAAGCAGAAGTGACACAGTTATTGTATGAGCGGAGTGTCCTGGCTGCAATGTAAACAGCCGACTTTTTTCCACTCAAACTCGATATTTTTTCCAATGAAGAATAAAATCGAGAAAAATACCTACCACCTACCTACAACTCAAATAATTTTATCCCCAAAATTCTATAAATGTATATAGCGTTTCATTCAATGAAAATAACCGGGAAATCCTCCTCATAAAGCCTTTTTTAGAACAATGTTTGTTCCCACATTCTTCGAGGCATAAAAAAGTGAAAATTATACTTTTTAATCGGAAGAATTAATAGGAATATAAAGCAATTTAAACCCGCCTCTTAAATGGTAAAATGGTTAAACATAGAGCACGGGGTTAAAAAACAATAGCAACTCCCCCTCACTCCCACCCATGCGTCATTTCCATGTATCGAACGCCTGTTAGGTGTACATACGGAGGCAAAAAATTGTTTTACTAATTCAGGGAACTATGAACGAACTTTAAAAAGTGTAACGTTTGAGGTCGTTCATCTCTCTTTTTAACGTCAGGTACCTATGATCCTTTCCTTCCTCCCTCATTATCACGAAGCCGTCCATTGATCATCCATGATCAATGGATGGATCCCCAAACAAGCATTGTAGAGCATCTCCAGGGATCGCCTATATTATGCAACAAAACCTCCACACTCTTAATGCTTTCACCTCAACTTGAAAATTGAAAATGCCTTTACTCCGGGTTTTCATAGCCCTTGGGAACCGGAATTTGGCGCTCTTTCTGCCTCCCCGCTACTCATTTTGACCTCGGCTGCCGTCGAATTGGGAATTGCGCTGCGACTGGACTTTAGTGATAAAACTCCCACGAACGTTTGACCGTTGTTAGGTCCTGGAGACGATAAACTTAGACACTAGTTTCACCCCTATCGTGGGCAACGCGGTGCTCACCATCGGAGGAAGTACTCATGGGCGGAGGGAGAAGTACTACAGAGAAAAGTGAATTTTATTTTGTGCAGTTATTGCTTAGTTCTATGAACATCGTAAGCGATAATGCGGGTGTTGAATCAAGTGAGCTCGCATTTGCAATAATTATTGCAAACAAATAATTAGGTATCACGTCTGATTATATAGTTTCTCTTCGCAGATTATAAGTGTCAATCGGCAGTAAATATTGTTGCGTTGAAGCCCGTATGAGATGTGCGTTAATTTGTGACTTCATTCTATCCTTTTTTTAGGTAATGAAACAACCATCTCCCCACTATTCCACCCATTTACATTCCGACAGCTCCGTGTCTTCCAGTTGAGAGACCACCGTTTTTCGCCGTCATGTAGCATCGGAGTAACGAAGGAATCATAATACATACGGGGAAAGGGGGAAGCGATAGTCTCCTAAATGACCGGTTAATTAACATAGTGTCTCCTCACCCACCCTGCAAGCCCCAGGACGCTCTCTCCCACATATAGGAGACCGCAAAAGAAAATGATGGACCCGGAATGATTGACTTTATATGATGTGTGTGTGGAGGGGGGGGGGAAGTTACTTACCAGATTTAACGGATGACGAATGGTGAATAACGGGGTGATATTGAGGAAGCCGCCAAAGTGGCGGCGGGGGCGGTGACGAATCAACGGGCGGTGTGATGGTCGCTGGCGGTGGAACTCTTCCCGCCCCTTCGAGCATATCTGAAACAAAGATTTACGAAAATTATGAGGCGTCATTGCCAAAAATTGTAATGTTTTTAATATTTTATGTTTTTACTTTTGAGGCTGTTTTAATCAGATGGAGTAAGAAGAAGGATTAGAAAATAAAAGCTGGGTCACGGGGAGAACCCCTTCCCCACCCTTCCATCTCCTTTATTGTCCTTAAAAAGAACCCACAGGTGCTTCTATCTTTTCTCTTCTCGGTTACCCCATGGTATTTGCACCTGTTTCTCGAGGGGGCTCTCGTGCCACAGCCTGAGGAAGGGAGGAGGGCACGCGGCACACGCTCAGCCTCAAGGAGGAAAGCGTAGCACACTTCCAACAATTCTTTCTTTTTTTTGTCTGCTTAGTTTTGCTTGAGCGATCTGACATTTGCGACACACGCCAGAAGGGTAGAAGTGTGCTTTCTATCAAGTCAACCAACCGCGGTGTTAATTGCACGCGGCAATTAATGCCATTAAATAAAAAAGGGTAAATTATTTGTATAGTTATAGATTTTGAAAGGAAGGAAAAAAAGGAATACGGCGCCCCTAAAGATAAACATCTCCTGAATCATAATTTACCTAGTTTGAATCAGATATTCACCCCCTGCCACCATCTAGATTCACTGTCCTGATTAGCATCATAGTCTTGAAAAATCATCAAGCGATTCAATCATCAATGATTGAATGGCCACCCATAAAAACAGAATAGTCAGGTTAAAGCACTCGAAATCAATAGATTGAAAGTAAACGATTTTTTAAAAAAAGAACAGAAGTGTATTAAGGGGGGGGGAAGACAACCCGTTTTCATAATACAACAATAACTTCAAGATTTTGACTGAATTGATTCACAGGGAAAAAGAGAGGTTCCATCAAATTTTCATAAATAGCTTTATATCACCCTCACCACAATCCGTCTAAGCCTTCACTTAAACAGCACTTAAACTGACTAGAGTACCTCCGCCACCAACCCCCTCTCTACAAGCAAAAAGTACAACGATCAACTTCCCCAAACATAAAACAGAGGGTAGGTGTGTAGATAAGGAGTAGAAGGGATCATCATGCACTAGTTGCTTACCCAACTGACAGCCTAAAAGCCTTGTCGATTGTGAAAGGAAAAATAAAAAAGAAAATAAGGGGGAAATCAATGCCTTTAACCCCCTTCCCCTATAGACACACAATTGTCGAGCGTTAACGTCACTACTGTATAATACACGTCTTTCATATCCACGGATTTGAAGCTATTAACGTAATGTTTTTGTTTCCATGTTTAGGGTGATGGGGGTAGGGAACGATTTTTTTTATCGACAATGCCCCCCTCCCCCCCGATGTGGCAGGTGCCGTGCGGGGTGGCTTTGCCGTCGCAGATTTTGAAACAAAAGAACCCCCTCTACTATATAGTCAAAATTTTAGGCGACCTGGTCAACCTTAGCCTTTTTTTCAAGGCTCAAAAGGAGGAGGAGAAAAACCTCGCAAACGCTTGAAATTATAGGCTCCACCTTGCTATTTCGAGTTTTTTATTACTCGTATAATCTATTCAACGGGGGAGGGGGGTGTACCGGATGCCCCCGATTTGTTCGCGAAATTATTTCAAAAGGACGCTTTTAAACCAATCAAAGGAGCTCTCTGCCCAAAATGAACAAAAGAAAAACGCGTTTTTTTTTGTTTTTTTTGGTCGTACAGCCAGAAAACAATGAACAGGTATGGCATCACAGGCCACTATTGACTTGTATGATCTGTAAATGGCGGCTCAAAAACTGATTATTTGCATTAAATTGATGCCTTGCTATGCAAGCGGCATTACTGCCTCGAAAACAGACCGTGCCGCCACTAAAGTGGAGATTCATCCCTGCAGACATTTTGGTTGTTAGGCCAAAAAAACCCCAATGTCTTTTTGTGAATCGCTATACAGGTCCCAACGGACGGAGCCAGCACAGACGCGGGGGGGTTGCTGGTGAACTCAGTCGACTGGGGTAGCGATTGATGAAGGGAGGGGGGTCATTTCGGCCGAGGTCGCGTAATCTTGACACTTGCCATTTTTCAAGTGGCAATTCACAACGAACCGGTGTCTTTTGATGTAAAGAAAGTATATTCATTCTTGTAAGATAGAACCGTGGCCGTTGAGGGCATGGGCATGACTTTGACGAAACAACAATCATATTATAACGGGCACAATTACCTGCCTATTAGCAAGAATTTGTTTGTAAATAAAATACGACAAATATTTTTAACTACTCAGATAGAACCCCCCCCCCCTTTTTTTTTAGTGCCGATATTTCGCTCCCCTTCAGAACTTTTTATCTCAGTCGCAATTACCATAGCGTGAAATAATCGCTGGTTTTTTTCTCATCACACTACCTGACACTCCGAGTTGACTATTATAACCGATTTTATTATCACCCGTTATAGGAGAACTCACTTCCATTTTTATCTCCTATTTTTTTTTATTCTTATCTTCTTTTGAACCGTCCAAATCCGGTGGCCTATAAGCAGCAGGCGGAGCGGGGGCGTTCTCGGAGTAGAAAACTCAGATAAGCTATAAAATGGAGTATACATATAGCATTATTGTGTAGTATATCCAAAGAGTAAATGCGTGGTTCATTTTCTGAGACAAGTTAATCAGCACGAGTGTAGCGAAGGCTGTAATTTCTCGGAGAAAATTACATACCTACTTGACTTTATGTGTACAACCGAAAAGAAGAGAATAGAGAAACTTGAATTGAACAAACGCCGTCCGCGTTGGGATGGTATAGCATCCAACCTTTCCTATAGGAAAGATTTTAGGGTTGCTAAAACTTTCGTGCGTCTTTTGTTCATTCCTCCAGCAAAATCATCAGGGAATGATGCGATATCTTATTCCCGAGGGAGTAACAGTGCTATTTTATTGCACGAATTTGACCAATTAGGAGTACTTTATTGCCCGGGTTGCACTTGATTTTTTTTATAGTACGAAGCGAAACAAAGTCTTTTTATTATTGGATTTTGTACTTAAGTACTTTGTGACGTAGTCACCGAAAATTCGCCAGAAATACAATTGAAAACTTTGTGTACCTCACACTCACCGTTGTGTGGGATTATATGTAATTATGATAGGGGCTTTGCGTGACCTTTGGTGACACATGCAACTCTTCCCACGATGAGCCCCCCCCCCTCTTTTTTTTTCTCACCACTCTTCTTAATCGTTCTACCGATTTATAATTATTTATTGAATTAGATTTATAATTACGATGCCGCGGTAATATAGCATTCAATTTGAGTCGGAACTGGTGTAACCATCAGTATTTCAACTACAGCAAACAGTAATATAGCATTTTTTCCCAGATACAGAAATTTATATTCCTATAATCAAGTAATTATGCAGCTTCTTTTTAGGGCTCATTGCCCAAGGGGGGGGGGAGGCTATTCTATTTCGTAGGAATAGCAATATTTTGACAGATGTGCTTCGTGAACGGGAGCATCTTTATTTGTTTTCTCTTTCTTTCTCTCTTATTTTCTAGGAAGCAGGCTTTCTAAAAGCATGTATAGACTTCCGTAGAAAATCCCACAATCCCCAGAAAATCGCGAGAATCCTACACTCCTCAAAATTCGGGAATTGTCAGTTCCTGATGGCATTGTATTTATACATGTATAGCTTCCAGGACAAATCGTAATTTCCCGAGAAATCGGTGGCAGATTGCTATCTGTTGCGTGCCAAAAAAAAAAAAAAAAAATCAAATATTTGGGGCCCTCTTTTAGAGGAGGTTTCCACCAGTTAATGAAGCTCAACTGAAAATGTTTTCCCGAGACCGGATATTCTGGTAATTACTAATTAGACGAAATTAACTACCACACGTTCTGAGCCTATAGTCTGATAAGCCCACTATCAAATCTGTGAAAATGAAACTTCGGGATCAAAAATTGTAGTTTTCTAGGTTCTCACTCAAAAAAAATGGAGAGGGGGGGGGGGTTATGGACGGGCGTAAGTTTTCTGGGCTATGCCGAATTGCCGACTCGTTATGGCCCGCCGTAAGGGATTTATAGCGATTTCCATTCAACACACTACACAAGTGAAGTGCAGCGTCCTCACCATAAACATGGCGATTGTAGCTAAGGGAAACGATATCTGGCGGCGTTTCAGAGAAACATTTGAGTCCGGTACTCCGGGTACTCCATGTGATTTGTTGTTGTCGTTTGACAACAAACTACAACACAGTTTTTCTACAATGAGGAAGTTCGTGTATCAAAAATGTTGGTCAGTGACACTTTTTTTCTGTGAACTGCGGCTAAATAATCCGACGGTGACGAGGAGGCCTCGATATTGTACCTTTGGCATCACCGAAACAAGAAAACAAGACGGTTATGCGGGTGCGCAGTACACCCGTACAGAAACTTTCACTGTCGGCTATTTGTTGTAGCAAGAAAACTCGAAAACACCGATTCAAAAACGTATTCGACCATTTTGCTGAACCCGTGCCGTTCTCTGAGCACTAAAACGAAACGGTGAGCTGGCGAGTACCAATAAAAAAATGATAAGGCGCTCGTGGGATGTCTCTCAAGGGTGAATCACGAGAAAACTGCTGTGTCTTTGGTTGCTCTTCCCGTCGTAACCGAGACACCACAACATTGTCATTTCATTGTTCCCCAAAAATTGAGGGTTTAACGTTGTCAGCTATCAATTAGCCGAGTGTTGGGAGAAAGTCGACCGCCGAAAGGCTTGGGAGCTTGCTTGACGTTTGAGTATAAATGTATCAGAAACCATGTTCTTCTGTTCTCGTCACTTTAGGCCAACTGACTACTTTTTCCCCATTATGTTACGGACGTTGACCACGAAAAAACACTTTAAAAAAAACACAAAACTTGTTGTCATTTAACATATGTAGGGAGTACCGGTTTCATTATCACACGGTACTAGCGCCGCTAGTGATAGCTACAATCGCCAATATAAGCTCATTCATTCATTGGTATTTCTTCTAGTCATGTGGCTAGTCGATAGATTGTTTTATATAATTATTTTAATTTATTTTTATTGTGGAAAAATATGATGAGTTCTGGACGGAGTGTACAACTAGTAGTTACCATTAGCAACTAAACAGGGTGTACAAAAAGCGACTGGACAGAGAAAACCCAGTGAAGGGGCAACTGATTTATGATCGAAATGACTATTTGCACTTTTCCGAAATTCCGCTTTGTTTCCGAGATATCCGCCATTTTCTGATTTTTTCAGAAACAGCTTGCTGCACACGCAATAATTGTTGCAATGGCAAAAATGATGAGCCCATTGGAAAGAGCACAAAATTTTCTTTTTAAAGTGCCTATTTTTATCCAGATCAGACAACATCTACTACGTTTTGAATTAGCTTATTAGCGAGGAAACTTAATTCCGGAAGTATTGGTGATTATGGTGATGTGGTCAGAAAATTACGTTTTTTCGCCAATAAGCTGATTCAAAACGTAGTAAATGTCGTCTGATCTGGATAAAAATAGGATCTTTAAATAGAAAATTGTGTGCTCTTTCCAATGGGCTCATCAGTTTTGCCATTGAATCGATTACTGCGTGTGCAACAAGCTGTTTCTGAAAAAATCAGAAAATGGCGGATATCTCGGAAACAAAGCGGATTTTCGGAAAAGTGCAAATAGTCATTTCAATCAGAAATGAGTTGCTCCTTCACTGGTTTTTCTCTGTCCAGTCGCTTTTTGTACACCCTGTATAGAATATACAGGGTGTTTCAGGAGGAATGATCAGGACTTTAATAGGTCGTAGTACTAAAGAGGACGAACCAAAATCACCATATGAACTTAGGGTCGCAAACGCTTCATTTCCGAGTTACAGGTATTTTTGTCATTTTTCGGCCAAACGCGTTCTTTTCGTCAATAATCATTTCTAGCGTCCTAGCCATTCGTAACAGAACAATACCGATTACATTTCTGAAAAGAGCAGACATTTTGGGTTTAAGAAACGCCGTTGCAACTAACCGAACTATTAATGTTTATGTATTTTATTTTATTTATTGAAAAAGCGAAAAAGTGCAAATTTGATTTTTACCGTTTCCTTCAAAGACAAATCTTTCGAAGTCTTCGGTGGTAAAGGTACGGTTAAACTATTGGAAAAACATGCCAGTGTTGTAAGCTACAAAATGGCTTTTTAAATTTTAAAATCGACGCATTTTTGACTGAGATACCACACAGAAATGAACGTACCGAACGTACAGAAATTCCTGGTCAGATCGTCAAATTGAGCCACATTTCACCAAGCATAAAACATTGAAAACAGCTATTTCCGCGTCAATCTTTGATTGTGCACACAGAAATAATTTCATAAAACGAATACCATTTCCTTCAAACACAAATCTTTCGAAGTCTTCGGTGGTAAAGGTACGGTTAAATTATTGGAAAAACATGCATGTTGTAAGCTACAAAATGGCTTTTTAAATTTTAAAATCGACGCAGTTTTGACTGAGATACCACAGCGAACGTTCAGAAATTCCTGATCAGATCTTCAAATTAAGCCATATTGCACCTACCACAAAAAAACTAAAAACGGCTGTTTCCGCGTCAATACTTTTGTAATACGCTGTAATGTTATTTAGTTTGAAAATTACTCCCCCTCCCCCTCCCATTACCCACCATCGGCCCCAATTACCCATCAACAAAAGTACAACTTTTCGATGATTTTGGTGAGATTTTGGATATGCTGATGGGTAAGTGAGGAGGAGGGATGGGAGGGAGTAATAATTTGACAAAATAACATGATGTATCACGATGGGTATATAAATTACACATTTTCTATCATTTCTGGAAAATTTTGGTTACTGTTGAGGGGTTGGTGATAGGGGGGGGGGAGGAGAAATTAATTATTTGACAAAAACATGAGGTATTCGTTTTATGAAATTATTTCTGTGTGCACAATCAAAGATTGACGCGGAAATAGCTGTTTTCAATGTTTTATGCTTGGTGAAATTTGGCTCAATTTGACGATCTGACCAGGAATTTCTGTACGTTCGGTACGTTCATTTCTGTGTGGTATCTCAGTCAAAAATGCGTCGATTTTAAAATTTAAAAAGCCATTTTGTAGCTTACAACACTGGCATGTTTTTCCAATAGTTTAACCGTACCTTTACCACCGAAGACTTCGGAAGATTCGTCTTTGAAGGAAACGGTAAAACTCAAATTTGCACTTTTTCGCTTTTTCAGTAAATAAAAGAAAATACTCAAACATTAGTTCGGGTAGTTGCAACAGCGTTTCTTAAACCCAAAATGTCTGCTCTTTTCAGAAATGTAATCGGTATTGTTCTGTTACGAATGGCTATAGGGCGCTAGAAATGATTATTGACGAAAAGAACGCGTTTGGCCGAAAAATGACAAAAATACCTGTAACTCGGAAATGAAGCGTTTGCGACCCTATGTTCACATGGTGATTTTGGTTCGTCCTCGTTAGTACTACGCCTGGTTAAAGTCCTGATCATTCCTCCTGAAATACCCTGCATATAACGAGTTCCTGTATAATTGGGATGAATTTGTTAATGTTACTAGGGTGGCACGTAAACGGGGATTGATGCTGACACGGTCTATGTGGATCGAATATAGAAAATACATGTTTTGATTCCTGATGAGGACGGGAAAATTCCACCGTCGAAACGTCGTAACTCGATAAAAGTGTCGCTTTGGTTTTGCCCTTCATAGTCGATTGATTCCTGAACTTATATTAACATATGTTTCCACCTGTCCTGAGAGGACGGGTGGAAAAACTTACACCACACTAGTGTATTGCATTGAATAGAAAACGCCATTGATTGTGAGTTTAGGGCCGAGTTGCCAGGTCATGGGATCATATTGTCGTAATAATAACGAAATAGTGCAACGCGCAAGTGTTTCGAAGGCACTGAAAGTAGAGTGCTTGGTAAATGAATTCGTCACCAATTCTGGGTCCGTTTTCGTAGTCTTCACTCAAGTTGAGTCTGTTGAGTGCATACACAGTTTTGAGTGACAACTATAATGACTTCTTGCCCTACCGCGGTACTGGATGTCGGTCTAACTTGTTGACATGAACGCGTTAAAATTGGGGGGATTTACTTGTACTACACGATAAATTGAAGCAAAGAAAACGTTTAGTACTAGGTACATTATCGGTTGGAAAGTGAGAAGACGTAGTAGTTGATGCAGTACAGGAGTTGAAATTTAGTTGATTAATTTTATACGGGTCTAATGATGATGCTGAAATAGCATCGAAAACCGGTGAAATAATAAAAATAGGATTTCTGTTTGAGGGGACAATTTTTTTGGTCCACTGAAAGTGAGAAAACGCTGCTGTTGGAGGCCCTGGAAACCGCGTACGCGAACCACAAAAAGAGTGCTCATGTTAAAGTAGCCAAAAATATTGAAACATTCTTCATTCACTTAGGAAATTATTGGACATAATTTTTTTTTAAATTGATACGCTACAAATCAAATATTTAAAAATATCAAAATTACCAGCCAAAATATAAGCTTGGTAGCAAAAACTTACTTGGCAGGAAGAAAGTCTCAATTTTAAACGTTGTTGAAAAGAAAATTAGAGGCTGTGCCGTAACACTAAAATTAAGTAACCGTTACAAAATAAATAACCATTTGAGTTATAAAAGTACTTTCCCCCGAATGCTAAACTGTTCCACTATATGCGTACCCGGTGAAGGCTCTTAAGCCACTGACTGAAACAATCTTTTGAAACCACGAAGCACAACCCCAGCAAAATGTAGACAGAGGGGCAAGGGAAAGAGTGAGAGAGAAAAAAAAGCCCGGCCGCTAGAACCAACGGAGATATAAAAAAAAAAAGGATAAGCTATAAAGCAGGGGGGAGAACCTGCAAGCAATACCGTCGAAGAAATTAATGGGGCGGGAGGGGTGAAGAAACCACGTCGGTCGGAGTTTTTCTATGGGGATGGACAGAGTGGGTCCAAAGGGGGGGGGACGCTGAAATGAACCAACCAGGCCTGCATGTTTTCTTCTTTTTTTTTACGCTTTGGTTTGTTTGCTGAATCGTGAATAGTGAATGGTGGGGAGAAAAAGGCACCAACACCCCGACGGTGGAGAAGCATCGAGAGGGAGAAGTTGGCTGTGCTCGTCTCTGGTGGTGGTTCGGGGGGTACTGACTGTGATTGGTTTGAAACAAGCTCGGAGGGAGTGAGCTGCGTCGTCCAATGGAGAAGGACCAAAAATCAAGCTTTTCTTTAACTTTTTTTTTTGTTGGATTTTTTGAACCATTTAAGTTTTTATTTATATTGATTAGTGTTATGGAAGAGGAAAGGAGCTAGTTAGAGGAAACAGAATATTATCAAAGTCCTAATGCAAGAAACCAATTGAATCAATCAACATTACAACATTAGGTAATGCAACATTTAGGTTTTAACCCAAACCGGAGCCTACCAAAAAGGCTGAATGCATGAAGAAAGGTAAAAAAAGGGCTTGCAGAGACCCTTGATGAGGAACTTCTCTGGAGGTGGCTGCCTACTGTTTTCTTTCAGCAAGCTTATTTTCCCCTTCAGCATTTTTCCTCTTGTGTTCAACTCATATATAGGGATTTGGCATTTCCCCATCAGAGGAGCACTGCTCACAATCAGCAAATCAGCTATATTCCCAATACTATATTCGTACCCCCCCCCCATCACCTCAATATAAAGCGTTTGCTACTGCTTCCCTCGATCCCCATATATAAAGCATGGGCTTTATGGTAATTTAAGTCTTAGATTACTTTATGCATAAACTGATCAGTGCACAAGTGGATGCCAGGGGATTTTCAGGGACCATGAAAACCTCATTCCGAGGTGGGGTTAGTCGAAACTTGAAAGTATACAAAACATAGGAAAAGTCCTCATCAAAACTGCCTGCATAGACAGATATATAAACACTTTCAATGTGGATTAGGAAAAAATTCAGTAAGATAATATGAACGTAATTCTTGTATTTTTCTTTGGGGCGTACATGTTTTGCAATTTTGCATGAAAAACCTCTGTTGTAAAATATACGTTTTGTTTGAATTTGAGGTCGAAATATAGCACAAAAAGCGCGTTCCCCATTCTTACATAATGATTATTGAAATGTGTGTAAATTACTGTCATCGTGTTTGTGTCAGAGGATGCCAGTTAAAACAAAACACTGCAGGGGCAATATCAAATATAAATTACGCCGGAAAAGTTCTTACTTGAATAAGAAAAAACATAGAGGAGGGCATAGAGGAAGTCTGGCCCATTTTAATCACCACAAAAATCCTTTACATTTTTCCGGTAATGATAATGAACGTTTAAAAAGATCCGAACAACCCCTCTTCACCCCTCAAAAATGTTAATTAAGCAATAAAAGTCGATAACTAGGATATATAACGTGCGCGCTAGTTGAAGCAAGTAATGATAAATGAACGTGTATGAAAATAAACGTGCTATATTATAGTATACTTATAGACTATCTCACAACTCGTTTGTTTCGTTGTCGAGTGCGCAATTTCAAGTCGCTCGTTATAATTGTTGGATTGATGATTTATCAAAAGAACATACAAATGGTTTAGTCCAGGAAGTAGGTATAGTTTTGGGAGGAAACAACTCCAGGACTAGGGGTGCGAGCGGGACGGGACGGGACGGGAAATGAAAAGTCTCGTCCCACGTCCCGTCTCGCGCGGGATTTCCCGCATGTACCGCGGGACAAAAAAGTACATGATAAATAACCGCCCCCCCCCCCTCAACAGATGTTTTCAAAGAATCGTTTTACATTTTTTTCTTTTTTTCTGGCTGTTTCTTCCTGTGTTTCTGGTGTGCTGAATCCGAATTCATTATCAAAACTTTTATAGCAACCCCTAATTAACACCATTGTACCATCCACCGGCACTGCTGCAAATAAAGATGTAGGAGATGTTATACTGTTCCTTCATATAGTCAGGGGTGTTATTAATATTAATATTATTAGTTTTTAAGCCATACAACTTGATTAATGTTATACATATACAGGGTGGATCCGTATAAGTGTGACAAAATTTTTTGGGTAAAACTACGTTAAACGTGGAGTAAAATGGTACCTTCGGAAGTGTCCTACGTCGATCCGTTCCGGAGTTATGATTTTTTTTGTGTTTAAAAAAGTAACCAATGTTTGCTTCAAAAAATCCGCAATTTCTCGGCTTGTATCGCAGAAAATCCAATAAGTGATGCCATTTTCAGAAACTACGGAACATTTCCTTTAGGATAGAGGCCATTTTATTGCTTGAAATAATCATCAACACCCAGAAATCTGGCATTTTTTCCATAAATTTACGTGTCCTCTAAAATTTGTCCGTTTTACAAAAAGTCGCTGTACCCAAACAGCTTTCTCAACAGATTTTCGGTGTATCACAAAAACTTCCCCGTCTTCTAAGCTTCCTTTTGGCGTCTTCACATTTCATGTTACCACTGACGTTTCCACAAAAACGTCACGAGAATGCACAAAACCGAGTTTTTACGAACCCCATCACCTCAATATAAAGCGTTTGCTACTGCTTCCCTCGATCCCCATATATAAAGCATGGGCTTTATGGTAATTTAAGTCTTAGATTACTTTATGCATAAACTGATCAGTGCACAAGTGGATGCCAGGGGATTTTCAGGGGCCATGAAAACCTCATTCCGAGGTGGGGTTAGTCGAAACTTGAAAGTATACAAAACATAGGAAAAGTCCTCATCAAAACTGCCTGCATAGACAGATATATAAACACTTTCAATGTGGATTAGGAAAAAATTCAGTAAGATAATATGAACGTAATTCTTGTATTTTTCTTTGGGGCGTACATTTTTTGCAATTTTGCATGAAAACCTCTGTTGTAAAATATACGTTTTGTTTGAATTTGAGGTCGAAATATAGCACAAAAAGCGCGTTCCCCATTCTTACATAATGATTATTGAAATGTGTGTAAATTACTGTCATCGTGTTTGTGTCAGAGGATGCCAGTTAAAACAAAACACTGCAGGGGCAATATCAAATATAAATTACGCCGGAAAAGTTCTTACTTGAATAAGAAAAAACATAGAGGAGGGCATAGAGGAAGTCTGGCCCATTTTAATCACCACAAAAATCCTTTATACATTTTTCCGGTAATGATAATGAACGTTTAAAAAGATCCGAACAACCCCTCTTCACCCCTCAAAAATGTTAATTAAGCAATAAAAGTCGATAACTAGGATATATAACGTGCGCGCTAGTTGAAGCAAGTAATGATAAATGAACGTGTATGAAAATAAACGTGCTATATTATAGTATACTTATAGACTATCTCACAACTCGTTTGTTTCGTTGTCGAGTGCGCAATTTCAAGTCGCTCGTTAAAATTGTTGGATTGATGATTTATCAAAAGAACATACAAACGATTTAGTCCAGGAAGTAGGTATAGTTTTGGGAGGAAAAAACTCCGAGACTAGGGGTGCGCGCGGGACGGGACGGGAAATGAAAAGTCCCGTCCCGCAGTTTTTTGCTGAGTTCCCGTCTCGCGTCCCGTCCCGCGCACTCAAGTCTCGTCCCGCGCGGGATTTCCCGCATGTACCGCGGGACAAAAAAGTACATGATAAATAACCGCCCCCCCCCCCCACCCTCAACAGATGTTTTCAAAGAATCGTTTTACATTTTTTTCTTTTTTTCTGGCTGTTTCTTCCTGTGTTTCTGGTGTGCTGAATCCGAATTCATTATCAAAACTTTTATAGCAACCCCTAATTAACACCATTGTACCATCCACCGGCACTGCTGCAAATAAAGATGTAGGAGATGTTATACTGTTCCTTCATATAGTCAGGGGTGTTATTAATATTAATATTATTAGTTTTTAAGCCATACAACTTGATTAATGTTATACATATACAGGGTGGATCCGTATAAGTGTGACAAAATTTTTTGGGTAAAACTACGTTAAACGT
Organism: Corythucha ciliata; assembly: GCA_038030265.1. NCBI lineage: Eukaryota > Metazoa > Arthropoda > Insecta > Hemiptera > Tingidae > Corythucha > Corythucha ciliata. Next base: position 57,307,335 of record CM075938.1, read on the forward strand.
GGAGTAAAATGGTACCTTCGGAAGTGTCCTACGTCGATCCGTTCCGGAGTTATGATTTTTTTTGTGTTTAAAAAAGTAACCAATGCTTGCTTCAAAAAATCCGCAATTTCTCGGCTTGTATCGCAGCAAATCCAATAAGTGATGCCATTTTCAGAAACTACGGAACATTTCCTTTAGGATAGAGGCCATTTTATTGCTTGAAATAATCATCAACACCCAGAAATCTGGCATTTTTTCCATAAATTTACGTGCCCTCTAAAATTTGTCCGTTTTACAAAAAGTCGCTGTACCCAAACAGCTTTCTCAACAGATTTTCGGTGTATCACAAAAACTTCCCCGTCTTCTAAGCTTCCTTTTGGCGTCTTCACATTTCATGTTACCACTGACGTTTCTCACAAAAACGTCACGAGAATGCACAAAACCCGAGTTTTTACGAAACATGGGCCATTGTCTACGGTATTCGTGAAGGGTGCAGGGTGATCGGCAGTAAGTGAGAACAGGATATCTTACCATGGAGAAGATATCGCAAGCAAGAGACATTCAATTTGACCCCCCCCCCCCCATCCATTTCTGCCAATCTCTGAGCACCCTTCACGAATATTGTTGGCACCTGGCACATAGGCAATTGCCTATATTTTTCTGTCAAAATACTGTTTTAGAAAGGGAGGACAGAATATTTTAGGAAGGTGGAGATATAGTAGGCAAAAGGCATTCAATTATACCCCCCCCCCCCTGAATGGCGAAGGTGTCAAATCGAATGTGGGGGAAGGGGTCAAATCGAATGCCTCTTGCCTTCTCCATGGTAAGATATCCTGTTCTCACTTACTGCCGATCTCCCTGCACCCTTCACGAATACCGTAGACAATGGTCCATGTTTCGTAAAAACACGGTTTTTGTGCATTCTCGTGACGTTTTTGTGAGAAACGTCAGTGGTAACATGAAATGTGAACACGCCAAAAGGAAACTTAGAAGACGGGGAAGTTTTTGTGATACACCGAAAATCTGTTGAGAAAGCTGTTTGGGTACAGCGACTTTTCGTAAAACGGACAAATTTTAGAGGACACGTAAATTTATGGAAAAAATGCCAGATTTCTGGGTGTTGACGATTATTTCAAGCAATAAAATGACCTCTATCCTAAAGGAAATGTTCCGTAGTTTCTGAAAATGGCATCACTTATTGGATTTGCTGCGATATAAGCCGAGAAATTGCGGATTTTTTGAAGCAAGCATTGGTTACTTTTTTAAACACAAAAAAAAATCATAACTCCGGAACGGATCGACGTAGGACACTTCCGAAGGTACCATTTTACTCCACTTTTAACGTAGTCTTACCCAAAAATTTTTGTCACACTTGTACGGATCCACCCTGTATATTTTTAGGGTTTTTGCTTTTTTCTTCTTCTACTTCTTCGTTTCCTGAGCTTTCGCCTTCTTGTGCTGAAGGCATCGTCAGAGAACTTTTTGGGTTTTTTATTTTAAATCATAGACATTGTGACAAATGGAGGGGTGTCAATTTCTTCTTCTTGATTAGAAAATTTGTTGTTGATGGCAACTGAGAATGTCTTCTGGTTATCTTCTTTTCAAGTTTGCAATCAGTGGCCTCCAGGCATGTGGTACATGAATTCCTTCATCTCTGTTGAAGTTTTCTTTATTTCGATGGCTTCTCGAATTTTTTGTTTCTTCCACGAACTTTCAATTGCCAGTATTTTGGTATCTTCAAATTTGATGACGTGTGATTGTCCGCTGTACATGTGTTCAGCTATTGCTGATTTGTCAATATTGCGGTGTTTTACGGCTGACATGTGTTCTTTCATTCTTGTTTTGACGTTTCGGAGAGTTTCACCTATGTAAGATTTGTTACAGCTGCAAGGTATTTCGTAGACACCTGGGTTTTCGAGTTTCCTTTCATCTCTGACATTTCTGAGGAAGCGATTTATTTTTCTTGGCGGTTTGAACGTTGATATGATTTTTTACTTGCTGAGGATTCTTGCTATTTTGTTTGAAGTCCCTTCGACGAATGGTAGCACCACTTTCCCTTTGATTTCTCCAGTTTCTTCTTGGTATCTTGGGGTTCACATGAAGAAAGTTTTTTTGATTTCTTGATTGCTTTCGTGAATACTTTCTTCGTATATCCATTTTTTTGTAGAACTTCTTGTAAGTGTTTTATTTCTTCTTCAAGGTGTTCATTATCTGAGATTTTGATGGCTCTGTCGATCAAAGTTTTGACGATACCATTCTTTTGAGCTGGGTGGTGGTGCGAATTTGCGTGTAGATAGCGATCAGTGTGAGTGGGTTTTCTGTAGACGCTGTGTCCCAAGAATCCGTCTTCTTTTCTTCTTATTAGGACGTCGAGAAAAGGAAGTTGTCTTTCATTTTCTATTTCCATGGTGAATTTGATGTTTTGATGTTGATTATTCAAGTGGTTCAGAAAGGTGTTAAATTCTCTAGCCAATGTGGCCAAATTACGAAGGTGTCGTCTACGTAGTTGGTTTCATTGTTGCTGTTTCTATTGCTTTCTCTTCGAACTTTTCCATGTACAGATTTGCAATTACTGGCGACAGTGGAGAGCCCATTGCAGCTCCTGATTTCTGTCGATAGAATTGTCCTTGAAAACTGAAGTATGTTGTATTCAGACAGAATTCCGTTATATCTGCCAGGTCTTCCGGTAGAAGATTTCGGACGATATCTGTGACTTCTTCGATTGGGATTTTTGTGAAGAGGGAGACGACGTCAAAGCTAACGAGAAGATCTGTTGGAGAGGTTTTGATATTTTGTATTTTCTTTACAAAATCCGTTGAGTTTAACACAAAGGAGCTGGTTTTTCCGACGTGATTCTGAAGTTTTTTTGCTATGAATCTTGCTGTTTTTTGTGTCGAAGAGCGTATTGTATTCACGATTGGGCGAAGTGGAGCATCTTTCTTGTGAATTTTTGGAACCCCGTAGATTCTAGGGGCCACGGGATCTGATTCTTTTAGGCTGGTTTTTTCTTCGTTATTTAGCGTGACGGAGTTTTTAATCTTTTCCAAAAGTTTTCTTTGAGTTTTGCTGGTCAAGTCTTTAGTTTTTTCATATTCGTCCTCTTCCAACATGTTCTTCATCTTTGTCGTGTATTCGTCTTGATCCATGATTTCTGTACAATTTCCCTTGTCCGCTGGTAGTATTACGATTTCTTCACAGTTCTTTAGTTTCATTAGGGCTTGTAATTCCTCTTTTTTCACATTTCTTTTTGGTGGTTTTGAGCGTCGGATCACCGGACGGATACGTCTTGTCGTATTTCTTCTTGTTCTTTTTCTGATAGTTTGGTGATTCCGTTTTCTATGTTTACGATGAAATCCTCTACAGGAATGTTCTTGGGTGTGATAGCATAATTAAGTCCTTTCGAGAGTACGTTTTCTTCGTGGACGTTTAGTTCTCTTTTGCTGAGATTGATTACTGTTTTCTTTTTGGTTGTCTCTTCTGAGGCTTTTCTCTTGGAAATGCCTCTTTTCCTCTCTTCAAACTTTGAAAATTTTTGTTTTAGTTTTTCATTTCTTGAGTGAAAAGTCTTTTCTTCATTTAACGATGTGAAGCGGTCTACGCTATCCCAGTCTGATGGCGCTAATTTTTCAGTGAGCAAGAAGTATAGCTCCAGAATATTCTTCCCAAGTATATCTAGTTCTTGACGGCAAGCTCGAATTTCTTGTTGAAGAAGTAGAAGGCTTGTTTTGTTTAGTATTTCTTTTGTTTTTTCGTTTGTTTTGTGATATCTGATTTTTACGCAGTCTGGAATGATTTTCTGATCGCGACATCGTTTCAGGAAGGTGAGTCTTGTTAGGTTGTTTGCGCGTTTTGTCTTTTTTTTTATTTATTTATTTTTTTCTTTTTTCTTTATTTCGATATAATAACCCCAAAACACTTTAGAATTCAAATGTGTTTTAAGGTAATTTCAGGGATGAAATTTGGAAAAGCAAGATCTAACGTCACTGAAGAAACTTCCTGAAGATTGAAATAAGACTTTGAAATCGAATATTGGTGCAGAAATAGAGCCAAAATTTATGTGCGAAGTTTGGGCGAGGGGCGACTGGGAAGGGGTCGAGGAAACCCGCCTGAAACCCCACCTTAAAGTTGGGGCCCCGGGCCCGGGATAACAGTGGGCCCCCTCTTTTACCGAATTTCGCTCACTAAAATACATTTTGTGTCTGATATAGTAATTTCACGGGTTTTACGCACTGAAATCCCATTTTTGCAGGTCTGACTAACTAAAAAAACGCATGTTCGCTGATTTCGCACTCTAAAAACCATTTCGCGGATTTTTCTCGCTAAAACCCAATTTTCGCGGTTCTGACTCACAGAAAACCTTTAATCGTGGCTGATGTTCTACTGCTGATAAATCAATTTTGCTGCTGTTTGTTGCTGAAAAACCATTCGCCTCTACGACGGAAGAGTCCAGCTTGGGGGACTATATAGACTACCGCAGTTACCATTCCGAAAATTCGACGTTCAATTCCAAAAATATCACTCTCTGGGGGGAAAAACGTCAGTTATTCGACCAAAATTCAGAAATGGAATGCAAAAATACAGTTTTACAGCAGAGATGTTATGTTTTGACAGTTTACGACCCTTTAACTATGCTTCAGTTTCTGGGGTCAAATTGACGATTTCTCGCTTCGATTTACCTCGCGGTATAATTGATTAGCTATGAGTTCTCTGTCTGCGGACTCATCCCCCCGAATATAAGCCTGCTATAGGCATTGGGGTGCATCTGCATGACTTGTTCTCTCCACGTGAAGCTGCCCACCCCTAGGTCAAAGGTTGGCTACGACCCTGCCGTGAACCAGCGATTTTTCCTCTTTTGGGCAAGAAATTGCGTTTTTTTCTCAATTTTAGACGTGAATTAGCTATTTTTCTCATTTATATCCGCGATTAGTGTGAATAAGCGATTTTTCGCAATTAGCGCTTTTCACACATTTTAGTCAACAATATGAGTTTTTCTCGATTTTTGCCACAAATTAGCAATATATTTTGCTTTAGCCATGACTTTAGCACTTTATCTCAACAACGAAGTGGCCGTTAAAACCGTGAATTTTCTCAGTTTTGGTTTTAAGTCAGGATGCTCCGCAAAGTATCGCCTCTTTTCAATTTCAGCTTTAAGAGAGCCCTTGTTCTCATTTCTAGCGGCAGTTGTCACTTGTTCTTAATTTTGGCCATGAATGTGCGATTTTTTCACATTTAAGTGTGCAAGTTAGCGCTTTTTCCACATTTTAGCAGTGAATTAGCGATTTTTCTAAATTTTATGGTGCCGGGTTGATTTTTGCGTGCATCAGTAAATTAGGATGCCCCGCAAATTATCGCTTTTTTCAAATTTAGCCGCGCATTAGAGCTTTTTGGAAATTATTTCACATTTAGTCATGAGTTAGCACTCTTTCTCATTTTTAGCCGTGAATTAGGAAGTAACACATTTTCCAAAATCATGCTGTCGAGATAGCTTGGGTACCAAAACTCATGAAAACACGATCCGTTCGAAAAAAATAAGGCCCTATATTTTTTTTTATTAATTTTTGAAACTATTGAGTTGCGGGACCCATTTGAAATAGGCTAGATAGACTGTTGACGTAAGAACGGCATTCGCATGACCTTCACAATAGCTTCCCACAAATCAAACAACCGGACTTAAAATAATGGCCAGGACAAGAAGGGGCAAGACATGATAACAGCCAGTATGCGGAGGGTTGGGAGGTGTCACAACCCCTTAAACACGTCACGAGTCACAGACCGGCCATTTAAGGTACCTAAAAAAAAAATTGGCAAGTTTTATTATTTCTCTATAAATCGAAATCAATCAATTACGCACTAATATTCAATTCCTAGCCATATTTAGTCATTTTCTTTCGAAAAAAAAATGTTTTCGGCGATTTTTATTTTTTATGTTACTTCCTCATTAGTACTTCTCAATTTTGGCCACGAATAAGTATACGATTTTATGACATTTAGCCATGCTGCCTCAGAGCTCTTTTAGCGTTTTTTCCTCATTTTAGCATCTAATTAGCAATTTTTCTCAATTTCAGCAGCAAACTGCGAATTTATGCTTGGGGAAAAAGCGCTAATTAACTCAAAGTTAAATGTGAAAAAATCGCAAATTCATGTCGAAAAAACAAGTAATATTTTCCCGTTTTAGCAGCGAATAGACGGTGTACTCACACATAGCGATGAATTGGCGCTTTTTCTCAATTTTAACCGAGAATCAGGGTTATCACTATTTTGAGCGTGGCAGTAGTTAAGAGTTCTGAGAATACAAATTCGGATTCAGTAAGTTCACCAGTAACACGGGTATAGAAACGGCCAGAAATATAGGTAAAAATCTCGATGGAAATTACGAAATTAACATTTATGAGTATGTTTTCGATATTCGTACCATAATGTGTTCCTCTGATAAGTCTGAAAAACGACATCTGGATTCAGCTCACCGCATGAAGAATGGGACCTTATGCGATTAAAAACAGCAAATAAGTGAGAAATCACGTTAATAAGTTCTGAAATGTGCGGCTTTTTGTGTATCCTTGAATATTTTGTTGATACTTGCAGTGTCATAGGGGGCAGGAAATTCGATGATCGGGTCCAGATTACCTTAAAACGTGGAAAACTAATGTGAACTACGTCAATTTCAGCTTTGGATGCGAACCACACTGAAAAAAAGGTTGAAATCGGGGGTTTTGCAGTTTTTTTTCCACTTATGGGCTGTAGCGTCTCTAGTTAGGGTTTGGGGGGTTAAAATTCCGATTCAGGACTTCAGGAAACATAAGTAATGAGCTGTGAAAGTGGGGGGGGGGGGCTGAACAATTTGGATGTCAAGTTCATTCTTTCCTCTCGTATAGTTAAAAAATGGCGGAGATTAAGAAAACAAGGACGACTTCTCTTTAACTTAATTAATTTGAATTGCAGCTGGCCCTTTTCTTCTTTTGACTTACCTTCCTCTCATATAAAATATCGATTTTTTAATATAAAAATTTCAAGGTTAACAAAAAAAGGAATTTTCACCTTCCCCAACAAATCATATAGTAGAGGAAGCCCTGCGTGGATATAAGCAAGAGAGAAGGCCCTTCCATAATAATCATGATGATGACCAACTGTCGCCATGTGTTGTAGTCTTCCTCATTGCACGGCTTTTTTACTCGATTCCCTCTCCTGTAACGGAAAAACTAATCGCATACTACGCATAAGGGTTCTTTTAAGTGCATTATTAATTGGAGGAAATACGTTAGAACATCGAACATCACATTCTCTGATGACGGACGTATATAATTATTACCGCTCTTCGTTTGATTCGTATAAAAGCGTATGTAAAATCGTGTGGTGGGCCGAAGTCAGATCAATGCTATTTAACGTTTCACCCCCCTTCCCCATCACCATGATGTGAACAACTTTTTCGCAATTGATGACTATTTGGAAGTAAACTAGAGGGAAAAAGACTTGAATAAAACGTGACGGATCAAAACGTGGGCGTTGAGAAAGTATAATGATTGACAAGGGGAAAAATTGACGGTTGCAATGGTGAGAGGTAGGGCAGAAAATCGAGTTTTCTTTGTATTGTGATCACTTATTAACAACTTTGAAAATGACGGATGAAAGTGTTAGGTGGGGGCGGGGTGAAGGATCCGCCGAACCAGAACTTACTCGTGCTAGGCCACCCTCTCCTTTTTTTTTTTTTTTGATACATTTAGATGATCCACCCTGATGGGCCCAGGTGCGTGAAGGCCCCCCCGCGGCCCTCCGGTCATTCGTTCGACCCGTTTTTTCTTCTTTTTTTGTAACGGAAAATACACGAGACAGTTTCTTTCAATCGAAACTGTACATGAACCTTTGATTAAAAAGAGACTCGAACCGATCGTTAGCAGCAGCAGCAGCTAGGGTGACCAGGCGTCCATTCATGTCGTTTTCCGGGACATGTCCCTGTTTTTACCCTCGGTCCCGGTCGTCCCGGATTTCGTCATAATGTCCCGGATTCACAAATATTTGGTATCGGTAATTTCATTAATTCCAAATTAAATTGGTTTAATATAGATGCACTTTCATTGGAACCTTTTTTCATGTCATGTTGTGGTTTGCTGTGACTTGTGCCTGTACGCTGCGAAACTAGTTCTTGGTGGTAAAAATACAAATACCAAAGCGGAAATATGCCACTTCACCAACGTACTAAAAAAAAAGTCCAAGTCAAAAAAAAAAAATTCAAAGTCGATGAAGGATTTTGTTGTTCAAAAATGCTGCAAATTTTACACATGCGGATTTATTATTCCCAGCCAGATCCGCCGACTCGAAATTACATGAAAATCGACACACCACACCCCTATGCTCTTAAAACCTTTAAAAATCTTCATTTTGGACCCGCTTTTGGCCCATAAAAACCCAGGGAGTTAGTTGATCAAACTGATCAGATGTTAGGACCAACTAGATCCCAAATGGAGTCTATTGGCCGTATTCAGAGACCTTCCTTATCGGAACCTTAACTTAAGTTGTGCAAAGATCATACGGTTTATTTCAATGCATCACCTGTTTTGAAGCACTTTAAGGCGGCCTTAAAGTTAAGGAAAGTCACTGAATACGGTCCTTAGTGCGAAAGAACGAGTTTTTTCGAGCAATCCTAGGGCAAGATATATGGCCCGGACGGCGTACAGTGTACGGCGGACGGACATTGCAGAAATGGAATCTAGACATGTTAAACCAAAAGGGGAAAAATAAATCGCTCGACAAAAAAGGAAGACCAAACGACAGGAAATGGATTTCTAAATTTTCTGACCGTCTTTCTTTCTGTCTTTTCAATAAATTTGCGTGCACTAATTCTTTTTTATATTAGCGCATTTTAAAGAGCCCTCTTGCACTCGCCCTCGAGGTGGTATAATGTGTAATAAGAGGGGGGTGATTATGTGCACCTGACCCGACAGCTAACTGCCGCAGCGACGTTTTTCCGATCGTTTCCCTTTGCTGTCGTTCATATCCATTCAGTTTCGTTCATATCCATTCACTGTCGTTCATATCCATTCACTGTCGTACGTATCCATTCACCGTCGTACATATCCATTCTCTGTCGTTCGAATTAATTCGATTGTCTGTGGATGGATATTTTGTACAGCATTTTGTTTCTGTCGAGATAGTTCATACTCTTGTCGTGCGTTTTCCCTTTTCTTTCGTGCAATTAAATACCACCCGTTTAAAAAAACAACCTGTGTGCCTACTACCTATTTCTCAAAATTCGTGATTTCAAGAACCTATGTAAGGTAGTACCCCCCCCCCCACTACCATCACCAAGGGTGTCCCGGTTTGATGGGTCAGCTATCTGGTCACCCTAGCAGCAGCAAGAAAATCATAAAAAGAGAGTATACTATAAGTTTCTTTTACAAAAACTTCATTTCAAACGAAGCGATTTGTGGTGGGGGGAGGGTTCTACAATTCTATTATCTCAATAACATATAATTCGACGCTTATAATATTCTTAAAAAGCAAGAATGAATTGGTACCCCGTAGCTTTTTACGCGATTTACTTACTTGAAAATGTTGTAAGCTTATCTAAAGAGCCATTAAAGCTCGAAACATGCCCAAAGTTTTAACAAATTTTGTGTAATTATCGATTTAAATTGCTCTTGAAACAGAATAAACCCCAAGGTCTTTGAAAATCGTTTTAAATGCCCGTTGAAAATTGCTGAAGAGAAAAAGGGACTTTTTAAAAATAGACATTAAAATAATAGTCGCTTTGTTTGAGGGTATCAACTCGGACATTTTTCAACTACACCCCCTCCTATCCTACCTATAACTTTTATTTTTCAACCATAAAACGGCGTACCAAAAGACTGAGAGTATACACCAGAAGAACTATGTTCTATGGGCCTCGAAACTGACTATTCGACCGCCAAATTCACCCTCCAGAATGGCTCTAACTCCGCGGGAGCTGTCAATCCAAGCCTCTTATAACGCTGTGGCGGCATTCCCCGCCATATGATTTTATTTTACTACTTTTTAGTCAGTCGCGTTTCGTGTTTAGAAAAATATAAAAAACACCAAAATCTTTCCTTTTTATTTTATTTCCGAAGTGGAACCAAAACCACTTCAATTGGTGACCCCGACTCTGAAAGCCTTCTCGCGCTCCGTACTGAAACGGATAAATATAAAAAATGATGGCTCAAGCTGCAGACGAAGAAGCTCTCGTCGGTAGCATAGGTGTCAAACTTCCACCGTTTTGGCGGGACCGTCCATCGCTTTGGTTCGTCCAAGTCGAAGCGCAATTCGCAATCGCTGGCATTACTCGCGAAACTAAGACATTTTTTCATGTCGTTGCAAACCTGGACGAACAAATCGCAGTTGAGGTAGAAGACATTCTGACTTCCCCACCGGCCGCGGCTCCTTACACGACGCTCAAAGAGCAGCTCATTGCGCGACTCTCGATGTCGGCAGAGAAAAGGGTTCGGCAATTACTCATGGAGGAAGAGCTCGGTGATCAAACACCTTCACAACTTCTTCGCCGCCTTCGGTCCCTGGGTGGTCAAACGGTTGTCCAGGACAACCTCATTCGCACTTTGTGGTTGCAACGCTTGCCACCGCACGTTCAAGCCATTCTGCAAGTTCAACAAGAACTACCAATGGGCAATCTAGCCACCTTTGCCGACAAAATCTTGGAGGTACAGCCTTTTACCAACCCCATCGCTAACGTGGTGCAATCGACACCTCCAGCCGACACAACGTCTTCTCTCGTCGACCAAATCGACAAACTCCGTCGTCAAATTCAAAAACTCGATACGCAACTCAGTGAAATCACTAGTCGTAAATCCCGGTCCCGCGAGTCTTCGACACACCGACAGTCTTCGAGCGGGTCATCATCACCCCCCTCGTCACGATATTGCTGGTACCACACCAAGTTCGGGGCAAACGCGCTTCGAAATGCGTTCCCCCCTGCTCGTATCGTCCAAAAAACTACCACAGCAGCCAGTAACGGCGGCAACTGACTGCAGCATTGGAAAGCACCGCCTTTTCACCACTAATCGGCGCTCAAAACGACAGTTCCTGCTCGATACGGGATCAGACTTGTGTTGTTTTCCAGCACGTCTACTCAAAATCCGTCGTCCTAAATCCTCTCTCGACCTCTACGCTGCGAATACGTCCCCTATCAACACGTATGGAACGATTTCTCTCGTACTCGACCTTGGGCTTCGACGTAACTTCCCGTGGAATTTCATTGTTGCCGACGTATCTGTCCCGATTATTGGCTCCGATTTTCTCGCTCATTTTCACCTTCTTCCAGACTGCAACAAGCATTGCCTCGTCGACGGAACGACTGGTCTTTCCGTCACCTGTTCGAAACCTATTAACTCATTCACCAGCGTCAAAGCGGTTGACCGCTCACATCCATTCGCCGATTTACTAGCCCGTTTTCCCGACATCACGCGACCCCCTGGACTCCCACGTGAAGTAAAACATTCGACGAACCATTTTATAAATACAACCCCCGGTCCTCCCGTTCATTGTCGTCCTCGTCGCTTAACCGGAGAACGCTTGAATGTTGCCAAAAAAGAATTCGAAGCCATGCTCCAAAAGAAGAAACGGCACGCCCGTCGGACAGTCCCTGGGCATCTCCTCTCCACATCGTGCCGAAAAAACTGGTAGTGGCTGGCGACCTTGCGGTGACTACCGCGCTCTCAACGCTCGTACTGTACCCGATCGCTATCCAGTTCGACACATACACGATTTTGCGCATTCCATCAGCGGAAGCTCAATATTTTTGCTTGTGGATTTGGTTAAAGCCTACCAACAAATCCCTGTTCACTCGTCCGACATCTGTAAAACAGCAATTTCAACCCCATTCGGTTTATTCGAGTTTCCATTTATGTGCTTCGGCTTGCGAAACGCCGCTCAGACGTTTCAGCGTTTTATGGACGAAGTAACCCGAGGGCTCGATTTCTGCTACGTCTACATCGACGATATTCTTATTTTTTCGCGATCCCCGGAAGAACACGCAGCTCACCTCGAGGCACTTTTCAAACGCCTGTCCCACTACGGCGTTGTCATCAACACTTCAAAAAGCATCTTTGCCGTTAATGAAGTCACGTTTCTCGGCTATCGTATTTCTTCCGACGGTATTTCTCCCCCTCCAGATCGCATCTCAGCAATTCAATCGTTCACCCAACCGTCCGATGTCCAAGGTCTCCGACGTTTCCTTGGCATGCTAAACTTTTACAGAAGACACTTACCAATGGCAGCTGAAATACAAGCCCCTCTTCATGACATTCTCGGTCCGGACGTCAAAGGTTCAACTCCTGTCAATTGGACGCCGTCTCTCGAGCAAGCTTTTCAAGCCTGCAAAGACAAGTTGACGTCTGCTGTCTCACTCGCTTACCCCGTCACAGGAGCAGAACTGGGGTTATTTACGGACGTCTCCAACCGCGCTGTCGGAGCCGTCATTCAGCAAAAAGTCGACAACGCCTGGCAACCCCTCGGCTTCTTTTCGAAAAAAGTTTCCCCTCGTCAAGCAGATTGGCCCGTTTACTATCGCGAACTGCTAGCGATGTACGAAGCGATCCATCATTTTCGCCATTTTCTCGAAGGTCAAGTTTTCACTGTTTTCACCGACCACAAACCCCTCACATTTGTTTTCACTCAAAAACTCGACAAATTGCCTCCTGTTCAGCGCAACCAACTTACTTGTATATCGCAGTTTACGACCGAAATTCAACATGTTTCCGGATCTGACAACACCGTAGCAGACGCTCTCTCTCGCGTCGATTCCATATCCTCCACCCATTTCGACTACGAATCCCTCTCGCAGTCACAAAAAGTGGACGTAGAACTTCGAACTTGGAAATCGATGGAATCCTCGCTCAATCTTGAGAAACTCACGGTCCCCGGAACAAACATCGAAATCGTTTGCGACACTTCAACTGGTCGTCCTCGCCCCTTCGTTCCTACACCTTTACGTCGACCTATTTTCCTCCAACTTCACAATCTCAGTCATCCTGGTGTTCGCGCGACCACGAAACTCATCGTCGATCGATTCGTTTGGCCGTCGATAAGAAAAGATGTTACGGCTTGGACACGTTCCTGTCTCGCCTGCCAGCGCTCAAAAGTCTCGCGTCATGTCCACTCGCCACTCGGTCACTTCGACACTCCCACGTCTCGTTTCTCGCACATCCACCTGGATCTCATCGGCCCTCTCCCCACTTCTAGCGGCATGAAATACTGCCTAACATGCATCGACCGAGTGACACGCTGGCCGGAAGTCACTCCTCTACCGGACACATCGGCTTTAACCGTTGCAAATGCCTTCGTGTCCACATGGATAAGTCGATTCGGCGTACCCTCAAAAGTAACAACCGACCGCGTGGCCTCCAGTTCACTTCGTCACTGTTCCACACTCTAACGAAAAGTTTCGGCATTGACATCTGTCATACCACCAGCTACCATCCGGCAGCTAACGGCCTAGTGGAAAGGCTGCACCGTCAACTCAAGACATCAATAACGTGCCACGCCGACAAAAATTGGGTCGAAAAACTCCCTCTTGTTCTGCTCGGAATACGATCTGCCTTCAAGGAAGATATTCAGTGTACTTCCGCGGCACTTGTTTTCGGCGAATCTCTCAGACTCCCTGGTGAATTCTTCTCCCCACCCGAGGAAAAACCCCCTTCGGAGATCATCAATCATCTCACTAAAATCTTTAACGAAATTCGTCCTATCCCAACCTCACGCCATTCGAAACCCGGAGTTTTTGTTTATAAGGAGCTTGAAACTTGCTCCCACGTCATGATTCGTGATGATAGCGTCCGCCCGCAGTTTCATCCTCGATACTCGGGTCCCTACCCAGTTACCAAACGGGACCAAAACGTCAAAACTATAACCGTTCGTCTACCTAACTCCAAGGAAACCATCGTTTCAATCGATCGCGTCAAACCAGCCTTCATTCTCCGCGACGAAGACTCGTCATCGCCCAACTTTCATCGTAGAACTCCGAGAGTACGTTTTCTTTCGGTACGACCTAAGTCTCTCCCTGTGGGAGGGTGATGTGGCGGCATTCCCCGCCATATGATTTTATTTTACTACTTTTTAGTCAGTCGCGTTTCGTGTTTAGAAAAATATAAAAAACACCAAAATCTTTCCTTTTTATTTTATTTCCGAAGTGGAACCAAAACCACTTCAACGCCATGGGTTTCGGCGCTAAAACTTCCTCATCTCATAAACTCTTGCATAAAACCCTCGTTAATCACATAACCCTTCATAAAACCCACATTATACTCATATACCTATGATAATATAAGAACGGCCAAATATATAGTTTTCAACGACTTTAAGTAACAGAAGCAGGTGTTTTAAATGACACACCTCTCTATTTCACATGGGCGAGATTTTCTTTCCCGATTAGAAAGCGATTCCGTAAGAAACCTCTTTAAAGTAGGAATAATGAAATGACAGTAACGTCCCCTCTTCCCCCACCGAGTTGAACAGCCGGACGAGAAGGGATTGTTTAATTAATCGACGACAGCTGGGCCCACCCCATTGATGAGGCGTCATTCTCCAATATAGAGAAAACTAATTCCTCTAAAAAGTTTGAAAAACAATTTTCCCCAATATATCGACCGTATTTTTCGTTAAAGGCTATATTCTAATAACGCCCCGTACTCTTGACGTTCGTCAGCTGCGCCTCCCACCCACCCCCAGTCATCTCCCAGTGGACACATTTAGTATATAGGCTTGATCAATGAAACTGCTTCTTCCATAGTGTTTTAAAAACGTATGGCCCACCTGTTATTAAACCGCCATTGACATTTCGTAACACTCTATAAGCCTCTTCGGTGTAGATTAAATCACGTCAAATAAATTTGAAGGGAAGGAAACACAGATTCTGTTCTTAATGACGGTAGATTAGATGGGGTTGATAAAAGCAATAAAAAAAAGGGGGAAGAGCGTTTGGAAGAATGGGAACGGCTCGATTACCTCTCAACAAAGATGAAGATTCAGATGCTAATGAAATGTCAACGGCCTGGTAACAACAAGCTTTTGACGTGCGGTCTGAGCTTGATGGTTGGTGGGGGGGGGGGCGAGTGCAAACAGATTTGCGATCATGTCCGGTGAACCTTTCATTCCGCGGGCGAGTACGGGCGACACAGCTGCATGCGGGTATCACCTGGAGACGGTCTGTGTCCGAATCTTCTTTTTTTATTATTTCTTTCTTTCGTGCGTTACACATGGTATACCTACCTCTGTTCAAGTCTGCGTCTTTTGCCTATATGTGAAAAAAACAAGTCTGCGATTGCGACCCAATGGGGTTGAGTTGTTCGTCTCGAAAGATAAAAAAGGTTACGGCAGCTGGACTTATGAACATGGAAGCACTACCCGGATGATGTGAAGAATGATGCGGGATAGCGTCTTCAGGAGAAAAAAAAACATTAAAATCTTTTGAAACAGGGAAAAATTCGAGCTTTATTCTCCTTGGTAGTTTCGCCATTCCTGTCTCGGTTCGGGCTTCATAAACCGAACGTGATAATTGAGAAAATGAAACTGCCTGCATAATAACAATTTCCGTTTTCGTTAGTTTTTGTCGTGTACAATTTTTTTTGTCGACGTACCTAACGACAGGAATTTGAATTACTCGCCCCTTTGCCATCGGAATAGCTCCTTTTGTTTTCCGATAGGCTTCCTCCAGAATTTGATTTCTTTGAGCCTCACGTTCCACAGCTTTCGTGTCTGGTTCGCCTAAATTGAGCATGCCGAACTTTGGTATGTAGCTCGACGGAGGGTTATAGTTGAAGGATGATTCCAACAATAAGTCACCTGTTGATTTTCAGTGAGAACCCGCCTTCTTAAAAAAAAAAAAAAAAAAAAAAAAGGAACGGGGAAAAAAGGCGCACGCTTTACCCACAGTTTTAGGCAGGGTAGTTCTCGAATGTTCGTCGCTTAACTTCCCCAAAAACGTGTCCATTTCAGCTCTTCGGTAGGTCGATTTGAAAGGATTGTGCAGGGATTTCTTCACCGCGGCCAACTTCGTACGCTTTTGTCGGGCGCATGTTTCCAGGCATCGCTCACACTGTGAAAAAAAGAGGGAAAAAGGGTCAATTACGATTTTTAGAGGAAGCTCAGTTGTAGATATTATTTGGGAGGAGGCTACTTTACGTATTCGAAAGGTCGAGATTCGTAAAGAGCCTTCGACGACGTCATTTTACTAGAACTAAATTACTTCGACGATTCTAATGAAATTTTTAAGAGAATTTCGTCACCAATCACGTGTAAAAAAAAAACAAAATTATGAGTCAGCGAGTCAGCAATTTAATTTACGCCGAGTCGTTAATTTAACTTTTTTGAGTTCTCACCTGCTCCGTCTCTCCATAGTATATTATACGATAGATTCGTCCCAAAAAAGATTTTGCTCTTGCGACTTACGTAATCGAACGAACTGCTGTATAAATATAAAGCAAAGGTGAGCAGTTCAGCGCTTTCGTACACAAAACCGCTGTATAGGTACTATAAGTTATCCATAAAGGGCCCTCTTGAGATGGATTAAGAGCGTGGAGACAGTGGCTTAGCGTATGAGGAGGCGGTGGGGGTGGCCCGCCCCGGGCATTATACTTCAAATAGGGCATCACTATACAGAGGCTTCACTATACAGAGGTATCACTATACAGGGGCACAGTCGAGAATATACGTGTGACCCTAAAAGAATCCCCCCCCCCTCGAGGTTTGCCCTCATTTGAAATCTTAATCATCTCTGTGCCCATGACGAGGGGTCCTGGCATGCTTTCACCAATTTTCAGATCATTTGGTTCGGTACGTGAACGAATGGCCAGCTTATGGGCGCGGGTAATGGTCAATCCATTAAGCGCGCGAATCGCGAGTTTGTCCATTTTATAGACGCCGACGGTCAGTTATAGCATAGCAGTTTTCGATGCGAGAATCGAAAGTTACTCCATCAGTATAGGGCGGAAATCTGACATTTTTATGGCGTTTTTGCTTTTGGAACACACATCGTCAGTGAATGGTCAGTTAGGCCATGTTCAGGTAAGGGGTTTCGTCAGTTTAGGCATTTTCATGGTGCAAATCGTCAGTTTAGCCATTTTTAAAGGTAAAGTGAGTCGGATTTGCCAATTTAAGGGCGTGAATAGTCAGTTTGACCATTTTTCGAGCTCGAATCGTCAGTTTAACGATTTTTGAGAAGGAGTCTTGAAAGTCTGCCATTTTATGCCGTATTGGCTATTTGTAGGGGACGAATCGTCTGTATAGCCATTTTCAAGGAGCCAATGGCCAGTTTGGTCATTTTTGGAGCGCAAATCGTCGGTTTGGCCATTTTTAGGGCATGGATATAGGCAGCTCAGGCATTTTGAAGGCGTGAATAGTCAGTTAAACCATTTTTAGGGTTTATTGAAACCCTATGGAAACCCTACAATTCTCCCCAGCGGGAAATTCTAGGTTGATATCTGTCCTACTTCAGTAGCCCAATACTCGCGTTTTTAGTGGATTTAAATAACCCAAAACACTGTTTTAGCGCTTTCCCTCCATTTCAACCGTGCAGTTTCCTCCAGAAATAGCCCAAAACGCGGTTTTTAGTCCAATCTGGCAACTCTGAAACTCGTTCCAAACCCTCTTCATCACCTACGTATTGTTGAAATAAACAAAATCTTGATAAGGTGGTGAGGGGCAACCCCATAGTAACCGCCCCGGGCATCAAAATATCACGCTACGCCCCTGCTTGGAGACTGTGCTGGAAATGGGGGAAAAGGTCCTGTTGGACAATTTTATGGTCTCGAAAGTAAAGAAAGTCGTGAACTGATAGTGGGCTGATATTAGAATCGCACTACATCGGGAAGTCAGTGGGCCACTGACTGTGGTATCGTAAATGGAAATGCACAGCCGGTATTGCTGTTTTTCTATTATTTCGCGTAAATTTTGGGTTTTTCTCATATTTGGAGATCGGTGGGCATTCGCCGGAGTTAATAAATCGCTTTAAAAAAGTGTCGCTGAGTGCCTAAATTTTGAGAAATCGTGTATAACTGTAACGCTACATCCTAGTGGTTTTTAAGCCTTTAGAGTCGTAGATATTTCCATTATTTTCGAGAATTCCTAGCAAATCGCTCTGTGTGGCCTCGGGTTAACTCTCTGCGTAACTACTCAACCGTCACATGGCTGAAGTTTATGTACCTCCTTTCACCAAGGGGGTAAACCAATTAAACCCTATAGACGTCGAAAAGTGTCAAATTGCAGAAATTTACCTTACCGGTGACAACAATGAGATTGTTCATTATGACGGGTCCGATGGATTTTACGAACCCCGATTTGAAATTGGTGTAGGACTCCAAGGTTTTGTAGCTCTTGAATTGCTCCATCGTATAAGCACTCACACCGAAGACCAAATAATTGACGAAGTCCACGTTAAAGGAGGAAAGTGACGTGCATCCGAGGAGTAATCATCAATTCTTTGAACAAAAATTTGAAAATTGCAATTACCCCACGATCTCCGATCAAAATTGTGAAGGAATGTTAAGCCCTACAGGAGCGGATCCAGAGTCGGCTCAAGGAGGGGGCCATGGCCCCCTTGAAACGCTGTAACTGTTTGGCTAAAATATTCCTGGTCCCGAATGAAGTAAAGTCAACCTATTGGTGGAGGGGGGAAGGCATGACCACTCCCCGCCGCAACTTCTGAGTTTTGGACTCAGCGAACACAATAATCTGCGCGTTCAACCTTGCTCCAGCGTTATCTTTTTACCTCTTTTCGACACGTTAGAAATACTTTGAAAACATAACCATTCAGCCTAAAAACCGTCTCTGGGCAATTTCTCGCAAAAATGATCAATTTTTTTTTTTTAAATGGCTAAACCGCGAATTTAGAGGTTTCTCTAGGCGCGCCTTGATGGTTTAATGGATACAATGCTCGCTTCGTGTGGGAGTTCCCGGCGATGTACGTTCAACAAACCGCGCAACGACCGAAACGCCCGCGTAGTACGGGTGTGAAGTGCACAGTTAGATCTGGGTATGGCGTAGGAGCCCAATGGAGGCTTCGGCGCCTGCAGGGTTCAAGGAGTTAAGGAGTACGAAAATCGAGACGAATTTTTGATCACATGAGCGGTTGCAGTGGTTCTCACTGTGACGCCACCGTTTTCGACCACTTATTGCTCACGTTCGCATAAGGTTGTGGACAGCAAATTGAACATGCTATCCACGTATCGACAGCTGCCTGAATTACAGCAGAGCTCCAAGCCACGGTACACGGTAAAGCTTCAACCTTGGTAGGCGGGGATCCAGGGAGGGGCTCAGAGGGCTTGAGAGCCTCCTCCTTCAGTTCAGTAGGTACTGTGGAGACGGTCGTATTTTGTGTGGGGGGGGGGACGACTGGGTTATTGATTGAGTCAATTAATCTTTTACGGCGCGAATGGCCTTTTATTTGGCCATTCCTCATGGCACGAATCACGTCAGTTAAGCCGTATATACATGACGCAAGTGCAGTATGGACATTTTCATGGCGTGGAGGCTCAGTATTTGGTCATTTATGAAGCACGAATGGTAAGTTTCACCATTTCCCGGGCACGAATTGTAGATTTACCAATTTTTAGGGCGTGATTTGTCAATCAAGCAATTTACACTACAAGTTCAAGCCGCATAGTTTAATCAATTTTTGAGTGTGATAGCTCCAGTTTGGCAACTTTTACTGCGCAAACAGTCAGTATGTTCATTTCTAGCGGGCAAGGATAGTCAGTGTGATATTTTCAGGGCACATAAAAAAATCCGTCTTTTTAGACAGAGTTTAGAGTCTTTTTAGAGTACGAACTCTTTTTAGCGATTATCAAGGGCCGAATCGTTAATATAACCATTTTGTGGACACTAACACTCAGTTTTGCCATTTTTATGGTACAAATAGTCCGCCATACCATTTCTAGGTTGCGAATGGTAAGTTTGCCATTTCCAAGGTGCAAATTGTCAGGTCATTTACGTGTATAAGGATGAATATTAGCCTCAGCTATATTTTCAAAGCGAAAATCATCAGTTTTGGCATTAAAGGGCCCGAATGGTTTGTTTTGCCATTTTTGAAGCGAAAATTGCCAGTTTGGCCATTTTTACAGCAAGCATATCATTTTTAGTAACTTTCTAAGCACGAATAGTCAGTTTTGGCTATTTTAAGGGCAGAAATCACCTGTTCAGTCATTTTAGGGCGCGAATTTGTGGCACGTTAAGTCAGTTTCACCATGTTTGGAGCGCAAATCGCTAGTCAGCTTTCAGGCATTTTCAAGGCGTGAATCGTCAGTTTTTCCATTTTTAGGGCTTAAATAGTCACGTGAAGCAAAAGGCGTGAATGGTCAGTTTGGCCATTCTTTGCACGCGATTGGTCGATTTTGCACTTTTCAGAGCAGAAATCATCTTTTAAGGCATTTTAGGGCGCGAATAGTCAGTTTAACCGTTTTATTTGGAACCCGAATACGTTCCGTCAAGCCATATAGGCGGGAATGGTCAGTATTGTTCCTTTTTGGAGCACGAATTGTCAGTTTGGCTGTTTTCAGGGCTGCAAGAATCGTCAGGCTAGCCATTTTTAGGGTGCTTGAAGTCCGTTTTTGTTTTTTTTAAAGCGAGAGCGTTTCCACGCATTTAGTCAACTCAGTCAGTTTTACCACTTTGGGGTGATATTACCTTTAGTTTAGCCGTTTTTATGGTGGGGATAGCCATAGTTTAGCTATTTGTAGGCATTGAATGGCTGAGCAAAACAGAGAATTTCCCAAGCAATGAAAATTGAGACAAATTGTCGATCAGAAGAGTACCAATGAAAGAGTTCTCACAGTGACCCCACTGTTTTTAACTTTCTGCACCCGAACTTTCCCGCGGACAGGCCAGAGGCCAAGGAAGAATCTCGATGCTTGTGGACCTCTCTGGGCAGCTTAAAGGATCCAAGGGCGTTGTTTAAGACGCCGTGGCAACCACACCGCTGTTTTTATTACCAACCGCTCGTAGTACTAGTGACCCTGGAGTCGATAAAACCGGCTGATACCAACGACCGCGACGTGAAACATTCATTTCTGGACCGTAAGGGGCTTTATTTCTCGGTTAAACATTGGTTTGGGAACTTATAAATAACGTCTGCCTCAGGCGACAACCTTCGACCCTTAAATTTGAGAAGGTGATAATCCCTCGTTAATGTTTGGGAGGTGGTTTCGATGACTCCAAGGGAGGGGCCATGGCACCTGTGGCCCCTCCCTTGGATCCGCCACTGCTATTCAGGGGAAATAATCTGAAAGTTTCCTTTATCGAATTAGCCATCTTAAGCGTAGAGGCCTTTCAAGCACAGACCCCAATACCTATCAAATAACTCTGCCTTAATTTTAAGCCTTAAGCTTCCATTATAAGGTCTTTGAATAAGGCCGGTCGCCCACTGGAAGCGTTTTCGAGCGGCGCTACAACGAGCGTACATCTCAAAGCCTTAAATTGATTTGACTGCAGCTAAGCCCGCAGTGGACGATGTCACATCCAATTTGGGCCTTTGGGATGAACGCTCGTTGTAGCGTCGCTCGAAAACGCTTCCAGTGGAAGACGGATCCAAGGCCCCTGAATACGAACGAATAGGAAAAAAACAAATTCCATCAACAATAATTCAATAAATAAAGCTTACAATCTTACAAGTGGGTCGACACCAAGCGCAGTTATTTTGGCATGGTAAGTGGTAACGCTCTCGGAGAGCATCGACAAGGCTTTCAGCGTTGTCGCTGATGTGTGTGTCTAGCTTTGTGGGTCCATTTCACTTCAAAATAATTACATAAAGTCACAGGAGGGAACTTTATAATAAGAAAAATGACTTTTTCTTAAAATTCTCTATACGAAGACCAACGAAGACACAGCAAGCTGCCCACCAAATTAGAATTTTCACTCTTATCGGTGAAGGTTAGGCATTCGTGTCCGCTCCCGATGTTCCATAAGCATCTGCGGCGTCCCTCGAAACGTCAGAAAAGCGCTTTGATAGTCCGCGAGGTATGAATTAGTCGAAATATGAATTTAAATAAAATAAATTAAAATAAGTGGACTTTGAAATGTTGAGGGCAACACCGTTTTTCTGGCCTTCCCCTTCCCTTCAAGAAGAGTAAAAAGTCGTTCTTTCTGGCAGGTGCTGAATGAATCGTTAGCAGTTATAAACTTCGACTGAATACGAGTTTTCAAGGATTTTTGTGGAATAACGTAATGAACAAAAGTGCCTGACGATCTTATTTCCTTCAATTTGGCTACCCCCCCCCCCCCGGTCCACGTCGTATACTTCCAAGATGGCTTCAGTGCGGAGCTTAAATCATTTTTACTGCGCGCGACAAGCCGTGGGGGAGCCCTTCGTAAATGTGGACTATTTCATGGCGGGCTATCTGTAGGCGTTTCTAAATGAACTTGACTGTGACAATACATCACTAATAGCTTTCAAAAAAAAGTACACAGCTTGTAAAGAACGTGCAGGTGCCTAGCGATGCACGTGAGCTCTGTATTCTTCTTCTTTTTGACGTCCTTAAAAAAAAAACAAAAGCAAGGGCGCTCACCTGTGTATTTTTTTTTCAATGTCAATGAAAGAGAGAAATAAAATGAGGGGAATTATCGTTTAAAATTTAGTAATTTTGTTGACAGCCTCGAGCTGAAAGTAATCGAGAAATTAGCATTTTGATTACTTCAAGCCTGTTTGATTCTATGTAGATAAACATATACTAACGGGAAGGCCAGAGGAATTCACCTATTGCTATTTTTTGATGGGTATATCATCCCAATTTCGATCTCGAAGTTATTAGGGTGTATACTTCCTCTATTTGTCTATAAAACAAATTATTACTTTCTAATTATGATAGGGTGGTGGAAGGTCGAAAAATACACTTATCATCCCTTGAAAACCACCCCAATCTTCTCATTAAAACTTTGCTGCTGTTGCTGAGTGTGTGTGTGTGAAGCCTAGCTGTCTGTTACGCTCTCTTCCAAGGGGGTGAGAACATCCCGCTATACACACACCCTTCGAAGGGCTGAATAGGGATAAAAAAAAAAAAAAAAATATGGAGGCGTGTGCCCATGAAGAAGAAAACCTTTCCCCCCAGGCCGCACGCGTCAGGCGGGCAGCGGGACAACGCGTTGCGGTCCTCCGAGCTAGCGGAACCAAAAAAGTTGGTATTATTTAGAGAGGGTTGTGCTGCATCGCCACCCGTTAGAATGGTAATCCTTGCGGAAAGCTCGCACCCCCCCCCCCTCATATACACACACACTCATTACCAGTCCGCCGTGTTTTTGTATACAGAGGTGAAGCGACTGACTTCCTGAATACACTATGGGGTCCCCCCCCCCCAATTGCATATATCGTCTTCGTCACGCTTGTTGAATATGAAACAATTGGAAAGTTTGTTGAAGTATAAACATGAGGGGGGGGGCATAATCTTACACTCTGCTTTAGATTTCTTAGGCGTAATTCCCCATCAAACTCTCTAATAAACGCGTATAGAAATATCGTATCCGCTCAACCGTGAGAACCAATTCCATTAAACCGATGAACTACATAGATCGTTTCGCAAGATAAATAATATCCTTTCCTGCAGGTGTTTTATCCGTGGAAAACGGACTGTATAGGTTCGTCCGAAAGGGCGCTTCCATTCCATGGGAACCGAAAATAAGGAAGTGGGTATATTAGTGACAATACACGCAGTATCTTCACTATATCCGGAAGCAGAAAAAAAAACGCTCTTCTTCTTGACATACAAGTACTACCTCTCGCCCATTATCCCCTCACCGTTTTACGCGTAAAGTATTTGGAATATTTCATTTTTTATGGTCTCATGTGAAACCTTGTAGTCTTGAGACAAAGGCCAGCGGAGCCGGAATTTCCATTTTGGCTTTCCTCGAATTTTAAATTAACTTTATAAAATTACTACTACGTTTATGAATTTAATTTAAAATTCGAGTAAAGACCAAAATGAAGTTTAGGCTCTGCTGGCCTTGTATCAAGACTGAAAGGCTTCATATAAGACCTTAAAAAATGGAACATTCCAAATGCTTTGCGCGTAAAACGGAGAGGGGATATTGGGCGAGGGGTAGTACTTGTATGTCCCCTTTAAAGGGGTTGATATGCTCGAACGATATAAATTAAAATTGAATTTCTGCTTTGAAACTAACACGCACAAACAAGAAAAAGGTTACTTTACCGATAAATATACTATAATGTGTGATACGTCGATGCGCACTGATTCACCAAATTGACCGCTTATCGGGGAAAAAAGCTAACTAATTGCGAGTGTTATGCATTGGTTAATTAAAACCGAGGACGTCATGAAATTTCTTGGTAAAACAAATATATTTCAACTAAGAAACTAGCATATCGCTGGAAAATAATTAGAAAAACAAGCGGCAACCCATTAATATATTAACGTCAGCAGACGATTTTCCTTCTGGTCGAGGTTCATTATGCGTTTTGAAGGAACTAATTCGTGATTGACTTATACAGCCCTCCAACTTAATTTTTTTTTTTTTTTTTTTTTTTATAACGAACAACGCATTGATCTTCAAGGACGTCGTTGTATAGGTATCGCGTCGTTATGGAGAGAATAGCGTCTTTTCGCCGCGGATATTCGCTATCTCATAAGTCACATATAACCATAACCAAAAGTTAATAAATTAATTAGACTGATATTATCCGGACGACGATGGAAGGGCATAGCCCAACACGATTCGAGTTTCGAGAAAAAATGGCTCCCCGGCGGGATTTGAACCCGCAACCTCTGGATTACCAGTCCAGCACGCTGCCATTTGCGCCACGGAGACGCCTATGGGAGTCGTACTCCGAGGGATAAGCTAAGCCGAACCCCACCCAGGTCAATTGTTTCTCGAAACTCTAGGCGCTTCTCCTGATCGGTAAACCACGCCGAATTTATCAAGTTTAATTAATTTATTAATTAAAAATACCGGCGACAGAAATATTCATTATATCCATCTCAAAACATCTAGATAAGATAAAATTCGGCGTGGTTTACCGATCAGGAGAAGCGCCTAGAGTTTCGAGAAACAATTGACCTGGGCCGGTGGGGTTCGGCTTAGCTTATCCCTCGGAGTACGACTCCCATAGGCGTCTCCATGGCGCAAATGGCAGCGTGCTGGACTGGTATTCCAGAGGTTACGGGTTCAAATCCCGCCGGGGAGCCATTTTTTCTCGAAACTCGAATCGTGTTGGGCTATGCCCTTCCATCGTCGTCCGGATGATATCAGTCTAATTAATTTATTAATTAAAATACCGGCGACAGATTTATTCATTATATCCATCTAATAACCAAAAGTCGTGGATTTGGCTCCTTCAAAACCGAATTTCACGAGCCAAAAAAATCTCGGCTTTGAGCTGTATCCAATGAAATATAATTAATTCAAACGCGGGTTGCTCTTTGATTGGCTACAGCTCAAAGCTTAAGCTGTCATAGCTCACATGTGAAGGCGGCTTTATGTCATTTCAAACACTCTTTCAAAAACCAAATTCACAGATTTATGTTAATTAAAAAAACAAAATTTTCGTTATTTTTGGCTATCACAAAACCCAATTCAAGGTTTTTCTCTCTCTTTAAAAAACAAATTTTGCCTCTTTGACTCATTAACATATCAATTTAGGCAGTTTTGCTGTTTCAAAATCCAAATTTCGTGGGACTTGCTCTTTCAGAAGTAAAACGCGGGTGTGATTTTTTCAAACAAAAATTTGGTTTACATCGTTCTTTAAAACTCAAATTTCTTGAATTTGACTCCTTCGAATCCCAATTTAGGAATTTATGCTTCATGTAAAACCAAGTTTCATGGCGTTTGCCCTTTCTATAAATTTGGTTTATTTGAAAAACTGAATCGGCATGTTCGAAAAACAAGTGTCGTGATTTTGCCTCTCTCCTACCACATTTTCGCCGCAAATTTTCCCTCTTCCTTAACAAAAATGTCGTGAATTTGACTCCTTCAAAACACAATTTCACTAACCTTTGCTATTTCACGTACCTCAATTTCATGTAATTTCACTCTTTGGAAAACCAATTAGTGATGAGCAAAGCTAAACCAAGACTCGAAGGTCTTGGTCTTGGTCTTGTTTAGTGAAGGAAGATCTTGATCTTGGTCTTGTTCTTGCAGGCTCAGTCTTGGTCTTGGTCTTGCTGTAAGAGTCTTTGATAGTCTTGCTTTGTTGGCATTCAATTTTTTTCGTATTTACTTCGAAATGAATGATATTTCGTGGTCTGTCTTTCGTTTTTTGTTTTTGTTTTTTTCTTTTTAAAGAAAACAATTGCATTGCATATCGAAAAAACAACGCAAAAACAACCTAGTTCGGGATTTATGCAATGAAAAATTTAGTTTAGTTTAGTTTTATTTTTATTCATTTATCCCCACCTCCGATATTTTTTTGGATGTTCTTCATACTTTTCCTTCATATCTCGCCGTACACTGAAAAAAATGTAACCCGCCCCTCCCACCCTCCTACAACCATGTGTGCTTTGAGATGGCCAAAATAATGAAATTTGGTTTTCAAACGAGCTGAATTACTTTTTTGAACGAACCAAACCTGTACATCTGGTTAGGAACGGCTGATTTTAACAAAGCGTAAATGCCTGAAATTGGTTTTTTAAGGTGCCAAATCCAAGAAACTGGGTTTTAACGCGCGAATGTGAATTTTCTTTTTGAAAGGGCGAAATTCCCAAAAACTGGAGTTTGAAGTAGTTAAATTCGCAAAATTTTGACTTTTAGCGCGAAATAGCGAAATCTGTAAAACTGATTCCAGAGAGAACTAAGGCCACAAAATTAGTTTTTTAAAATAAAGTAAATACGCGAAATTAGGATTTTAAATGGCAAAAACCCGTGAAGTTTGGTATCGAAGGAGCAAAATCGGTGACATTTGGTTGTGGAAGAGCAAAAATGTGGTTAAGCGCCAATATCACGAAATTTGTTTTTTCATTTTTCGACAATTTAGTTTTTATTATTGGCCGAACCCGTGGAACAAATTTCAGAAAGAGCGAAACTCACGTTTGGTTTTTATACATATACGTAGTGAGTGTTTGAAGGAGCCAAATCACGAAATTACGTTTTGAAAGAGTGCAAATATGCAAAACTTGGGGCATTTGTATTTAGGTTTGAAATGAGCCAAATCCAGGAATTAGGCTTTGAAAAGAGCGAAATAAGTGTTCTGAATGAACCAAACCTGTAAAAAACTGATTTCAATAAGAGCTAAAACCACGTAATTTGGTATTTAATAGCGAGAAAATTCGCAAAATTGCGGGGTTTGAAATAGCAAGAATCTGTGAAATAGGATTTTGAAGGTGCCAAATCTGAGACTTTTGTTACGGTAAGGCACTATAAAACACGAGTACTGCAACACGCAAATCGGTGCCATACTTGGACCCTCATATGATTATAATTATCACCTGATCTCATTGACAAGTAGGATATTGACGATGACAATTTTTTCATTCATGATACTGTGTTTACCATAACGACTGTGGGACCAAATATAGCGCCGAAATCCGTGTTGTAGTACCTGTGTTTTAAAGGTTCTCTAGTTACGGAAAAGTGAAAATCTCCGGCAAAATTGGGATTAGAAAAATCCAAAATCACAAAATGTCGTTCGCTTGTAGCCAAATAAATGTTTCGAACCAACCGGAAACCTTATCTCCCCCTTCCTTCCTTCTTTTTCTTCCTAGAACTGACTTTAATCAAGAGGTAAAGCCACGAAAATTTGTTTTTGATGTGGCAAAAATCGCCAGAACTGGGTTTTAAAGGAGCTAAATTCGCAAAATGTGTTCTGGGAAGAGAAAAACCCACAAAGTTTGGGTTTTGAAAGCAGAACTTCATTTGAAAGACCCGCAAGACTCTTGCAACACAGTCTTGGTCTTGCGCAAGACTCGTTCGTAAAGTCTTGCATTTCAAGTCTTGGTCTTGCAGTCGTTAGAAAGTCTTGGCCTTGCGTCGTGGTCTTGGTCTTGCTGCAAGAGTCTCGCGAGACCGCAAGACCAAGACCATTTTTGCTAATCAATCACTAAAACCAATTTTCATGGCATTTGCTAGTTCTTTCTAAAAGCTGTTTAGCGGGTTTCGATTACCTACTCGAAAAACTGACTATCAAAAACCAAATTTACATTTATTCGATCACCATTTCCACAATGTCGTTCCTCCTCTTACCCTAAAGTTGCTATTATTGCTAGTATCTAACATAAAGGTTTACCACAATACATAACTGCTTGCAAGTAACAGGAAGTACTACCATGGGATAGTTGCAAGGTGTCTGGGTGCATTTTCAGCGATAATCTTCCTTTTCTCATGTGTTTTCCGCAAGTAATTTTATTTTATTGTTTATTTTAAATTACTACATACCAATAATTATGTACTATAATTCTAAAACGAGTAATTTTCCAACTTGAGGAAGTTTATTTAGATATAGTAGAACTAGGGTTCATCGTGATATCTGATCGTCTTTTGCTTTCCTTCGCATTCCTCCGTGAGTCGAAAAAAACCTTCTTGACGTCTATACGTTCCCTTCTTTTCACTCATTTTCGACGTTGATTAAACGGGGTTTTCCCTGGATTGGTTAAGATTTTTGACTTTGTGACCCAAAACAAGAATCTGTTAGTTCCCTTCATTGAGTATTGAAATTAGATTGTAATGACCGTTGGAAAGCATCTGCTTCCTTGACCTCAAGTGCGCACCTGCGAGTTCCTCGCGTTACTTGCGTTAGCTAAGGCCAGCCAGGATGAATATTGCTGTTTGAACGATGAACAAGGACATTTTAAATTTGATAAAAATATAAAATGTGGCTCGAAGCTTTCTTTCTGAATTTCAATATAAAATAATACTTTGATGCTTATGAAAGTGGCTATAACTATGTTTTTTCTTTTGTTTCAGGTAAGTGTGGTCTTGTAGTTTTTATCACCAAGTTTCGTTCTCGTAAGTAAGTTTACTTATTTGTTATGAACTTCATTCTAAAATGATACTGGGACTATGTGACGTAGAATGTTAAGGTACGAGGACGGTAGACGCTGTTTTGAGACTCGAACTTTTCAGCAGTCTGCGTATAATAATTAATAATGTACGTTGGCACCGTACTTATACCCACGTCATTTCGAAAGGTCAACAACCATTTAGTTTTTCTTTTCTTTTAAATTAGACGTCCGTTGAAGACGTCGCCCCCTTTAGCCCCCCCCCCCCGACGCTCCACCGGTAGCCTTTTCTAGGCGACACCTGGAACCCGCATTCTAACCCGACGACGACGACGACGACGGTTGAAAAGCGACTTTTCCCTTCCGCTGTTCTTAACCGCGGCTGCCCCCCAGCTCTTTCTTTGCCGTTTGTTTCTAATTTCGCGAAAAGTCCAGTGGTCGTGCTAAAAAAATAACGAACACAAGGTCGTGAAAATGTGTGAATAAAATGAAGATCACGTATCCAACAATGGGGGTGGTGGGGGGGTTTGGAGAAGGGTGAAGGCACCTTCTACACTTTTTATCAAGGCAGGTGAGGCCGGACCACCTGACATCGCCTTGGAATACCCTCCACGATCTTTTTACTCCCCCAACTTGTCTTGGTTTTATTGCTTTTTTTGTAACAACCCCTTATTCGTTGGTTTTTTTTTGTGGATACACGCTGATCAGAAAAAATGATTCACGTAGAAACTCGTGAAAATTCAAGGGACTCTAGATCCTCTATCGGGCGATTTCTAACGGCTCTCGCACCCGGCTGTGCCACACGAGCCACAATTAATACTTCAAAGACCACTTTTTAAAAAAATGAGTGGCTAAACAGGCAGGGGGGAAGTAATTAGTATTACCTTGAGGAGCAAGTCCTCTTGGAACATTCGTTGCCTTCCATGCTTTCACTTAAAAGCAGGTGGCAGCCGATTTTGCTCGACTGATGGCTGGAGGATTTTTTTTTTTGTTAAAAGTCAAAGCTTAAACTTGAACTTCGGTAATGAGTATTTCGTGGATTTTTCCCTCCCATTCTTTAATTTTATTTGCGAAAGGGGGCTAATCGTTGGCTCATGTCTCCGCACCCTGCAATTTCCCTTGATGTAGGTGTACGTTTTTTGTTTCTATACACAGATTGCTCGTTTTACATGAATTGCGGTTGTGCGGCTGAAGCTCTTTTTTTCTTTGTCGTCAGCTGTCGTATAGCGAGAGATGAACTTGAACTTTAATGGAACCGTCTATCATAAATAAACTGTCCGCTCGAGGCTAGCCTTCATATAGTGTGAAAAACCGCGTATGCTAGACACAGTGGAGCTGTACTAAAAGACACATTCACCCCCAACCACCGCGAGGCGACTATGTCTCTTGGGTTTTTGGTTCGGACAATAAGGTATGATTTTCTGGGGCCCAAATTCCCACTATGTCGACGTATTGATAGCTCGTCAAGTTTAACATTGGACCTCGCCATCTTCAATATGAGCTCTTTGGGCTATTTCCCCTTACCTCTTCCTCGTGAAACTTCGACTGGAAAATTACACTTAGATAACTAAATTTTTGTACCACTTTGGTTACGAAAGTAAAGGAAGGGGAAGTTGCAACTATTGGAATGAGAGAGCGCTGTGTGCTGGTTCAAGTTTTTCTTGACAGGCAGTAGTGTCAAGGTGGTATCTCTCAGCTCCGCGCCTATTGACCTATAAGCTTCGTCCCGCGGTTACCCTTGGGTGGTCGACGTGTGTCAACGGCGGTTTAGCGTTTTTTGGTTAGGTGTGTTTTGTGGTTAGGGGTTATGTGGTTTGGTGTGTTTTGTGGTTAGGTTTGTTTTTTCTGTGGTTAGGTTGGTTTTGTGGTTAGGTATGTTATGTGGTTTGGTGTGTTTTGTGTTTAGAGCGATTTGTGGTTTGGTGAGTTATGTGGTTAGGTGTGTTTTGTGGTCAGGTTTGTTTTTATGTTTTGGTTTGTTTTGTGATTAGGCTGTGTTTTTGTGGTTTGGGGTGTTCTGTGGTTAGGTGTATTTTGCGGTTGAGTATGTTTTGTGATTAATGTTTTTTGTAGTTGTAACTTTTTGTAGTTAAATATTTTTGTCCTTAATGGTTTTTGTGGTGTGACCTGTTTGGTGGTGAATTTGGTTTTTGAAGGAGTCGGGAGAGCTAAACGTACGAAATTGGTTTTTGAAGAGTCAAACGGCAGCGATTTTGATTTTTTTCGAGAGCCAATCCCGTGAATTTGGGTTTTCCTGTGAGCCGCAACCCCGCGAAGTTAATAAACCCGCGAAATTTAGTTTTTGTGAAAGCTTAAAATAATTGTTTAAAAACGGCGAGTACGTATTTTCTGCGATTTTCCCCTCCTATATCTCGTCATAAATGCGTTGAGCACTTCGAGCCACTTTTTGGTCCTTCGTGAACCACGAAGTACCTACCTTCCAAACGCCCGCTATCGGCTGCCAACGTCTGACTGGAGCCGACCATCCCGCGGTATAGAAACAACGGCTCCTGGGATCTTTCTCTCATTCCAATTTCCAATGTTGCCCTCTCATTGCACGCCATCGATCATTTTGACTTCTTCAAAATGACTCGGAATTCGCCCTTACATCCTATTTTCCTGGTCTGGTTTAATCACTTTTAATCAAGCCCAAACCGTTTTTCCTTTGCATTGTTCCGAGCGTTAAAATCACATTAGTTCCCCTCCGTATACAGATGCGCGAGTTCGCCGCCGTTCAAAATGATAGTCACCCCCTCCCCTCACTCCAGGTGTTATGACCCTTACTCCTGTGGGTCCTATATTTTTACAGTAATTTTCAATTCGTGATTAAACCTATCGCCCTCGTATATTTGAGTGGTTAATGATGTGATACTGGAGACGCTTGAAGCCCCATACTGGTGATGAATTGATGATGAAGCGATAGATCCGAAAAACCTTTTAGGACAATAGGGCGAAAAACAGAAGACACAATCCCAGTCATTCCGTTCTCTTCATCAGTAAAACCAACTGTTTTTTTTTTTCTTCTTCTTTCTCTCTTTCTGACTTTTGAAAGAAAAAAAGGAAGGTCCTCAAAGAAGAGAACGGCACGTGCCAGATGACTCTTTAAGCACTCCTCGATTAGAGGTGGTAGGAGGGTAACAGGGACGTCGGGGTAGAGGCTCGCTCCTGTCACACCTGCCGCATATGACGGGAGGCCCCCCTTAACGGATTCCCCTCACTTTCACCTCTTAAACAAAAGCAGTCTAAACTACTTCCTAATCCGGAGGAGTTCTAATTTTTTTTTATTAGCGTGCCTCTTTTTTAGGGTGGGAGGGGGATTTTTAAAAATCCAGCCCATAATCACACACCCCATCCCTCGTAACATTGTGTAATCATCGTGTGCTCTTGAAACATTGAAAGTCTTTTTTCCCGAGTAGAAGCCACACGCTTCTCGAGCACACGAACCTACTCGAGTTCTAGTGAGGACTTATTACTCATTGATAGTCACTTCATGTTGCTTTTTGTTAAAACAAAAAGGGGCAATCCACCTTTGCATGTCCTTCCTGCCACTACTCTTCGTCACCATCAATTCATCATAAGACATCGTCGTTTCACGCACTGTGTTCTATCTCTTCCATTGTAATGGATCGCCGAATTAGCGGCTATTTCGTGACAAACTGCGTTTAAAATGTCGACAACACGAACTTTGGGTACTTGATTGCTATCTATAGGCATTCAAAACGAGTAAATGAGTCTCCAATTACCGTTAACGAGGTGAGGGGGGGGGACGAATTCAAATGTTCTTGATTTTTATTCACAATCGGTCTACTGCCGTACTTTTGATGACTCCCCCCCCCCCATCTTATCTCGTCCAATCAAAACCACTTCCGTGTCTATTCAGACTTTGAGAGGAAAGAAAGTAAGAGGATGATGGAAAGATGGGATAAATGAATCCCCTCCCCCCCTACACGATCCTTCCCATCCTCATTCTATGGGATGATGTACCTGCATTGTGTATTTTTTTAAACCAACTGGTCTACGAAAGATGGAACAAAAAAAGTTCGAAGGGGTAACAAAAAACAAGAAAAAAAGGAAAAAGTAGCATCTGCCGTCGTACGCTAAGGCACACGACCTATGCACCTTATGGCATAAAGTCATGTGCTTCCGGGTCTTGAAGCTATAAGTACAGTAACTTTCTATTACTATTATCATCGTCGATCTTTATTATATTGATCGTAAGCAGCAGAAAAATAATCAACGTATGATCAAAGCCCCCCCCCCTCCTACCGTGTAATTCAGTTTTCCTTTTTAAAATTATCCCCCCCAACCCTATCGGAAATTCTATTTTTCGTAGATCACTCAAGCGGTTAAAATCGATGGGGTCAAATGCAGATGGTACAGGTGAAAACGGCGCATATGTCAAAAAAAAAACATTGTCTCCCCCTCTCCAACCGATCAGTAGTCCTCCCCTTGAAATAAGAGTCTCATTACTGATTTGACACACGCCCAGGTGAATCGACTCGTTCAACTTTTGGGTGTTAACACTATTGAAATTAGCAAAAGGTTATGTGAATAGGTTGATTCGGAGGGAATCGCGAGGGAGTGAGTCAATATTTTAAGAGAGGGTGTCGAATACTTACGTGAACACCTGGGGTTATTGTTGACCGTGGCTTGATTTGTCTGAGCCCCCCCCCCCCACACACAGACTCCACCGATCACCGCCCATCACCATCGTCTGTATGGGGTGAGACATGAGACACTTAAG
This sequence comes from Corythucha ciliata, assembly GCA_038030265.1. NCBI lineage: Eukaryota > Metazoa > Arthropoda > Insecta > Hemiptera > Tingidae > Corythucha > Corythucha ciliata. The sequence continues at coordinate 57,340,944 of CM075938.1, forward strand.
TAAAAGACACTTGACCATAGTGTCTCAGTTATTGTGGGATATCTGAAGACTTTTCCTAGAAGAGAAAAGAAAAAAAAAAATTGCCACACACACACTGCGACTGGCATTGCCGTAAAGATGTTCCTGTCTCCGGCTTGTGAAGTTTGTTAGTTGGAGATGAAAATGACGGTCTCGGCCACCACCCCCCCTCCCGTTGGAGTTAAGATCACATCCACAAAAACTCTTGAAACTTGCGGCTTATTATCCTCGAAAAATTACCATTTCTTGGTAATTCTATATCGTCTTTTCTATACCAAAACTTCAAAATCGCAAATATTTTTCCTCTAAACTCGCAATCTTGCTGAGTGTTCCCCAGACTTGGGTTTGCCAACTCGAAATTTCGACGAGGCAAAAAATGTCAAGTACCAAGTACACCGGAACAAAAATGATATCACGTTAGTCACCGTGATATTGTTGTGAAATGAAGGGCACTCGTGAAAGACGGGCTTGAGCTTAAACCAAAAACAGCTCGAAACTCCTAAAAGTACCACATAAGAAGCTCTAGTATAATCTCAAAAACAACTCCGATCAAAACCAAATTTAGCGCTTTAAACCCCATTCTTGCAGTCTTGGCGCGCTGGATAAAACCAATTGCACTGGTTTATTGACTCTTCGTAAAGAAAATTGTTCGAGGTTCTTAGCCGTAGTATATAAGTAGAAGTAGAACAAACAAATGTGTGCGAGATGTATGCAAATTGTCCATCGTTTATCTCTTTTAGGTGAAAGTCAGTTTTTCGGGATTTGGTAATCATTAATAAAATATGATTTGGTGTGGTTTCTGCGTTCAAAAAACCGATACTGAGTCCCTGACTTGTAGTTATTGAAGTAGGTACCTAATCAAATTTCGTGGATTCGGCTCTTCCATTAATCAATTTCGCGGCCTTTTCTCTTAAAAAACAAAACAATTTCGTGAGTTTGGGTCTTCAAAAAACTTAATTCGTGCGTTTGGCTCCCACAAAAAGCCAATTCCCCAGGTTTAGCTCATGAGAAGAACACTTTCGCGGATTAGGCTCTGAATAAAAGGTTAATTTCGCGGGGTTTAGTCACATAAAATAACAATTTCGCGTGTTTATCACTTCAAAAAGTGAACACGAGGGAGAGGGGGTAATTAAAAATTGCGGGTTTTGTGGGATCAAAGATCGATTTAGTAGATTTCCATCGTCAAAAAATTAATTTTGGGGGCTCGGCTTTTTAAAAACAAAAAACGCTGCAAATTTTACACATGGGTTTATTATTCATGGATGTAGCCAAATCCGGCTTGAAATTACATGAAAATGGACACCCCACACCCTTATGATCTCAAAACCTTTGAAAATCCCCATTTTGGATCCGCTTTCGGCCCATAAAAACCCAGGGAGTTAGTTGATCAAACTGATCAGATGTTAGGACCAACTAGATCCCAAACGGAGTTTATGTGCGAAAGAACGAGTTTTTTCGAGCAACCCTAGGGGAATATATGGCCCGGACGGCGTACGGTGGACGGACATTGCAGAAATCGAATCTAGACATGTTAAAACGTACACAGAAAAAGTTTGAGGGTGGGTTGTAAATTTTATTTTCTGACCGAAAACAATAGGTGTATTATTCAGAATGAATAATAAACCAAAACAAATTTCATGGGTCTGACTGTTAAACCAATTTCATGGTCTTGGATCGTTCAAAACCCAAATTTATTTCTATAACCACAAAAAGTACCGACCAAATACAGCTCGAACTACAAAAGATTCTAACCTCAAAAAGCTTTAACCCCAAAAAGCGCTTACCACAAACAGCCTAACCAAGGAAAGATTGAACCATAAAACTCAAGCCATAAAAAGAGTCGCGACCACAAAAAGTTATAATCACAGAAAGCTGTAACCTCAACAAGTAGAGGCCACAAAAATCTCCAACCACAAAAAACTGTAGCCAAAACAGTCCTGAAAACGAAACGTTCTAAAACGCAAAAAAAAAACATTCGACAGCAAAAAGCTTTTAACCACAAAATGTCTGGACCACAAAAATACTCAACCAAATATCGAATATCGAAATGCTTGAACCACGAAAAGAGCGAACGACAAAATGCTCGAGCCACAAACAGCGCTGACCACAAAAAGATTATGATCCACTAAATGCTAAATCACAAAAAGCTCTAACTGAAAGCCCTTGACCACAGCAAGGTCTTCTAATTAAACCACAAAACCTTCTTCAGTGTTGCTTAAGTTATACAAACATGATGTTAAGTTGTTCTTCGAACTTTCCTCAACTTCAGCCTCTCTCTCATACTGTGGAATCTTGTGTTATTTTATGTTAATTTTTCCAGTTTGTGAGGGAGCTTTGAGGTTATTGAGGACGGATCATAAAGGTCATAATGGAGTCCATTATTGTGCCATAAATTTGTGCAATATTTTGATGTTTAACCTACACTTTCAATATATTGCGCAATATTTAGGTTTTTACTTTATTTTTCCGATGTTGCCAACCCAACCAGTGTTGTTGGCCAACCCATCAATACTAATACCCATACACGTTCAATGTTATTGTGAAACTCATATAATTATATTGCGCAATATTTATTGTTCGGGTATGGGTCAACAGGTAGGGGTCAAGGTTTCATCCAATAATGTTTTCTCGGAACGGTAAAGTACCCCAGCGTACCCCCCACCCCCCACATCCAATACGTTTTGCTGGCCTTGCGAAGACAGCAGCTTTTGGGGAAAAGTAATTGCCCACTCTGGGTATTCTCCTCTGGCTGGTGGGGTTCGGGCCCTGGCGTTTCTTGAGGATGGTTGGAAGGTCTGAGGAGCCAAATACCTGGGAGGGGGGGGGGTCACAGAAAAGTGAAACACACGCGAGACGAGACACCCGTGACGGGGGTGGCGGTAAAATGTGTTCTCGTGTTCTCACTCCCCCCTCCCGAAATACTTCTCCTACTTATCCTATTCGCCTAATTTCTTCATTTTCTTTTGAAAAAAAAATTGCCTGAAAGCCAAAGCCTCTGTTTCCCAAAAACCGGATTTTGTATTACAGTGTCTGATATCTGCTCGAGAATCTGGGTTAATTTTGTGTTAGCGATTTGATTGAAACGACAAATTTGGGAATACGGCCACAGACTCCAGAAAATTCTACCTAAAACCAGGCATTATAGCTCAATATCTCGCCATATAATCTGATCCGATTTATGATGATGTGCCGAATTTCATGGCATAAAGCTCTTCCTATAGTATTAGTTGATTCCAAAAACTGATTAAGCTTGTTTAAAAACCAAATTTCGTGACTTTGGCCTCTTTAGACGACAATGCCGCCTCGGAAATTCGCTCTTCCACAACCAAATGTCGTGGAATTGGCTTCTTCAAAACCGAATTTATGCCATTTCAGCCCCAATTTCACGTATTTTTCCTCTTTCATAAACAAAATATCGTGGCTTTAGCTCTTTGTAAAATCGGGTTCGCAGCTTTGACTGATTCGAAAGCTAATTTACCTTTTTCGAAAACCAAATTTATGGATTTGGATAATTCAAAAAACCAAATTTTGTTATTTTGGCTATTACAAGCGCCGGTTTGTAGGAAACCCCTGGGATGAGATGAGAGTGAATTTCACAGCCTGTGTAGGTGTACGTCAATCTCATCTCGTCTCACATGAGTTTCTATGACAATTCTTGATCCGCGGCTGGACTCAGCCAGGTCAAGTTAGCGATCTTTTTCAGAGAAGATAGCGATCCTTACCAGCGATCTTTTTTTCGTCAACATGAAGGGGGAGGGGGAGGGGAAGAAAGGGAGTACTGATTGAGTGAGGGGGGGGGGAGCATTGACACCAAAAACACAAAATAAACGCACAAGAACGACATGAATACGGGCAGAGGCAGAATCGCTGGCATGACAACATCGTTATAAAGTGTCGTGCCGCTACCATCTTCGGTATGGAACCTCTACAGACACCCCCGACGCATAAAACATGCCCGCCAATGACATAAGTACAGGCCTATAGAGTTTATAAGTCTGTAGAGGTTCTACATTGAAGATGGTTGTGGCACGACACTTTATAACGATATTGTCATGCCAGCGATCCTGCCCCCAGACCGCCCCCGCCTGTACTTATGTCATTGGCGGGCATGTTTTATGCGTCGGGGGTTGTCTGTAGAGGTTCCATACCGAAGATGGTTGTGGCACGACACTTTATAACGATGTTGTCATGCCAGCGATCCTGCCTCTGCCCGTATTCATGTCGTTCGTGTGTGTTTATTTTGTGTTTTTGGTGTCAATGCCCCCCCCCCCTCACTCAATCAGTACTCCCTTTCTTCCCCTCCCCCTCCCCACCCCTTCATGTTGACGAAAAAAAGATCGCTGGTAAGGATCGCTATCTTCTCTGAAAAAGATCGCTAGGAAAAAGATCGCTAACTTGACCTGGCTCCTGGACTCGGTCCATGCATATTTATTCACCTCTGGGGGGTTGTAATAGAAAAGTGAAACGAGATGAGAACGAATTTCACAGCCACGTGATCATAAATTTTAGCTGTCAAAGTCAAATTCATCTCGTCTCACATGTGTTTCACTATTCTATTACGACCCTCCTAGGGGTCAACCATGAGCTAGCGTTAAAAAATTAACGCAAGCGGTAACTAAGGACGCTCTATCACAAATAATGTTATAACGCCATAGATACCGCGTTTTGACGGTATTTTTGTGGTTGACCCCCGGGCCTTATTACAGTGTCTGATATCTGCTCGAGAATCTGGGTGAATTTTGTGTTAGCGATTTGATTGAAACGACAAATTTGGGAATACGGCCACAGACTCCAGAAAATTCTACCTAAAACCAGGCATTATAGCTCAATATCTCGCCATATAATCTGATCCGATTTATGATGATGTGCCGAATTTCATGGCATAAAGCTCTTCCTATAGTATTAGTTGATTCCAAAAACTGATTAAGCTTGTTTAAAAACCAAATTTCGTGACTTTGGCCTCTTTAGACGACAATGCCGCCTCGGAAATTCGCTCTTCCACAACCAAATGTCGTGGAATTGGCTTCTTCAAAACCGAATTTATGCCATTTCAGCCCCAATTTCACGTATTTTTCCTCTTTCATAAACAAAATATCGTGGCTTTAGCTCTTTGTAAAATCGGGTTCGCAGCTTTGACTGATTCGAAAGCTAATTTACCTTTTTCGAAAACCAAATTTATGGATTTGGATAATTCAAAAAACCAAATTTTGTTATTTTGGCTATTACAAGCGCCGGTTTGTAGGAAACCCCTGGGATGAGATGAGAGTGAATTTCACAGCCTGTGTAGGTGTACGTCAATCTCATCTCGTCTCACATGAGTTTCTATGACAATTCTTGATCCGCGGCTGGACTCAGCCAGGTCAAGTTAGCGATCTTTTTCCTAGCGATCTTTTTCAGAGAAGATAGCGATCCTTACCAGCGATCTTTTTTTCGTCAACATGAAGGGGGAGGGGGAGGGGAAGAAAGGGAGTACTGATTGAGTGAGGGGGGGGGGGCATTGACACCAAAAACACAAAATAGACGCACAAGAACGACATGAATACGGGCAGAGGCAGAATCGCTGGCATGACAACATCGTTATAAAGTGTCGTGCCGCTACCATCTTCGGTATGGAACCTCTACAGACACCCCCGACGCATAAAACATGCCCGCCAATGACATAAGTACAGGCCTATAGAGTTTATAAGTCTGTAGAGGTTCTACATTGAAGATGGTTGTGGCACGACACTTTATAACGATATTGTCATGCCAGCGATCCTGCCCCCAGACCGCCCCCGCCTGTACTTATGTCATTGGCGGGCATGTTTTATGCGTCGGGGGTGTCTGTAGAGGTTCCATACCGAAGATGGTTGTGGCACGACACTTTATAACGATGTTGTCATGCCAGCGATCCTGCCTCTGCCCGTATTCATGTCGTTCGTGTGTGTTTATTTTGTGTTTTTGGTGTCAATGCCCCCCCCCCTCACTCAATCAGTACTCCCTTTCTTCCCCTCCCCCTCCCCACCCCCTTCATGTTGACGAAAAAAAGATCGCTGGTAAGGATCGCTATCTTCTCTGAAAAAGATCGCTAGGAAAAAGATCGCTAACTTGACCTGGCTCCTGGACTCGGTCCATGCATATTTATTCACCTCTGGGGGGTTGTAATAGAAAAGTGAAACGAGATGAGAACGAATTTCACAGCCACGTGATCATAATTTTAGCTGTCAAAGTCAAATTCATCTCGTCTCACATGTGTTTCACTATTCTATTACGACCCTCCTAGGGGTCAACCATGAGCTAGCGTTAAAAAATTAACGCAAGCGGTAACTAAGGACGCTCTATCACAAATAATGTTATAACGCCATAGATACCGCGTTTTGACTGTATTTGTGGTTGGCCAACTGACAATGAGATTTCATCGACTTCTCGGCGTGAGAAAGCAATCGATAAGGGGGGGGGGATCCGTCAAATCTTAGAACTTTGTACACAAGTATACTTCGGTATTTCGTATTTATAACTACTTACTTCAACTGCGTCACAATTTATGTAAACAATGGTTGCGTTGCAAAACTCGGGGCTCGTGTTAGCGCTGAAGTGTAGAATTAAGCGCTTACTGGAGTTTTGCAATGGGCGCGTTGCAAAACTCCAGACTTGTTCAGCGCTTAATGAGTACTTAATCTTTTTCCGTTGCAAAACTGTCAATCTAACTTAGCGCTGTGTAAGTGCTTAAACACGTCCCATCGCGATACAAAGCACCGTTGCAAAACTCCAGTAAGCGCTTAATTCTACACTTCAGTGCTTAAACACGAGCGCCGAGTTTTGCTACGCAACCATTGATGATCTGATAGCGAAGGGACGTGTTTTTTTGGATTTTAAACACTTAATCAGCGCTGAAGCTAGATTGACACTTTTGCAACGGCAAAAGACTAAGTGCTTATTAAGCGCTGAACAAGTGTGAAGTTTTGCAACGCGGCCACAATGTTAGAGTACGGTAACTACAACCTAACTCCCGGTGGTGAAATTCACCATTATAGTATTTGAGTCCATTGTTCGAGTAATTTGTATTTAGTTAGCAGTTGAACCCCCAATTTGAAAGTATACTTGCCCAAGGCGTGCGCCTACGACGGACTGTAGCGTCACTGTTGCTGAACAGTAGCAGAGGCACGGACACACGGTAGATGTCCGTTTCGCCGAAGGGCGAAACTTTGGTGAGGGGACAGCCCCCATGGTGATTTACCCCTTTGTTTACGCTGTCATTTTTTTTTTTAATTAAACGGGGACGCTGTCATTTTACCTGCAATAGCAGTTCATTTCGAAACTTTGCTGCTAAACGGCTCGTTTCTGGGAGGATTTTAGGATTAAAAGTCTTTGTAGGTCAAACAGTCGGATTTCAAGACCGAGTTTAACAGAGATTGTGGAAAAATTAGTGCACTAAACTTTTCAGAATGATGGCAACCGCAATGTCGTGATGGGCTTGTATCTCAATTATAGGTGTAACTTTAGTAAAGAAATTATAAATTCGTCCACCCGCTCCCATTTTTTTTGCAACACCTTCAAATTTCTATCTCTCTCACCTGGTGCAATCTCGTCAAAGTAAACAGCACGAGCCTTCCCCCCTCTTCATCCACCACAAATCGTTAAAAAAAGAAGAAACATGTGGGTCAAGAAGCCGCGATATGCTTTCAGTGGATTGCTCGCTAAAGAGGGGGGGGGGGCACCTGTGCTTTGTGTGGCGAGTCGTTCAAAAAAAAAAAAAAGTTTTTCAAAGACGACTCCTGTGATGGACGAGCGGAGGGAGGGGCAGGTGGTTCGGCGAGTGCCATGAGCTCGCGCTCGCCGCGGCGGGTCCTCCTTGCTCGGGGCAGATGCACTTCTTCTAACGGATTTAGCAGATGTTTTTTCTCTCTCCTCTCTCTCTATCTTTTTCTTTTCTTCCGTAACACCCCCCCCCCTTCTCCCGACACGGCAAGCGGTTATCGAAGACGTTATTCTTAAATAATTGTGTCCTTACCTCGTCCTTTTAGCCCGATTTATTGCAATGTTATGTCGTTTTATCGTTACACCTTTTCTTTTTAAAGTCTCGAACGATTTTAAAAAGCAAAGGTTTTCGACTAGTCAGTTCCATTAATTATTCGATCGAATAATTAATTAATTCCTGTCGAATCTTAGCGAATCACTCATGTTATGTTGGGGTACGACTGTACGAGATGTTTCGATGGTAGTCTTGGGGTCCTTCCCAGGTGGGGGAGGGGGGCGAAGTAGTCCTTTTCGGCAGGTGCTTTTCATTTGCTCGGAAGGACTCTCATTTTTTAACCCCACCTGCTTCGCATTGGAATTTCTGGTCAGTTTCAATTTGAGGCCGTTACTCGAAAAAAGTGATTTTTTCGTATTCAAACCGTCGAAAAACTTCTTTTTTTTTATACGCTAACAAGTAGCCAGAAAGTAGCGATCAACAGGATGTTGTACGGCGGTAAATTAAACATGTTGTCAGCAATAAGAGAATTCCTCTTGATTTTCTTTTTTTTTAAACGAGACACAACGAGCCTGCGTCAGGGCCTGCTCGTTTGTCCTCATTTTAATTGCGTTGAATGAAGGGAAGTCATAAATTAGTTTTTAGGCTTAAACACAATGAAATTCGGTTAGTAAAAGGAGTCGATATAATTAAAAGTACAATGGTAATTATGATTTTTGTATTTAAAAAGTGGGCCAAGGAGGTCGGAACTGGGGTCATCATGCGAGATCAGCGCACATCGCCCTTATAGTTGTATAATCACGTGGAAGGCGTTCATTGATGGAAAGGGGACGGGATGGAAGTATTCTTGTAATTTGAATACATCCACACACATTGGATTTCGATTAATTTTCCCGCCAAGCCACAATCTGGCTGAAGCGCCGTGAAGATAGGCACTAACCCACAAAGCGCTATCATGATCTGTTGGAGGGCGCATCATTAAGACCTGTTAGGTCTATATTAAAGGACATGCATCCCTGCGGCCTAATTAATTACCGGTTCCCCGTGGTCCATTCCCCTAGGGTTTTTACTCTTCCCCTGCCCTGGTCAGACGCTGGTAAAATCCAAAGACTGACTTTTTTGGGGTTTCCCAGCCTACATGTAGACAACAATGCAAAAAACCCTCCAACTTTAACGAATTTAATGATTCTCTCGATCCTTCTTTCCCTTTCCTTTTCTCTTCGTTGCCTTCCCATTTGTCTTATCTTCTTCGCTACAATCACTCAATTCCAACAGTCCCATCACATTCGATAATCCCATGCAGTCCATTTTATCGAGTTTTTTCACTTCAATCACGTGATTAAAGTTGGTCGTACCGCGCGACATCGCGCTTTTAAAATCCACCGTCGTTGACGGATAGCAGTAGATGATTTCGTTCAAATCGTCGTCTAATTTGATGGAACCGACAGTGCTGTAAATGTTCTGGAGACGATGATGAATGTCTTGACTGAGATTCGAGTCACGACAAACCAAATTCAAAATGAAAACTCCTGCAATGGTGAAAAATTGTGCATGAGTTACGTGATAGTCAGAGGGAGGAGTTGAAGGTGAAATTTATCAACCTCCAGGACTGGTGATTTTGCGGACTTGTCGAAGCAACGCGGTTTCCAAAAAAGCTGGCGGAGGACAACTTAAACCTGTTTGAATGTTTTTGTTGTCCACATCGAACATAACAATGTCGTACTCTTCGCCTGGAAAGACAGAAAAAAGTGTAGGACGACGCCTAAGAAACGAGTGGTGCCGGGCAGAGGGGGGGAGGGGGGCTGGCTTTACCTTTGGAAGCGGCCTCCGCGATATAGTCCAGACCGTCCTTAATGACGACGATCAACTGTTTGTCTTCGACGAGACCGAAAAATTTCGACGCGATGGTCAACATTTCAGGGTCGATTTCAACGGCTTTGATGAAACTTTTGGGGAGCACTTTGCGCAAGTATGAGCACAGTGAGCCTCCCCCGAGTCCGACGATGAGCAGTCGGCCCTGGGTGTTTGGTTCGACGACGGAGAAAGCTCCGGCGCACATAAAAGCGTGATGCGTGCAGCTGAGCGAGTTTGTATCGACTATCACTTTTTCTCCACCTCGTCTGGTCTTGACTGAATAATGTGAGGCGAAGTTTTCCGGTAAGACACATATCTAAATGGTAAATAGGAAGGTTGTTGCGTACCTTTACGTATTCGGGCTTCCGATTGAATGATATTTTTAGCCGATAAAAAGTAAAGGCGACGCACTGGAGCCCCTCCATCTCCCTGGGTTTCTTCCACTAAATATCTGCCTGAAAATGGACTATCCCCAGTGTGTAACTGTGTCCTTGTACCAACACTATCACTCACCGAGAGAAAAGGTATTTTTTTCTGAAATACACACAACAGGGTTTAGCTAGCTGTGTTTGACACTGTTTAAACCATCTTACCTTGAGCTGCAGCGGAGCAAAGTCAGAAATAAAAGGAGTAAGCTCCGCTTTAACCTCATCTAAACTGTTGAAATCATGTCCCCGGTTTAACGTTACAACGACCAATCGGTCGACTTTGGCCTCTTTAGTAAGGTACTGTCGCCCTTCGGTAGAGCCGAACGCCCACTCGGTTTCACGCCCCTGTGGAACTATAAAAGCGGCGTACCGACCGAGGTTGGAGGACATTTTACCACCGTCAACCGTCAGTTTGTCGACAATATATAACGTATATTTGGGCGTTTCAATTTCATCTTGACCGACTTCAAGGACGATCTCTTTGCCAGCGGTGGTGGTTCGTTGAAGACCGGCGCAAACGATGGCCATTTTTTGCATGTCTACGACCCTTTCGATGATTTTGTCAGGGTCGGCGACGCGCATGGGTATGTCGTCGGGGTTTAAGCAAATCTCAAGAATCTGAAGAAAAAAACACGAATTTGTCGTATGTTTACCGTGGACATGGAGATGAGTAAGCCAGACAAATGGTACCCAGTACTATCATTCACTCAAGTTTGAAAACGTCGCCCAATTTTTCATCTGGGGCCAAATAGCATAAACTTACTCTCTACTTTAACGTTTTAGTTAAAGCAACCTCTTTCTAGGGTACGGCGACTTGTTTTGTGGTTTCAATCATTTACTGAAGCTAATGTACTCGTTTTATGCCAAAATATGATAGACCGAGAGCTGGCGACAGTCCCATTCAACCGGAAGAACATAGTCACCGAATGTGTGCAAAATGATGGCATTTGACCCCCTATTTACGAGTCCGGAAGTCTGCCATGCTGTATCTGGGGCCTAAGGATTTTATAGCTAATTAAAGTCCTTAATTTGGGACATTAATTTAACCAGAAGAACCTAGACCCGAAACTAGTCTCGTTCGAAAGGTTTTATGAAGCTGATTACGAATATGATCGTCTGCCGCCGTCTGCCTGGTGCATTTGCCCTCTGTGACTCGCCAAAAACCCGTAATTCGGTGAATTTTGATTAACCGGAAGAACATAGTACTGAAACTGGTCTTATTCGATAGGATTTATGGAGTGATTACAAATAAAATCGTCTGCCGGCGTCTGCCTGGAGCATTTGCCCTCGGTGGCCAGTAAACTCCTTAAATCAGGGGCATTAATTAACCGGATGAACTAAGTCCGGAGAATGGTCTTTTGCGACAGGTTTCATGTGGCTGAATACGAATGTGATCGTCTGCCGGTGTCTGCCTGGGGCACTTGCCCTTAGTGACCAGTGTATCTGCACCGGAGGAAAATGATTAATCGGAAGAACATAGTCCTGAAACCAGTCTCATTCGAAAGGTTTTATAGAGCTGATTACGAATATGATCGTCTGCCGCCGTCTGCTTGGGGCATTTGCCCTCTGTGGCTCGCCAAACTCACGCAATTCGGTGAATTTTGATTAACCGGAAGAACACCGTCCTGAAACTGGTCTTATTCGATAGGATTTATGGAGATGATTACAAATAAAATCGTCTGCCGGCGTCTGCCTGGAGCATTTGCCCTCGGTGGCCAGTAAACTCCTTAAATCAGGGGCATTAATTAACCGGATGAACTAAGTCCGGAGAATGGTCTTTTGCGACACGTTTCATGTGGCTGAATACGAAAGCGATCGTGTGCCGGTGTCTGCCTGGGGCACTTGCCGAGGGCAAATGCTCCAGGCAGACGCCGGCAGACTATTACATTTGTAATCATCTCCTTAAAACCTATCGAATAGGACCAGTTACAGGACTGTGCACCTCAGTTATTTAAAATTTACCGAATTACGTGAGTTTGGCGAGCCACAGAGGGCAAATGCCCTAGGCAGACGGCGGCAGACGATCATATTCGTAATCAGCTCCATGAAACCTTTCGAATGAGACTAGTTTCGGGTCTATGTTCTTCTGGTTAAATTAATGTCCCAAATTAAGGACTTTAATTAGCTATAAAATCCTTAGGCCCCAGATACAGCATGGCAGACTTCCGGACTCGTAAATAGGGGGTCAAATGCCATCATTTTGCACACATTCGGTGACTATGTTCTTCCGGTTGAATGGGACTGTCGCTAGCTCTCGAACTATGATATTATGAAGCTGTAATAATTACAAAGACTCGTTACATCTTGGATCTTGGTTACGTCGATGGCTAAAATTTGCAGATTTCACCCCTTTAAACCCATCTAAGCGGATATGGTAATTCAGGAACTAAATTTCGCGGGTTTGGCACTTTCACCCCTAAATTTTGCGGATTTGCCACTCACAGAACCCAAATTCGCGGATTTTCCTAACTCGAAAAGCCAATTTCGCCGTGTTGGCTCACCAAAAAGCCAGTTGTGCGGTGTTGACCCATTCAAATTCAAGGGTTGGTCTATCAGAATAAATTTCACGGGCTGGGGTCCTTCACTAAAGCAGCTCTGCGGGTTAGGGTCGTTCGATGTCCAAATTTCGCGAATCCGGGACACACAGAATCAAATTTGAAGTAATTTCGTCTTTGACTCGTTCAAAAACAAGCTTTTAGAAAAACCAAATCGCGGGGTTGGCTCCCTAAAACAAATCAAACTTCCCGTATTTCACACCTTCGAAGACAACAAAGATCGTTTCCCAGGATCTGGCTCCTCTCAAAATGGCTCAGCCAAAAAAAAACATCTTCGCGGGTACGGCCCACTCACAATGCCAATTTGGCGGGTCCGGTTTCTTCGAGAATAAAATTGTAAGGCGTTTGCTCATTTAAAACCAATTCATCGGGCCTAGCTCTCCTATAAAGCAATTTCGCTGTGTCACAAATACAATTTCGCAGAGGGAGGAATGAACATAGCCAAACCCCACCCAGAGCACAGTGGAGAAACAATGGCACTGGGTGGGGTTTGGCTATGTTCATTCCTCCCTCTGCGTCTCCCAAGGGCGTTACCGTGGCGCAATTGGCAGCGCATTGGGCTAGCATTCCAGAGGTTATGCGTTCAAATCCTGCCTAAGAGCCCATTTTTTCTCGAAGCTTGAATTGTGCTAGGCACATCAGTTAATTAAATTACCTCTTTAATTAAAATACCAGCGACAAAATCCCTCTTATCTATCTAAATTTCCTGAAACGAACTAAGGGGTTTGATTGCAGATGCCCACCCGTAGAACAATGGCTGGCTACGCCCTTGACAGCAAGGCAACCGTTTCAATGCCTCACGTTTCCCCTTAAAAAGCATATTAAAAGCTGCGGTACTTACAGGCTTTGCATGAGGTAGCTGTTTCACTTTGGTACAGATCACCATGAAAACTGGCAAGGGTTTAGAGCCTTGCTCCTCCTGAGTTTTCGTCTCCGCGTCCAAGCAACGGTGTACTCGAATCATCCACCCTTTACAGATGAAGTAGTCTAAAAGGAACTGAAGAATGTGCTTCTGTAGGAGGGAAACCACCATGTAACGTCCACAGGTTCTCAAAACCCTGTCAATTTCCTGAAACGAATAGGGGGGGGGGGGGTTCAGCGTTTAATAAAAGCGTTTCAAAACGTGCAAGGCGGGAAGGGGAGACGCTAATTCCAGTCATAAACTTATAGGAACGCCGACCCAATCGCAACTTACGTCAAAATATTGGCGCACGTTTCGAAGGGATTCTGGGGTTTCATCAGAGAGCAAAGCGTCCAAAGTGCCCTTGTCAAGGGCCACTTGGAATTTCTCGTTCTCAAAAGTCATGCCGAGGGCGTTCATTTCCAAGAAAATCAAATCGGGACGGTCGACAGCGTGCAGCGATTTCATTTGTTTGATCACTTGACTACTTATGTCGATGTTCGTAATATTTCTACGCGGTGCAAAAACAGCGTTCGTTTAGACAGGTTCGAAATTGAAGAAAAGTAATAATTGTACCTGTAGCCGATATCGTACAAATCGGCACTCAACTTGGAGTTACCACACCCCAGCATGAGAATTGAGTCGTTTCTCTTTATATATTTGTGCAAATACGTCGACAATTCGGGGTATTCACCGTACCTTTAAAATCATCTTTATTTTATCGGTTGAAACGTTTACTAACAGAACTCACCATTCAAAGCTCTTCTTTCCCCTCTGATTGAAAAAAGCGTCCCAGTATTCCTTCTTGCTAAACTCGAAAGACTTCTTAGGAAGCAGCGACATTATTGCGTTATTTTTTTCCCCAAAAATTACACTACATAAAGCTGTAAAACTCCAAAAAAGAAGAATTACTCAAAATTACGGCAATGCGAACGTTATCACAGGGCTTTGTTTTCCAGTTGGGATTGATAAGGAGACCGAGTGGCGTGATAAGAGTGGTTATCTCTAGCTTGTCCTTCTTTTTTGCCTAATAACACCAATTATAAGCGATTTGATTGAATTTAACAGCAATTTCAGTGTAATTTATTGTAGTTTCAACTTTAAAGGCTTAGAAAGCGTTTAATTGGGCGGGAAAAACAACGTGTGACGTAGCTGTCGCGGACGACGTCCTCTTATCGTGTACATCCCTTCCTCCTTTTTTGCCAGAGTGTCAAATGAGATAATAAAATGTACACGCGAGTTACATCTTGTTTGAGTTTAATTTAGTTAATTCCGTGATTATTTGTGTCAAATTGGGGCTGTTTCGTGAGGTGTGAGTGCCGTCTGTAACGTTTGATTCACAGAGAAAATGGTAAGTTTTTTTTTTGTTACGTCTTTGTCTTTGACTTGACTGTTCCCAACACTTTTGCCCTTGTCAAGGTACTCATCGCTGCGGCTGTTTGCACGAAAGCGGGGAAAGGTAAAAATAAGTTATTCTTAAGGGGAGAATCGTCTTTACATTTTCATGTTTTACAGTCCTCCTTTCCCGTCAATTCGTTGAAATGACTAAGGCGAGAATCGAAGGCCTGCTGGCCGCCTTTCCCAAGCTTATGTCCACCGGTAAACAGCACACCTTTGTCGAAACGGACTCCGTGCGCTACGTGTATCAACCCATGGAAAAGCTCTACATGGTGTTGATCACGACCAAAGCTTCGAATATTTTGGAAGATTTGGAAACGCTGCGCTTGTTCTCAAGAGTTGTGAGTCATACCCCTGCTCTGACACTCCCTCCGTCCGATATATTTATCGATTTGATTCCGGTCCAGATTCCCGAGTATTGCAAGAGTATGGACGAAAGTGAAATAGCTGAGAATGGGTTCAACCTGTTGTTCGCCTTTGACGAAATCGTCGCACTGGGCTATCGAGAGAGCGTCAATTTAGCTCAGATTAGGACGTACGTGGAAATGGACTCGCACGAAGAGAAGGTCTACCAGGCGGTTAGACAGGTAATACAATCGCGCCTGGTTGTGGCGTGCGGTTGTTGAAACGGCGGGTTTTCTCGCTCTATATCTCTCTCACTCTCTCTCGCAGACGCAAGAACGCGAGGCGAAGAATATCATGCGTGAGAAGGCCAAGGAAATGCAAAGGATGAGAATGGAGATGGCCAAGAGTGGGCACAAGGGCACGTTAGGAGGAGGAATATCGTCCATGCGGCCGACTTCGACGATCACCTCGCCCATTTTGGAGACTCCCATTGATCTTCCCAAGGCATACAACACAGTGTCGTAAGTTTCTTTTAGATTACCATCGTGTTTTCTCTTGTCTTCTGATGACACACATGGGCGCGCCGCGACCGAAATCCTGGGGTGGCACCCTCCCCCCCTCATCCCAAGATGGTGAAAGATGATTCCATGTTTTCTTCGGCCACTTTTCTGTTTCATTGAAGGAATAAGGAGCTCACGGCGCTTTGCTATTCTCTCCAAAAAGCTAACTGAAGACTCAAACCCTCCCCCCCCCCCCAAGATTCCCTTATCTTTCCACCCTTCTGGGAAGAAAGGAGTGTAATCGTGGACAATTAAGAAAACGTTGGCGGGATGAAATGAATAAAACCAAATGCGTGGTATTTACCCGGTGCCACCCGTCATCGAGATGAACTTCTGTGGAGGACAGGGGCGTAGCCAGCCTCTGTTCCAGTGGGTGGGCAGTGGATATCGGGTGTTCTAGAGACTCCAGCAAAAGAACTGTTGTTCATTGAATCGTCAAATTCTTCCCGGGAAACTGAGTTTTCACAAAAAAGGGTCGTAATCCATCAAAAAATAACATCCCGTCGGGAATCGGTTTTAGCCTTCTATTCCTATCTGGGAAACGTGACAATCCAGCCTTTTTAAACCCAAAACTAACGATTTTTATATCAAAACTCACGAATTTTAACTCATAACTAAAGATTTCACTCTATTACTGAGTATTTTATTCAAAACTGGCAGAAATGTTACCCCTATATTACAGATTTCACAGCACGAACTGGTGATTTTAAAACACAAGGCTCTATCCCAAAACAGATTAGTTCACTATAAAACTGGTGGGTTTAACCCAAACTGATGAAACACGATTGATCCTACCAAAATAGATCATTTGCATTAGAAACTGTCGACTTTAACCTTCATCAAGCGGCGATTTCACTCCGAAAACGTACGATTTCTCGCCAAAGCGTTACCCTCCAAAACTGAAGATGTCACTACAAAACTGGAGCTTTTAACCTAAAACTAAATTTTTCTGTTCCATCTCAAAAATGAATATTTTTTACCCGAAACGACGATTTCCCTCCAAAATTGAATTTTTTACTTCAAAACTGACAATGTCACACTGTAACTGAAGTTTTCCCCAAAACGGACGGTTTTTGGGCAAAAATGGACGACTCTGACTTGAAAACCGTGGCGGTTTCACCACAAAAAATGACTATTCTATACCAAAAACCAAAACAGACGATTTCACTCCGAAGCTGACGTGTTGCCCCATTAACTGATGACCGTCCCTACAAAACAGGCGATTGTACTCCAAAAATCAAATTTGATGATTTCAAAACCACAAAAATGAATATTTTACCCCCAAAAAACTGACTGTTTTTTGGGGCGACACAGCTTCTGGGGTGGTCCCGGCCCACGCTGCCCGCCCCCCCCCCATACGGCGCGCCCATGGGCTCTCATTTTAAGCGCTTTGGAGCCCCGATCATTAAGATTTTTGGCACCTCAAACTTCTCAAAGCTTAGAATCCTCTTTATCAGGTGTTCTAGGTATCACGACGTAAAGGGTGTGGTGCGGTATGGGGGAGGGAGTCAAAGGGCTCGAACATTTTTTTTAATCGGTGTCCTTGGTAATGGGATTTATCATAGGCCTCGGAATTAGTGGATGAAGAAACATTTGTACTTGTTCGAATCAGAGTTGAATGATGGCAATAAGGTGCACATTCACAGCCATTCAGGCTAGCGAGAGACAGGCGTAGCAAAAAGCTTCGTACATCAACTTTTTACGGTCTCTTTGTTGGAGAAATCTGGACATTGGGACGCCTCCAAGTGCAGAGCCTGCAGCACCATTCCAGTTGACTTGCACGCAGCTGCTGCAGCTCTCCATCATGAGACTCAGTTGCTGCCTTCTGTTGACACTCCCAATCAACAATTTTCGGGGGCGATAATCTCGACCCGTGTGAGTGGGAGTATGCACTTAAGCCTCCCGCGCGGCCCAAGATAATTGTTCCTAGAATCGGCGAATAGTAGTATCAGTAGAGGACAGCCGGAACGTAAGCTTGAAGCATGCAGTCTGAGTCGGAAAAAGTCCTCGTCCCCTCGCGTTAGCTTTGTCAAAAGTGGGCGTATCAAGCCGTGGTCGGGTCGTACACAGATTTTTGTGATTTTATACATTTGTTTTCTTTAGGAAACCAATTTCCACGAACGCAATGAAGCTCGGTGGTAAGTCGCGCGACGTCGAATCATTCGTCGATCAGCTCGTGTCCGAGGGTGAGAAAGTCGTGTCGCCACAGGTGGCCGCGAAACCCGTCCTTAATAAATTGCCGTTAACACCGGCAGTTCACACCGAAGAGTAAGTTTCACCTTCCCCTTTTGTTTGTGCTCGCATTCTACTTTTTTTCTTCGTCTTCTCCAGTGTCCACTTGAAACAAGAAGAGAAACTCGTCGTACAAATGGGACGAGACGGTGGCATACAAAATCTTGAGCTACACGGTTTGGTTACGCTGCGAGTCACCGATGAAAAATTGGCAAGAATTAAAATAAAATTGGATAACAACGTCTCTAGAGGCATTCAGCTCCAGGTACTTATTCATTTTTTAACAATTAATGCTCGCTTATTAATTAATATTTGTTTGTCTCAAGACTCACCCCAACGTGGATAAGGAGTTGTTTAAATTAAAAAGTCAAATCGGTCTGAAAAATGCTGCAAAGCCGTTCCCTCTGGGCACTGATGTTGGAGTGCTCAAATGGCGCTTTCAAACTCAGGACGACTCCGCTCTTCCTTTGACGAGTAATTTGACTTTTTTGTCTTTCCCCCACAGCCCAATTTTGAAATTTCATGCGTTTGTGTTTATAGTTAATTGCTGGCCCTCTGAAAATGGCCAAGGAGGTTGCGACGTCAACATCGAGTACGAATTGATGCACGAAAACATGGAACTAAATGACGTCACGATTAAAATTCCCCTGCCGTGAGTACCGTCCCCCCCCCCCAACCCAGGCGTATTTTTTTCCCCCTAAAAAAAATGTTCTCTTTTAACAGAATCGGATGTTCACCCGTGGTGACCGAATGTGACGGCGAGTACAAACACGAGGCGAGAAAAAATCAATTGGAATGGACCGTGCCTGTCATCGACCGGTCGAATAAATCCGGCTCCGTTGAGTTCGCCGCCGCGACGGCCATACCGTCCGATTTTTTCCCATTGACCGTCTCGTTCGTCTCGAAGAGCACTTACGCTGATTTGAAGGTAAATAAAATAATAATGAAACGGTGCCTTTTTCACTACAGTCATTTGTTTTTGTTTGCCACAGCCCACCGATGTGGTCCAAGTTGACGACGATACACCAGTGAAATATTCCCATGAAACCGTATTTTTTACTGAAAAATTTGAGATCGTTTAGAATTTTTCAGGGAAAAAATTGCCATCCTCTCCCCCCCCCCTCAGTCGGCCCAGGACCGAAGCTTGAACGTGGCGTAATAAAAATTAGCGTTCGTACTTTTATAATTAAGTTCTAGTTGATGAAGACAACTGAGGCCATGGATTTTTCTATTCAACGTTGGCGTTATAAATTTTAAAATTTATCATTTACTTTGTAAAGCACTTTTATGGTTTCAGTTTTCGATTATGTAGGTAAATATTCATAATAAATAATTAAATAATTCTTCTAAGAGCCTTTTTTGTGTGGACCAACCGTCTAATTTATTGCGGGAAAACGTAACAGTGTAATAACAAATTACAATAAACAACACTAAAGCCGTCGCCGAAAACAAATTTGTCGTGAGGATTATTAAGGGGGTGGGGGTATCATAGACCAATGTAGCTGCAGAACACGAATGTGAGGAAGAGAGTGAGAACTATAAGTATTATGGCCATCCATGGTGGAATGGTATCTGAAATAGAATGATGGGAGGGGGTAATTAATGGAAACTTGTTTTATAGCGAAAAAAAACTTACGTCTATAAGGCAACGAATGTATGCAGATTCGGTTATCAACTGATATACTAATAGCGGCCGCTTCCGAAGTGGAAGAAATGGCGCTGCCGGCCGCAGGGAGTAGTTCGAGGCCCGTTACGAACATGCTGTGAGCGCCGTCCACTGTCAGGGCGCATTGAAGGCTGAAGGCGATGTAAATTCGAACGGAGCCGGTGAACATGGTGCCGACGGCGACGAAACGTCCGTCGTCACGAACGGCCAAAGCCGATATACTTTCAGGGACGGTGACGCTTTTGCGAAGTACACCCGTCTCGCCCTCCCATTGAGCCAGTACGCCGTTGGCTTTTTGACTGCTCGCAGCGAGGGCGTTGGATATTGTGAAAATTCTCGTTTGACTTTTGTCCTCTTCCACGGGGCCGTACCTTGAGATGGGTGGGTGGGTGGGGGAGCGTTAACAAGTCAGTAAGGGGAATCAACGGAATGATTAGTGGGGAAACTCACCTGCACCTCTTGAAAATGTATTTACACTCCACCCCACCATGCCCTTTAAGCTCAAAAGCTTTATGACCACCTTGAGTCTTCCAGACTAGTCCTTTACTGTCCTTGGCAACACTAACTATCTGAAGCGGAAAAACAAATTGTTGACAAATATTGGCAAAAACAGCTTTATACATACCGATTTAGAGTCTGGACTGAAGTCAATATCGTCTAATTCTTTGCTGTGCCCCTCGATATCATGGACGGGCTTCATCGAAGGGAACGCCCATAGTCGGATGTGCCCGTCGGTTCCACCCGTCGCCATCAATTTACCACACCGCGATATCCGAACCACTCGCTGGAGGGGTTCTGATTGGCTGGGATAACCAATTTAAGGCGTTCAAACATTTAAAAAACATTATCCTCCCTTTAATAGTAAGGGTGGAGAGTACCTAAAGTCGGTCTGGACGCTGTCATCGGCTATGAAATTAAAACGAAGTCGCTTGGCCGAAGTCGTCGTACCTTCCGAATTTCTCTCCGTCGAAACGTTATTTTTTCGATGTCGCAAATTGTTGTCGTCTTTCTTACCGTTCGGTACTGTTCACAAAAAAAAAAAAAATTAAAACCAGTGGCGGGACAGAAAAGCGCTTATAAAAACGGACTTTTATGATCGTCGCCGTCACTACTGCCATGGTCGACGTTTTTCTCGACGGAAATTTCGACTCGATACAACTGGCAGTGACTCTCCTGACCCGCAGCCAAGTACGTGTGTCGACTCGCCGAATGAGCGGCGGTATTCATTACAACTTTGGCACCAGTCTCGTGTCGTACGACTTCGCGTGCGACGAATTTCTTTCCATCGTGGGCGATTTCAAAAACTTCCTGTTGAAAAGAAGATGAAGAATGATTTACTTTGGAAAGGTTGTGAAGTGAAGTGTATGAGGTACGGGTCTGAAATGCTCTGGCGAAAATATTCTGGCCCCACCTAGTTTGGACCAACGTGTAGTGTAAGCCGAGTTGCCACTCTGGGCTATAAAACGCGTTTTTAGCTATTCTGCGGTGTTAAAATCGAGGGGAAACGCTTAAGAGCGACTTGGGCATTTAAATTATTGAAATGAGCAACCATAAGAGGCTACCGCCCTACTCACAGATGCAACGAAATCGAAGGTAAAGAATGAGGTGACCAGAGCTGGGCATCGTTGCTCAAAACGTTACCGCCGTAACCCAATCCGTTACTAACAAATTTAAAGCCGTTTGCTCGTTAATCTTCGTTAACATTTGAGAGTTTTTTGCCAGTCTAAACGGGCTAGAAAGTTCTCGGGAGAGCTCTTAGCACTCTCAGAGAGTCCAACTCTCTAGATTTACTCTCATGTGTAATCCGCACCATTACTCGTTATCTTGGTAGCAATGCAGCGGCCATTTTGGGATTTTACGAGAAAAAAGGTCCTTTCCGCGTTTCGATTTGTGGGCCGCACGCGGTTCGTGAGTCCCTCGGACAATGTTCAATTGACAAATGCAGCCTCTTCCGCGTCAAAACTTACCTTATAGTGCAATTACACTTGAGAGTAACTCTCGAGAGTTGAACTCTCTGAGAGTGCCAGGATGCCCTTTCCCAAAACTGTCTGGCCCGCTTAGACTGGCGAGTTAAGCTCTCGAGAGCAAAAACCTCTCAAATGTAAACGCAGCTTTAAAATGTGGTTGAAAATGAATTTTTCGCGTTTTCGTTGGTGCTGGCCGATTTTCATTAACTCAGGAGCGACCGAGTGGTTGGAGCTTTACTGTGGTTTGGCTTTGGAGCTTTGCAGTGCTTTAATGCTTCACTGTGGCTTGGAAATTTGCTATGATTTGGATTTTTGCTCTGGTTTGTGCCTTTGCTGTGGTTTGTGCTTTACTGTGGTTGAGCTTTTGGTGGTTTGAGCTTTCATTTAGTCGGAGCTTTGCTGTGGTCGGACCTTATTAGTGGTAGGAGTGGAGACGAGCTTTGCTGGGGTTTGGTGCTTCGCTGTGGTTTGGAACTTTGCTGTGGTCGAGCTGTGCTGTGGTTGGAGCTTTACTGTGGTTTAAACCATTGCTGTGGTGGGGCCTTATTTGTGGTTGGAACTTTTCTGTGGTTGGGACGTTACTACAGTTGGAGGTTGTCACTGTGGTTAGAACTTTGCTGTGGTTGGACCTTTGCTGTGGGTTGAGCTTTTGGTAGTTCGAGCTTTCATTTTATCGGAGCTTTGCTGTGGTCGGACCTTCTTTGAGGTAGAAGTTTTACTGTGGGGTTCGGCTTTGGACCTTTGCTGTGGTGACGAGCTTTGCTGGGGTTTGGTGCTTCGCTGTGGTTTGGAACTTTGCTGTGGTTGGAGCTTCACTGTGGTTTAAACCATTGCTTTGGTGGCGCCTTCTTTTTGGTTGGAGCTTTTCTATGTTTGGGACGTTACTACGGTTGGAGGTTATCACTGTGGTTAGAACTTTGCTGTGGTTGGACCTTTGCTGTGGTTGGACCATTTCTGTGACTGAACTTTTGCCGTAGTTGGACAATAATCAGTTCGCTAGAGATTTTTCTAAATTTTAGTCGTAAAGCCCCCATAAACCGCGAATTAGCCGTGTTTAGGGCTTTGCTGGGGTTTGGAGCTTTGCTGTGGTATACACAGGGGTGGGCAAATTACAGCTTTTGGGGTAATTAATTACAAATTACTTCCAAAAAAGAGGATTAATTACAAATTACAAATTAATTTTCACTTCCACGAATAATTACAAATTACAATTACTGTAATTGAATTACTTTTTCTATTACCAATTACCCAAGAGCTGGATTTGTGGAACGCGCAAGCGTCTTGCTCTTGTTCACTGTCATTTTTTTAGTGCGTCCAGCCAACAATCGAACGTCAGAACAGATCTTTGAGATAGGAAGCAGGAACAGCGCATCGCATGAGTAGGGTTGCGAAATGTCCGGGGCCAAATTTGCTAATTTGGCTAATTTTGCCCCACATCCCGGCCTGCGAACTGTCACGGGGAATCCCGGATAGTCATAGTTTGCTAATTTGGCTAATATTGTCCGGCGTCTCAGCCAAGGACGTCCCGGATTCTTTACGTATTTATTTGAAATTGTGCATGCGATACCTAACTCTCAGAGAGCTTTGCAGTGGCAGCTTTATGTGGTTCAATATTTTTGTGCTTTGAGAATTTTGTGGTTAGAGCTATTTGGATTGGAGTTTCTTGTGGCTCGAGCTTTTTGTGTTTGGGGCAGGGGTGTAGGTACGGGGGGCTATAAGGGATAGATCTCCCCCCCCCCCAAGGGCCACAAATATACGAACGAAGGAGCACTAGTACCATACCGAGGAGCCCCATAAAATCTCCGTGAGCGTTTCACGTTCACGTTAGATTTAGCAGATTTTCTGGACTTGAAGCAGCCCGAAAAGGTCCGAGTACGTCCAGCTTTATCCTTGGACTTCAGACCCAACGCAGTAGTGTACCCAGGTACAGGGGGGAGGGGGTTCACCCCGGACCATCTATCAGACAAAAATCGGTAATATTCGTGGCTATAGCTGCTAAAAAGCGCTGATTCGTGGTCTCGCGATGCAACTTCCAGACTAAAATTAAGAAAAAAATTGCTGATTCGCGGTACATGAAGGCCATTCTACGAATAAATTGTGGAAATCAACGCAAAAGTGTTGTATTTGGGTAAACCCCGCGGTTAAAGTTGAGAAAACACGCTATAATATTGACAAATAAAAGACGCTTTCAGGTTAAAATTGGACAAAAATGGCAAATTCACAACTGAAATGGCGTAAAATCCCCATTCGCGTATGAAAAAGGGAATAGGATGCTGAATGGCCGCAAAATTAGCGCAAAACGCTATTTCACAGCTGAAATTGGGAAAAATCGCTAATTTGCAATTTGCAGATATAAAGTTATGAGAACGTTAATACGCGGATACAATATGAAGAAAATCACTAATTCGCGGCAAAAATTGAAAAAATCACCAATTAGTGCAGCTAAAATTAAGAAAAACGTTAATTTTCAGTTCAAATTGGCGAAAAGTGCTAATTCTCAGTGAAAAATGGAAAAAATTGCGAATTTTCAGCTTAAATTGAGTCAAACGCCAATTCTTGGCAAAAATTGACAAAACTCGGTAGGTAATGCACGGATTGGAGACGCTACCGCGCTGCTAAAATGTAGAAAAAGCGAAAATTCGCAGCTAAAATTGAGAAACATCACTAATTCTCGAATTAAGTGTCGTGAAATTTATAATTTAAAAATGATGATTTTTTGACAGAAATGGATTGATAGATGTAAATTTTTTGGCCTGAAAAAAAAATTTACATTTATAATTTAAATTCGCACCTTCTGAAGGCATTTTTGTGGCTAAAATTCAGAAAAATGGCAAATTCATGCATGGCTATAGTACAATGTTAAAAAATACAGTAATTCACGGCTAGAACTGAAAAGAAGCAATAATCTATGCCTATAAAAGTTATATGAAATTGCTAATGCAATGGTAAAATGTGAAAAACCGCTAATTGGCGGGTAATATTTAGAAAATAAAATAATCAGCCTGGTCAAAATTAAGAGAAAGGTCAATTTTAAGTTAAAAATTAAGAAAATTGCTAATTCGAGGCTAAAGATGGAAAAAATCGCCAATTTACAGCTAAAATTGCGCCAGACGCCAATTTGTGACTGAAATTGAGAAAATTCGCTAATTCACAGGTTTGAAACGCTACGACGCGTCGCCGCTACAATTTTAGAAAAGCGATAATTCGCTGTTAAAATTGAGAAAAATTCTTATTTGCACCAAAAACTGAATACACGCCAATTTGCGGATTCTGAAGGCAACTTTTCAGGCTGAAATTGAAAAAAAAAAAACGCCAATTTGTGGCAATAGGTGAAGAAAGCGCTAATTCGCGAGTAAACAGAAAAATCGCTCATGCATTGCGTATGGTGAACCAAAAAAATCCTAATTCGTGAAAAGTCCCTCTATTTTGCGGCTAATATTGAGGAAAACACTTAAGAAAAACGTTAGTTTCCAGCTGAAACTGAGAAAAGTGCTAATCCTCTGGTAAAAAAATTAAAAAATCGGTAATATGCTGCTAAAAATTGAGGAAACCGCCAAAACTCGTGGATAATTAAGAAACATCGTTCACGGGAAAAAACGTTACTTTGCTACTAAAGTTGAGAAAATTCGCAAATTCATGGCTATTGGAGGATGAGGGGCAAAACTGCTAATCTGCGGCTGAAATTGAGAAGAACGATACACTCGACCAAAATTGAGAAAATCGCTAATTTGTGGGTAGAGTCCAAAAATCGCCCTTAACTGAGAGATTGAGGCTATGATGAGGCCAGCAAGATGTCCAGAGATTGTGCTGGCTGGCTGGAATGATGACTAAAATGTGAAATTACCCCCCTCAGGACAAATTCCTACCTATGCCACTGGTTTGGGGCTTGAAACTTTTTGTACCGTTTTTCTCAAATTTCAAATTGGAAACCCCAAGCTCGAGGATATCGCTTGTGTCATAATTGCTTTGAAACTCTTATTTTTCAGAGAATTTCATGCAAAAACTTTTTCAAAAGCTCCAAGCAAGGCGCGAAATAGTACCCGCTGAGTTTTCAAAGTAATATTGACTCTGAAGATGGAAATGTAATTGGTAATTGTTAATTACAAATTACTTCGAAAAAGTGCTTTTAATGATTACAAATTACCAATTACAATGGCGTGTTGTTATCAATTACAAATTACCAATTACTAATTGTAATTGAATTACATGTAATTCAATTACTGCCCAGCCCTGGGTATACATCTTTGATGCTGTAGTTTGGACCTGATTTGTGAGTTATAATTTTGGCGCTATAGCCATATGCTTCCTTAAGACAGTATGAGAGGGGGGGGGAGTCTGTGATTGGGACCTTATTCCCGGGATCGAATATTCTCTCTACGGCCCTGGTTAGCAGAACTTTTTTAGTTTACATGAATAAGGTGGAACTTCGTGATAAAAACTTGTTAATAGCTCCACTGTTGCAATGTGGACTGTAGAAACTTTATTTATAACTGGGCCCCTTCGTTCAGGTCTACTGGGCATCCGCCTATGACTTGAATAAACCCCGAGACTCGCAAAGCTGTACCCCCCCCCCCTGAAACCGTACAGCTAGGCACCGAAAATGTGTGGAAAACATAAGCCCCAACCTCTTATCGACAGCTCTTCTGGTACGAGGGTGCCGACTGAGATCACTAGAAACTGTGGCCCTCCGTTGAGGTGTTCTTTAACCGCCTATTATGCGAGTATGGTCCCTATTACGGACTAGTAAACTGTGGCGTCTTCAAATTGGACAACAGGGGGAACGGACCTAGGTACCACCTGCTGGTACCAAGGTTATGCTCACACCCAGGCACACAACAAACCGAAAGCTTCGGTGAGCTCCTAGAGGCCAACCTGAGGAATATTCGAGCCCAGCAAAGGCGCGTATCAACCGAGGGATGGCAGCTGAGAACACGCTGGTTGCGTTTGGGACCTAGAAGTGAACTCGAACGCCACACCTCATTCAACGTACTCAGTTGTACATAGAAGAGAAGCGGGACAGGGTCCGAATTGGTTTTTTTAAGGCCAAGATCCGAGTAGGAAATATCAAGGCGCAACATACGACAGCTTGTTTTTTTCATAAAGTAACGAACAAAGGAAATCATTTCTTTGTCCGTGCACACTTTAGGAAATCCATCACCCAACAAGGTACTATTGAGGTCAACATGTTAACGCATTTAAAGTCAAGTAATTTTTTTTAAAGAACAACTTACGAAACCATTAGCGACTCCAGTCTTAGCCGATCCACCGCCTCCAGCCACCAGTACATGCCTCGACGTTAAAAGTTGAAGAGTGTACAAGGGGAAATTGACTCGAGCCAATAGACCTTCGGTGTTTCGACGTGTGCGCGTCATTTCTTTTTTTCTGGGGGGTTTCTTTTTTGAAAAATCAAAATTCGTCGCGTTTTAAACTATGGGAAAACGCGTTGGGATGGAAATAATTTGAAAATGTCATCGAATTTGACTGTTTACAGGCACACGTCACTTTAAAAGGAATTATCAGTTGAATTCGTGCTATCGGGGTCGCCTTTGATAACTTTTTATCATTGTTTTTGTTATCTCAAGTTTGATCCGGTAGTTTCCGGGGAAGTGAAATTTTCGTTTCTTTTTCGATTTTTATGTCATTTCGCATGATTTGTACCTGTAGTTCCCTAGGGAGTTGGTGAAGAAGACTTTAAGGGAACTACGGGCGTTCTGCCCTAACGATTCAACTGGGGGTGGACACTGGACAGGTGTTTCTCAGGGGCTCACGAAGGTTCGTGTCAAAGATGGTTGGCGGCTTCGAGTAAGGAGGACTAAGTTGAATAATTTAATAATTTTTCGTAAATAACTGTGATAATGTAGTTGTATAACGTTTAAATGTGATATTTGTCTCACCCTGAGTGATCTCAAACGAACAGTTCATCCCGGTTATCGTCTAGTCTTAATTTACAGTTCATAAAACGGACATCTCCACTACAAAAAAATGTTCGTATTGTTACTATGCGTGTTTGTACTTATTCTCGTCGTGTATTTCATTCGTATACAAAGCGTCAAAGTGAAATCGGGTCCTCCTCCTCTTGAAAGTTTATTTTTCGCCTACATGTACTATGGTCTGGGTGGTTGTCCCAAGGAAGGGTCCGTAGACGACGTTGCAGTCGTCCACCCCGGTCGGAAAATAAAAATCTGTTACCACGGAGCCAAGGTACTAGTCCGTTAAAACTCCGTTTAAGCAAGTTGGTTCAACCTGTTTCAATTTCAGTCCAGCAGTTCTGAGTTCGCCGAAGGGGTCATCCTGAGCGAGGAAGACGGTGCAGTCGGCACTGAACAATTAACTCGTCTTTTTGAGCTGGGGGCGTCACTGTTCAAGGCTCCAGTTTTAACGCACGCCGTCTACGCTGAATTCCCGTTGATTCCGTTCTTCCCCCTTGTCAAATGGATGGCCATTCTCTTGGGTTATCCCAAAATCAATTCCTACATTCAGGTAGTGGTGCCCCCCCCCCTTTTTTTTTTCTTTCAACGAGGCCCCCATAACACTGCCTTCTAATTTCATAGAACCACAATCTCTGCGCCTACCCATTCATTGAAGTGTACTCGAGATTTAGCCTCCTGGTCGTAGTTCCTCTTGTGAGACAAGACGATTTCGTCGTCAGGGAAGCCGAGCCTATGCTCTTTGGTAAAAATCGCTCCATTCCTGATCAACAGTTGAAAATAAAAAAGGCTATTCGTTCCGTAAAACGAACAAATAAAGGCTGAGTATGAATGACAAGACTTTCCTAGCATTTAAGACCTTATACGTTGCTCTCTACTGTATTTTTTAATTGTTTATATCGTTATTGTTTTTTTTTTGGGCTGCGGATCGCCACGTTATCAAACATTACACTTGGGACTGTTTAATTTTTATGTACTTTCGTTTTGTTTCGATTTAGTTAACATTGTAATAAACTCGTAAATTTTTAGTAAATGGCAAGTTTTCATGTTATGGTCAGAGCAACCGGGAAGATCAGCGATGCCATATTGTCGCATGTTCCGGGAAGATTGGGGCCTCCATATACCAATGTCAGAAGGCTGTCCTGAACTCAACAAAAAGAGTTATTTTCCCTTTGAAACGTTTTCCATCCTCCGTGCCCAACAAATTTGTTCATTTTGCCCTAAAACTCACCGATAGTAACATGGTGATTCAGCCCGCCTCCAATGAGGGGATTTTACCCCCTTACCCTCGGAAACTGTGGGCTAACGTCAATGCAGGCAAATCTTGTCGCCTGAAACCGCAGATTGTGAGATGGATATTTATCGAGATTATTCTATTGTGCACCTGCACCAAACAGTCGCAGGGTTTAGTCTGATTTCCTGACCCACAGTTTTCCCTACTGACTAGGGAAATAGCGAACTAGCGTTTTCTTCATTTTAGCTGCGAATTAGTGGTTTTTTTTTATTCTTAGTCACGAATTAGCGCTTTTTCATTATTTTAGCCTTAAAGTCACATTAACGAATTGGCATTCTCTCAATTTTAACCGCTATAATTAGCGTTTTTCTCCATTATGACCGTGAATTAGCGTATTTTTCTGAATTTTACCTGGATTTTTTAACTTTTTCTCAATTTTAGCGCCAAATTAGCGTTTTTCTCAATTTTAGGCACGAACTAGAGATTTTTCTCAATTTTGCCCACGAATGTGCGATGTTTCCAGGGGTGGGCAAATTACAGCTTTTTGGGTAATTAATTACAAATTACCTACTCCCAAAAAAGAGGATTAATTACAAATTACCAAATACTTTTCACTTCCACGAATAATTTCAAATTACAATTACTGTAATTGAATTACTTTTTCAATTACCCATTACCCAAGAGCTGGATTTGTGGAACACGCAAGCGTCTTGCTCTTGTTCACTGCCATTTTTTTAGAGCGTCCAGCCAACAATCGAACGTCAGAACAGACCTTTGAGATAGGAAGCAGGAACAGCATAGCCCCAAGATGCCAAGCGCGTCGCATGAGTAGGGTTGCGAAATGTCCGGGGTCAAATTTGCTAATTTTGCCCCACATCCCGGCCTGCGAACTGTCACGGGGAATCCCGGATATGGGGAATAGATCCCCCCCCCCCCCCGAGCCAAAAGTATACGAACGAAGGAGCACTAGTACCATAACGAAGAGCCCCATAAAATCTCCAAGAGCGTTTCACGTTGAAGTTAGATTTAGCAGATTTTCTGGACTTGAAGCAGCCCGAAAAGGTCCGAGTACGTCCAGCTTTATCCTTGGACTTCAGACCCAACGCAGTAGTGTACCCAGGTACGGGGAAACCCCCTATCAGACAAAAATCGGTAATATTTGTGTCTATGGCTGCTAAAAAGCGCTGATTCGTGGCCTCGCGATGCAACTTCCAGACTAAAATTAAGGACAAAATCGCTGATTCGCGGTACATAGAGGCCATTCTTCGAAAAAATTGTGGAAATCAACGCAAAAGTGTTGTATTTGGGCAAACCCCGGTTAAAGTTGAGAAAACACGCTATAATACTGACAAATGAAAGACTCTTTCAGGTTAAAATTGGACAAAAATGGCAAACTCACAACTGAAATGGCGTAAAATCGCCCATTCGCGTATGAAAAAGGGAATAGGATGCTGAATGGCCGCAAAATTAGCACAAAACGCTATTTCACAGCTGAAATTGGGAAAAATCACTAATTCGCGGCAAAAATTGAAAAAATCACCAATTAGCGCAGCTAAAATAAAAAAAAACGTTAATTTGCAGTTCAAATAGGGGAAAAGTGCTAATTCTCAGTGAAAAATGGAAAAAATGGCTAATTTGCAGCTTAAATTGAGTCAAACTCCAATTCTTGCCAAAAATTGACAAAACTCGGTAGGTAATGCACGGGTTGGAGACGCTACCACGCTGCTAAAATGTAGAAAAAGCGATAATTCGCAGCTAAAATTGAGAAACATCACTAATTCTCGAATTTGTCGTGAAATTTATAATTTTTTAAAAATGACGATTTTTTGACAGAAATGGATGGATAGAAGTAAATTTTTTGGTTTGAAAAAAAAAAAAAATCATTTATAATGTAAATTCGCACCTTCTGAAGGTATTTTTGTGGCTAAAGTTCAGAAAAATGGCAAATTCATGCTAGGCTGTAGTACAATGTTAAAAAATACGCTAATTCACGGCTAGACTAAAAAAATGTGAAAAACGGTAAAATGTGAAAAACCGCTAATTTGCGGGTACTATTTAGAAAATAAAATAATCAGCCTGGTCAAAATTAAGAGAAAGGTTAATTTTAAGCCTAAAAATTAAGAAAATTGCTAATTCGAGGCTAAAAAGGGAAAAAATAGCCAATTTACAGCTAAAATTGCGCCAGACGCCGATTTGTGACTGTAATTGAGAAAATTCGCTAATTCACAGTTTTGAAACGCTACGACGCGTCGCCTCTACAATTTAAAAAAAGCGCTAATTCGCGGTTGAAACTGAGAAAAATTCTCAACCGGTTATTTGCACCAAAACTGAATACACGCCAATTTGCGGATTCTGAAGGCAACTTTTCAGGCTGAAATTGAAAAAAGCGCCATTTTGTGGCAATAGGTGAAGAAACCGCTTATTCGCGAGTAAACCGAGGAAAATCGCTCATGCATCCCCCCCCCCCTATTTTGCGGCTAATATTGAGGAAAACGCCAAAAGTCGTGGATAATTAAGAAACATCGCTCACGGGATAAAAACGATACTTCGCTGGTAAAGTTGAGAAAATGTGCAAATTCATGGATATGGGAGGGGGTGGGGCAAAACCGCTAATCTGCGGCTGAAATTGAGAAAATCGCTAATACGCGGGTAGAGTCCAAAATTACCCTTAACTGAGAGAATGAGGCTATGATGAGGCCAGCAAGATGTCCAGAGAGTGTGCTGGCTGGGTGGAATGATGACTAAAATGTGAAATTACCTCCCTCTTCCCACCCTTTCGAGATTTCAATCTGACCCCCCCCCCCCAGGACAAATTCCTACCTACGCCACTGGTTTGGGGTTTGAAACTTTTGTACCGTTTCTGAAATCCTCAAATTTCAAATTGGCAACCCTAAGCTCGAGGATATCGCTCGTGTCATAATTACTTTGAAACTCGTATTTTTCAGAGTATTTCATGCAAAATCTCCTCCAAATCTCCGAGTAAGGCGCGAAATAGTACCCGCTGAGTTTTCGAAGTAATATTGACTCTGAAGATGGAAATGTAATTGGTAATTGTTAATTACAAATTACTTCGAAAAAGTGCTTTTAATTACAAATTACCAATTACAATGGCGTGTTGTTATCAATTACAAATTACCAATTACTAATTGTAATTGAATTACGTAATTCAATTACATGTAATTCAATTACTGTCCAGCCCTGGATGTTTCTTAATATTTGCCGCGAATTAGCGGCTTTTTCCACTCTTGGCCATCAGTTTTCTCAATTTTGTCCAAGAAGAGTCCTTCATGAAAAGAGTCGCGAATTGGCGTTTACTTAATTTTAGTCGTGAATTAGAGTTCTTCTCAATTTTTGCAATGAATCTGCCCTTTTTATGAATTTTACTAGCGAATTAGCGCTTTTCTCAATTTTAACCGTGAATTAGCGCTTTTTCTACATTTTCTTCACGAATTTTAGCGCTGTTCCTCAATATCATCCGCAAATTATAGTGATTTTTCTACATTTTTAACCGCAAATCATCCTTTAGTCTCAATTTGAGCCGTAAATTAGGGTTTTTTTTTTCTCACTTTAGTCTGTAACTCGCGATTTTTCCCAATTTCAGTCGTGAATTAGCGAATCAGCTCTTTTTACTAGTGTTTGCTATGAAGTGAGTTTGAGTTCTGTCTCGGAGTACAGAGCCATTTTATAGCTAAAATAAATTAAAACGCCATAAATGAGATGTTCTTGAATGAAGTCCGCGTCTAGAATTGATGTAAATTGCTAATTCGCGAATATAAGTTAGAAAACGTACTAATTAGCGTTAAAAAATTGATAAACAAGCGCTTGATCAAGTCTGAAATTGAGAAATTTGAGCCGCTAATTACAGCTTTTACTCAATTTCAGCCCTGAATTGATGAATTTTCAGGAAATCCATGGAGCTGCTGGTTCAAGAACAGAAAATTATGGTGTTTTATTCCAAAATTTAACTATAAAATGGCTCTATACTCACAATTTTTGGTCTGGCAGTAGCATAGTGAAACAGCAACTGATGGTTTTTTTTCTCTCGCAGTTTTAGCCACGAATATTTGCGCTCTTTCCAGCCTTCATGGCGCGTAATTGTCCTATAAACAGTTTTTCAGTGCGCCTTCACAATTTCACCCGCCTAAAGTGCCCACCCGAACTGTAGGGATTATTAGTGTATTTTGTCTATTTTAGCCACGAATCCTCCAGGTTGGATGGACTGAAAATCGTCGAAAGGAGCCTAAATCCCCGTCCAAGACTCCTTTCCACGTACCTTCATCCATGAACATAATATAAAGCTATTCGGGGGGCGGCGGTCCGCCCAATACTCGCCTCTACCTCTGTTGGGGCGCAGCGGAGCAAACCCCGAAAAGTATAGTAATTTATGGACGTAACCACGCGAAATTCATGGTTCCTAAAAGATCCAGATTCGCGAAATTTGGGGTTAGAAAGAGCTATGAATCTGGCACAATTTAGCACTTGCAATGCAACCCTAAAACCTCAATTTAGTGGCAATTTTTTTGTCACGCCCCCTCTTTCCAACTGTAATTTTGCAGCAAATTTTTCCAGTAACTTACAATTTCGAGGCTGTTTCACTCGCAATTTCACTGTCGGTGAATATTCAAAACCGGAAGTTTGCGGCTATTGCTCCCGCGGAAAATGCAATTTCGCGTCTAATTATCCTCCGAAATATTCAATTTTGTGGCTTTTTAGCGCTAAGCTTGAAATTCACAATTTCGCTGTCATTATTATTCACCGAAACTTTCAATATCGTTGTCTACGAGTACGCAGCCCTGAAATTTCAAATTTATTTTCTATTTTGTATGTATCCCACGAAACTTGTAATTCATGGCTGCGCCCCCCCCCCCCACGGCTTTGAGTGGTTTTGTCACGGGAAGGAGCCTTCGAAAACGTCGTCTGAATGCATCAGTGTAACATTGATGTGAACGATGAACGAACTGAATGAAATATATTGCCCCCGCCTTCTTAGGGGCGGAAATATAAAGCTTATTTCCTCCTCGTTACCAGGGTGGGCAAATATACCTTGCCCCCCCCCCCCCCCGATAAAATTCCTATTCTTATTATTGCGTGCCACATGTCCTGGATTATTCCCCTTCCCGGTGCCCACCTAGCACACACCAATCGGACAGCATCCTCCCTTGACACTTTTGGACGCTCCCGCACTATACCACCAGGGGTGGGCAAATTACAGCTTTTTGAGTAATTAATTACAAATTACTTCCAAAAAAGAGGGTTAATTACAAATTACCAATTACTTTTCACTTCCACGAATAATTACAAATTACAGTTACTGTAATTGAATTACTTTTTCAATTACCAATTACCCAAAAGCTGGATTTGTGGAACACGCAAGCGTCTTGCTCTTGTTCACTGTCATTTTTTTAATGCGTCCAGTCAACAATCGAACGTCAGAACTGGGGCCCTAGTTAGAGTTGTCGGAAAAAAATCCCGCAAGCGGTATCCAAGGACGCTACATCAGAAATAATACTATCTCGCCATAGCAACCACCTCACGTAAGTTTTTCCCGACAACTCTTAAGCTCGGTGCACACGATGCATTTTTTTGAAGCATGATGGCCTGCCTGTTCTAAAAAACATCCGGTCACTGATGGGGATCATATGTTTTTTTTCACCATGCAAGTAAACATGCTTCGAAAAATGCATCGTGTGCACCGAGCTTTACTACGGCCCCAGATCTTTGAGATATGATGCAGGAACAGCATAGTTCCAAGATGCCAAACGCGTCGCATGAGTAGGGTTGCGAAATGTCCGGGGTCAAATTTGCTCACGGGGAACCCCGGATAGTCATAGTTTGCTAATTTGGCTAATTCGCTAATGGCTGATTCGTGGTCTCGCGATGCAACTTCCAGACTAAAATTAAGAAAAAAATCGCTGATTCGAGGTACATGGAGGCCATTCTACGTACTAATTGTGGAAATCAACGCAAAAGTGTTGTATTTGGGCAAACCCCGCGGTTAAAGCTGAGAAAACACGCTATAATATTGACAAATAAAAGACGCTTTCAGGTTAAAATTGGACAAAAAATGGCAAATTCACAACTGAAATGGCGTAAAATCGCCCATTCGCGTATGAAAAAGGGAATAGGATGCTGAATGGCCGCAAAATTAGTACAAAACGCTATTTCACAGCTGAAATTGGGAAAAATCGCTAATTTGCAATTTGCAGATATAAAGTTATGGAAAAACGTTAATTCGCGGATACAAAATGGAGAAAATCACTAATTCGCGGTAAAAATTTAAAAAATCACCAATTAGCGCAGCTAAAATTAAGAAAAACGTTAATTTTCTGTTCAAATTGTGGGAAAAGTGCTAATTCTCAGTTAAAAATGGGAAAAATTAGATGGTTACAATGAATAAATCTGTCGCCGGTATTTTAATTAATAAAATAATTAGTCTGATATCATCCGGACGACGATGGAAGGGCATAGCCCAACACGATTCGAGTTTCGAGAAGAAATGGCTCCCCGGCGGGATTTGAACCCGCAACCTCTGGATTACCAGTCCAGCACGCTGCCAATTGCGCCACGGAGACGCCTCCGAGGGATAAGCTAAGCCGAACCCCACCCAGGTCCATTGTTTCTCGAAACTCTAGGCGCTTCTCCTGATTGGTAAACCACGCCGAATTTTATCTTATCTAGATTTTGTTAGATGGATATAATGAATAAATCTGTCGCCGGTATTTTAATTAATAAATTAATTAGACTGATATTTTTCGAGAAACAATGGATGAGTTTCGAGAAAATGCTGCTAAAATTTAGAAAAAGCGAAAATTCGCAGCTGAAATTGAGAAACATCACTAATTCACGAATTAAGAGTCGTGAAATTCATAATTTAAAAATGATTATTTTTGACAGAAATGAATGGATAGATGTAAATTTTTTGGTTTGAAAAAAAAAAAAAAAAAAAAAAAAAAAACATTTATTCTCACCTTCTGAAGGCATTTTTGTGGCTAAAATTCATAAAAATGGCAAATTCATGCATGGCTATAGTACAATGTTGAAAAATATGCTAATTCACGGCTAGAACTGAAAAGAAGCAATAATCTATATCTATAAAAGTTATATAAAATTGCTAATGCGGTGGTAAAATGTGAAAACCCGCTAATTTGCGGGTAATATTTAGAAAATAAAATAATCAGACTGGTCAAAATTAAGAGAAAGGTTAATTTTGAGCTTAAAAATTGAGAAAATTGCTAATTCGCGGCTAAGAATGGAAAAAATCGCCAATTTACAAAATTGCGTCAGACGCCAATTATTTGTGACTGAAATTGAGAAAATTCACTAATTCACAGGTTTGAAACGCTACGACGCGTCGCCGCTACAATTTTAAAAAAGCGCTAATTCGCGGTTGAAATTGAGAAAAATTCTAATTTGCGCCAAAAACTGAATATACGCCAATTTGCGGATTCTAAAGGCAAATATACCTTGCCCCCCCCCCCGAAATTGTTCAAAAACAATTTCAGGCTGAAATTGAACAAAAGCGCCAATTTGTGGCAATAGGTGAAGAACCCGCGAATTCACGAGTAACAGAAAAATCGCTCATGCATTGCATATGGTGAACCAAAAAAATCTTAATTCGTGAAAAGTCCCCCTATTTTGCGGCTAATATTGAGGAAAACACTTAAGAAAAACGTTAATTTCCAGCTGAAACTGAGAAAAGTGCTAATCCCCTGGTAAAAAAATTAAAAAATCGGTAAATATGCTGCTGAAATTGAGGAAAACGCCAAAACTCGTGGATAATTAAGAAACATCGCTCACGGGATAAAAACGATACTTTGCTGCTAAAGTTGAGAAAATGCGCAAATTCATGGCTATGGGAGGGGGTGGGGCAAAACCGCTAATCTGCGGCTGAAATTGAGAAGAACGATACACTCGGCCAAAATTGAGAAAAGCGCTAATTTTCGGGTAGAGTCCAAAAATCGCCCTTAACTGAGAGATTGAGGCTATGATGAGGCCAGCAAGATGTCCAGATTCAAGAGTGTGCTGGCTGGATGGAATGATGACTAAAATGTGAAATTACCCGCCTCCTTTCAACCTTACGAGATTTCAATCTTAACCCCCCCCCCCCCGCCAGGACAAATTCCTACTTACGCCACTGGTTTGGGGTTTCGATCTTTGAAACTTTTGTACCGTTTTTCTCAAATTTCAAATTGGCAAGCCTAAGCTCGAGGATATCGCTCGTGTCATAATTGCTTTGAAACTCTTATTTTTCAGAGAATTTCATGCAAAAACTCCTCCAAAAGCTCCAGTAAGGCGCGAAATAGTACCCGCTGAGTTTTCGAAGTAATATTGGCTCTGAAGATGGAAATGTAATTGGTAATTGATAATTACAAATTACTTCGATAAAGTGATTTCAATTACAAATTACAATGGCGTGTTGTTATCAATTACAAATTACCAATTACTAATTGTAATTGAATTACGTAATTCAGTTAAATGTAATTCAATTACTGCCCAGCCCTGTATACCACGAATAATTTCCATTGCCCCCCCCCCCCTTATGAAGTTTTGGGCTTTCCCCCTTAGCGTCAGATGAACGCCGACAGCGTCCAACCACCCCCTCCCCTTGTTTAGACGCCCCTGGGCCTGCATGTGGGTCCCATCAGTATTATTTGTGAGAGGGTGGCAGCGTGTAGGTCTGGCAAAGGTGGGTAACCGCCGATACGTCCACATTCCACACAGCTAGTACTGCAAGGACTTAACGATGCACATGTGTAGGCTGTAGCCCAGGCAAAGACATGAATACATTAAATGCCCTCCCATCCCCTTAAAAGCGCCATCACCTTTTATTGCAGTGCTTTAACCGTCGTTTGAAGCTCTACCGCACATTCAGATCAAACCCCTCATCATCATAAACGTATTATGGACTTTCAGAAACCAGAAAAACGTCACAGATTATTTTCCACGGTGTAAGATGATACCCCTCTCCCCCGCTCCAATTCCACCACAGAGAATTCCACTAACACAAACTGTGATTTATCTCTCTGTCTTATCATAATCGCGGTCGAAACAACAACAAAAGTCTCCTAGTAATTGTTTAAATTATGTTGCAGGCCTGGGTATCTCCGTTGTAATTGACGCCCACGAGGTAAATACAAGCATTTTGTTTCTTCTTGATTTTGTCTTAAACGTCTAGTTATAATTAGTTTTAAGCTATATGCAGTTTTTTTTGGTGTTCTAGAGTCATTCTGATCGTTTTCGAGGCCTAAAATTCGAATTTCGCCCTAGTGCTCCATCCCCCCTCTCACCGCCTAGTGCTTAGCGCCTGATTAACCTGGGATTTGGGGGTACCGGGGATTTCGATACTTTCCATTGGTGTCGAATAGAACTAAAACAGGTTTAGTTGATGTCGAAAATTGACAGTAGGCATGTTCGGTGGCTGCTTTCAGTATTGCTAATAAAATAGCAAACCCAAAACACAACAATTTAATTGGTCAAAATCACGCTTCCCCATGCCTACTGGAAGCAACCACCGAAAAAAGCTAGTTTCATTGTCTAGGACTGTAAAACTGATTTTAAGGTCCTTCCAGATTGCAGAAGGGGGAGGGAGAGTTTTTTCGTGCCATCATGGTCGATGATGCGGCCTCAACTGAATACGATACGGTGTTTTCGTGCGCTCATTGCGACTATATGAGCGTCATCAAGGCTCACTTGGCATTGCACATGAGAGTGCATACGAACGGTAAACTGTTCACGTGCGCTCACTGCAACCATAAGAGCGCCTACAAGACCGGTTTATTGCGTCACATTAAACGTGTTCACATACTCGGCAACCGACCCTACGCCTGCTCCATGTGTCGGTACACGTGTCCGACCAAGTCGAGCCTTGACAGGCACAAAAGGACGCACACCGGCGAGCGACCATTCGCCTGCCCCTACTGTCCGTACACCTGCGCCGACAAGGGTCACCTACCGCGTCACATAAGAACACATTCGGGTGACAAACCCTATTCATGTCCCGACTGTTCCTATGTCACCGCCTGGAAATACGATTTGGCGAAACACGCGAGACGTCACACCGGCGAAAAACCCTACAAGTGTGCCGTCTGTGACTTTACCTGTGCCCGTCAAAGTGATCTAGCTCGTCACCGCAGAAATCACACCGACCTCAAGCTCTACGCCTGCCCCGATTGTAATTATACGACGAATCGAATGTACGACTTCAAGTGCCATAGGAGAGTCCACACAGGTGAAAAACCCTATTCGTGCGCTTTTTGTGACTACGCCTGCGCCAACAGCAGTAGTCTGACGGTTCATATGAAACGCCATACGGGTGAAAAGTTGCACTACTGCGTTTATTGCGAGCATAAAACAGCCCGACGGAGTGACATGGTCAAACACATGAAAACCCACCGAAAAAAAAATCAAATCGAAATTTTAAGCACCATGAGCGATGTGTTTGATCTCGAATTTAATTGAAAACAATACTTTTCGGTATAAAGTATTTAGACTTTCAAATAATCACTTGCTTGTTTAGAGTTCCCGGTTTTCCTCAAATGGTTCGGGTGACAACGTGGAGGGGGGGGGGGGGCTTCCAGAAGAATGAACAGCCTGGGACTTTTCAATTTTATTCAAGATGCAAACATTTTGAAGTTACAAATCTTTTTTGTTTTTTTTTTAAACCAGAAACCAAGAGTACAAAAAAATTTTTTTTTTGTCTTTTACCGTAAGAAATTGAAATATAAAGGCAACATTTTTTAATTTTGGTTATGATTTTTGTACAAAATGCTGTCTTTCCCCCGGTCTAAAAATACTTTTCACCTTTTTTTTTTTGTTTCTATCACAGTATGTCTAACATCGATTGATATTACAATTGCTTTGTACTTGAGAACTAAAGGGCCCAATCTTCAAATAAAAAAACACACACAGGCACGCAAAAATCGATAAATTTATATAATCTAACATTGAGCAAGTATTAGAGTGACCTTGAGACACGTGAGGGTACCGATTATTACGAAGATGAGCCCCCCTCCCCACCATAGGTACAGTTGAAAAGGAGAAGCTTTGGTTTTATGCTGTCGCAATTATGACGGTAAAACTTGTGATTTTGATGAACTATGTACACAAAAATTATTTGTGCATTGGGATTGGTCCCGTTTTGACGATGTTTTTTTTTTTTTTTTTTTAAACAAAACATGGTGTAGAATTTACATGTTAGAGTCTAGGCGATAAGTTTCCACTTGAGCGTACATATCACGAATCGCTTCGCGACTAGGCCGGTCGCGATTCGCGTTATTATTATAAGACGCGACTGTTTTACTTATCGTGTTGATCTCCTCGTCTTCACCGTCCAAGTCTTGAAGTAGCGCCTCGTAGTCTGCACCACTACCGCCTACGGTCCCACCGTTGGGCATCATCATCATTCGTTCGGTCCCGCCACCGCCGGCGGTGGTGGTAGTGTGATGATCAGGAACGATGAGACCATTGACCTGTTTCAAACGCTCGATTTCCCCCAGTATGACTTTACTGAAATCCTCTTGAACGCTCGGTAGATCGGTGTCTCCGTCGACCTTTTTTTTTCCAAAAGAAAGAAAAAAAAAAAGTTGGTCGTAGGCTAAAATAATTGTGGTGTGGAGGAGGGGGGGATTCTCACAATTTGCAGACGATTTTCATCGTCGAGAGTCTTGAGCATCGGTAAAGTCTGTTCGCGGAACAGTTCGAGCCTGCGCCTGAACGCGGCGACGCTGTCGTCAACTCGACCACGCCCAAGCTGTAGCTTAGAACAGTCCAAAAGTACCACTTTTGGCTGCTGCTTAAACTTTAGCAAAATATTATCAAAAAACTATTCGTCTCAATTATACTCGGTCCTCGTACTTTTTCCTCAAACTCTTTAACTTGATTCATATCCCTGGGGAAACCGTCCATAATGATGCCCTGGGCGTTCATGTTGGTCGCCATTTGAGTCTCAACAATTTGAAAAACAATCGCCTGTTCAGTTTAGTGCATGCAAACAAAACGCACTCGAATTAAAAACGCATTATAAGAGCGCGCCGACAGTTATAGAAGATACCGGGGTAAGCATCAGTGCCATACTGAGTGGTTTAACAGGAAATTTGAAAGGGCGTGAACGAATTATATCGTTATATTAGATAGAAAGGTTGATAGATGAAGGGTCGTGGTTGCGCGGTGAAAGGGTGAGACGAAGGGCTCCCGCGGTTCGATAGCTCTTAGCTTGTCAACCTATTTTATTTCAGTTTTGTCTGATTTTCATCGCGCGAAGGGGTTTCTCCACTCATACCCCTGATCCTTTCACCGAGAATACCATATCGACCGCAGTTTAATTTCTGGTCGAAATAAATTACTCTGCGCCCCCCCCCCACTCAATCCTCTTGGTGGAAAAGGGAGGGAGGGGAATAAAAATGAAAGCATGAATAAATAAAAACGTGAGCATCATACCTGCGGCACAAGGTTACCAGCTCCTACGTGTCCCATAACGAGACCCGAGTCGGGTGCCGCTCGAGGGTCGGCTGGCTCTGAAGAGGCTCGAAGGAGTCGACCGAGACTCAGGTGGACCCAGCCATTGGCTTGACGGACTACTTTTTGACACAGAGACCATTTGTTGCTTCCTGGGCCACCTGTAAGGAGAGAGAGAGAAAAAAAAAAAACGTAAAATTTTGTAAAGCCGCAGAACATGAGTCAAAGCAAGAGGTCAAGTTACTTGTTCAAGCTACTTGGCTGAGTTTTTGAAAAACACAGCAAATTAAACGTTAACAAAATGTCAAAATCCAAGTAGCAAGGATCAGGTTACGTGCTCCTTAATCTTAAATTTCGCTCCAAAAATCTGACTTGTCCCTTTATAAATGCAGAACCCGCCGGTAACTCTTTACTCGTTAGTAACGGCGTTACGAATTCCCGATTTTTGCTTCTTACATTAAAAAAAGGTAACTTCCGTTATTCCTGGCCATGAATAAAGTAGAAAGCCAGTCACCCTTAAAGAGTCGTGCCACTCTAGCCGGGCCATATGGAGCACCCCCCCCCCCCGCACAGCTCTTTGTCATCAGTCCGTTCCATCCGAAATTCCTCACAAAGTCCAGAAATGTCGCACGCCTCCCCCCGCACAGCTCTTTGTCATCAGTCCGTTCCATCCGAAATTCCTCACCAAGTCCAGAAATGTCGCACGCCTCCCCCCCCCCTTCTAAGAAGTGGGAAATGTGTCCCGGAAATATGACTGTAATGACCATAATTCGGTTATTTCTCTTGTGACCAATAAGACGTGGAGGAGAGTCGAGCATAGTTTGAAGTGTAATAACAACAACAGCAACAACAAGTTGGTTTGCCTTTCCCGTCGAAAAATGGAAAAAAGAACCCTTTGGCTTTGATACGGTTGAATGGGCGTTGAATAGGCTTGAACCAGCACGACCGTACGGAGTTGAAGGAGGGGTGTCTGGGAATGATTTGTTCACGCCTTCTGACCGCTTTTATGGTCACAACAGGCTGCCCTATTCAGAAGGTAGACGCTGACGCGCTGCGACTATCGAGGTCACGAGGAGACGTAGCCATCCTCTCGAAACTGCGAGTCAGCATGTTATGCCGCAGGTGGCCGACGACAGCGACGGCGGAAGTGTTTCGACTCACCTATAACCCAAATGACGGGCGGATAGCCTTTGCCCGGCGGTTTATAAACTGAAGCGACGGTTGTTGGCGCTCGAGCTACGACATCGCCGTTAGATACGGTTCCGTTTGTTTTGACGTGATTTTTATTGTCCTTGGAGCCGATGATCCTGAGTACAGCGGCTCGAAAATCCGCGTAAACTTCCGAAGGATTCCTTTCGCCATTAACCTAGAAAAAAAAAATTGGAAGTAAAGTGGCAATCGATGTTCATAATGAACGCCCCCGGGAAAAACAAAGGGGGAAAAAAAGTTGCGTATTCATATCATCAGGGTCGTTTCGTTGATGAATTAAAAATGATGTAAAAGGAAAAGCTCGAGGGGCAAGAGGTTTGATCGGTTCATAGTCTGCTTTGTACGTAAAGTTGATCAATGTTTTAACTATGCCAAGGTTTGCTATTTGTCTCAAGGTACAGCTAAGCCTGAAACAAACTACTGATAGTGGTAGGGTGATTGGAGAGCGAAGGGTTCCACAATATCGTCTTGAAAAAGGATTTCAACTCATCATTACTTAAAGCATTCATAACGAAATCGATTAATCGTAAATTCTGTACACGTATGGCGTTTCAATAATTTCTATGGATTGGTGTGCTTGTAGTAGGACCGGGGAGGGGGACTAAAAACATTCAATTAATATGACCTTAACGGTCATACTTTTGCAAACAAAAGAGTCACGTTCTCCACGCCTTTCAAGCGTATTTACTTTACAGCATGAGGGGGAGGGGTAGTGGTAATGGAAAACGCCTTGTAATATTAAAGCGATTGCACTTCGTTGTTCACCCCTGCACGTTCAAACCAACCAACAAATGTTCGAAGAAAAATCGATTCATTCTCAACGATATTATGTCACGATAATGATCGGGGAGGGTAAGGGGGTGTAGGGTGGAACTTA
Organism: Corythucha ciliata; assembly: GCA_038030265.1. Lineage (NCBI taxonomy): Eukaryota > Metazoa > Arthropoda > Insecta > Hemiptera > Tingidae > Corythucha > Corythucha ciliata. Next base: position 57,384,519 of record CM075938.1, read on the forward strand.
CCGCGATGACCATTCCTCTTTGATCGAAATAATCCGCGACAGGCATGACGTTTTTATAGAAATTGTTCAATTCCATGCGAGCTAGGCTGAGCACAACGTGGCCCAATTTGGCACCGTAGTCAATTTGACGTTCGAGTACTCGCTGCCTCCAGGCAATGAGCACCACTCCGTTAACAATCTGTATCTGTAAAAACAAATCGAGCAGCGTTAGTTTTTCATTTTAATCGACGAAGAATCGCCCCCCCCTCCCTTCCACACACACACACACCGTTACCTTATTCGAGTACTCGACGACGTCCCTCATATTCCTCGGGTAGCCCGAAACGAGGAATATTTTCGCGGCGGGTGCCATTTTCATTTCGAGCATGAGAACTTCTGTGACAGTCTTACTGGAAAGTTGGCTGAAATCCTTCATTTCGCTATTTACATTACCAGGGTCTGTTAAAAAAAAAAAAAATCGGAGTTGAGTCGGGTGAAACGTCGCCCCCCCCCCCCACTGTCTGTCCATCATAATTTATTGATGGCTCTTCGTGGAATCATTTTCCCCCGTGATAAAGATCGAACGAAACGAAATTAATTTTTTTTGTAAACATCGGGTTTTTTTTTTTTGTTTTTTCTCGTGGGGGGTATAAACCAAGTTTATTGCGCCGCGAGGCGCGATCAATTAGACCAAAACTCCATAGTTTCTGTTGTCTATAGAAAACACGAAATTTGTGGTAACCTCACAAGTAGTGTTGAATCGATACTAGTAAATAGAAAAAGTATCGATACTTTTCAAACGATACCCAGTAGTTTTGGGATCGATCAAGAGTAATATTCTATACTTTTACTGGATACTGCAAATGAGTACATCAGGTATCGATACTTATCATTCGATACTTTTTAACCAATTTTTAATATTTTTTATTTTTTTAATTAGAATAAGTAAACTCCCGGAATCGGATAAGTATCGTTTGAAATGAGTACGTTTACTCGCTATCGATTTGGTATTGATTCAGACAAGTACCATACCGAATCAATACCCATTCGTTACCGAGTATTTACTTGTTTCAATCAATACCCAATCGATACCGAGTAAAAGTACTAATTTATACCGAACCAATACCCATTCGATACCAAGTAAAGCAGCCAATGGGTATTGATGCGGTATAAATTAGTACTTTTACTCGATATCGCATGGGTATTCATTCAAACAAGCTCGGTATTGAATGGGTATTGCTTCAAATAAGTAAATATTCGGTATCGGGCGTATTCATTCGGTATCATAAAAGTATCGATTAAGTAAGAGAGTTATAAGCTCGGTGCACACTATGAATTTTTCGTAGCATGTTTACTATTTACTTGCAGGACGAGAAAAAATATATGATACCCGGTAGTGACCGGATTTTTTAAAAAAAAACAGGTACGCAATCCTATTTCAAAAGTTGCTCAGTGCGCATCTTAAGTTGTCAGTGTGTTTCGATTGAAATGAATATAGGATCGTTGTGATTGACGACTCGAAAAATCATTAAGATGATCGAAATTTGGTGTAGGGGAGGGGGCTCTGAATCGATACCACTAAAGCATCAATACTTGTGAATCAATACCAAGTACTTTTGGTATCTGTACTTCTGTACCGATATTGAGTACACATTTATACTTTTAATACGATACCATAAACAAGTTATATCGACACCTGAGCGGCCAAAGGGCCAACCTGCGTTGTTTGGATCAAAGGGCCAATCTGAAATCGATCCAAGGTCAAAACTTTTTGGGGCCATACTGAATTTTCTCGAGCGTGTTTTTTGTTTTATTATCAAGAAATGCCGGAGACGTTTAACGAAATTTTACTTTCTTTTATTTTAAATCCAAACCAACAACAACCCCCCACCGATCATGTGTCAATTTAATATTAACACATTTCCCTTTCTTTGAAAAATGGATTCGTCAATATCCAAAACGCATAGGCGGCCTCGATCTCCGCCCACTCCTGGTTTTGTAGGAGACCACTTGCCATTCATCTGCAGCCTCTTCGTTATCTGGAAATTCTCTTGTGTCTTCGGGTTCAACTGCTCGTCCCGCCTCTCTTCCTTCATTTTCCTCCTGATCTTCAGGTTGCTTTCGTTGATCCTCTTTGCTTTGTTCTTCTCTTCTTTGTTCCTCTTCTTTGTTCCTCTTCTCTTTCTTCCTTTCTTCTTTCTTTCTCTCTTCTTTGTGCTGTCCCATGAGTTTCGTCGTAATTTTGTCTCCAAAAGAAATCCTCATCATCTTGTAAGGGTCGAGAAATTTCTCTCCGTTCGCAATTTTTGGACTTTTCGATGCTATTATAATACGGGGAATTCAACCGGGGCTTATTTTTCGAGGGTATCAAAGCGACTCTATTTCTTTCAATCGTCCCAGATTCAGTAGAAACTATATATCGGCGAACTGCGTCCTTTGATTTGGAAGACACTGTACCGAATTTATTTTTGTCTTTGATGAAAACTTCCTCTCCCGGTATTAACTCCCTCAGTTCCCGACTTGAATGCCTTTGATCGAACCAAGTTTTAGTTTTGATGACATGTTTGTTGAAATTTCTTCGAAACAAATCGAGATCAGGCCATTTTGGTTCAAGCAATTCTGGGTCTATTGGTAGCGTTCCTCTCATACGGCGTCCCATAAGCAACTCTGATGGCGACAATTGCTGAATTTGAGGCGAGGAGCGATACGCCAGTAAAGCGATTTGTAAATCAGTTGATTTCAGAACCATGTTTTTGGCAATGTGAACCATCGCCTCGGCGAAACCATTAGCCTGCGAATGTTTTGGACTGCAATGAACAACAGTAAACCCCATTTCTTTCCCAAACTTTTTCATTTGGAATGAAGTCAGATTACTACCAGCGTCACACCTTATTGTTTCTGGAACCCCAAACTGAGAAAATAATTGTTTTAGGTAACTGATTACATCTTCTGTTCTCATTTGTCGAGGAAACGGACGAATATCCAAGTATTTCGAAAAGAAATCTCCCACTACCAAATACCAGATCCCTTTTGCCTTGAAGAAATCCATGGCTAGAGATTGCCATGGTCGATCGGGCAGTGTAGACGGTAAAAGAGGTTCCGGCCTTTGAACCCTCGTCGTAGCACATTTACGACAGTTTGATACTTTTTCTCTTATGTTTTGGGTAATAGCTGCCACCAAACACATTGCTTTGCTCTCTCTATGCATTTCGATTCCCCACCATGGCCATCATTGTGAATACGGTTCAAAATTTCAACTTGAAGCTTAGGTGGAACTACGCATCGATTCTTATACTTAATTAAGCCCTCCTTAATCCAAAGATCGTTTTTGAACTTTGAATAGGGAATAGTTCTTAAATCAGGATTCTTTGGCCAGCCATTCTTGATATACGTTGTTAGCATTCCGAAAATTGGGTCACTTTCTTGGCCTTTCAAAAACTGAGCACTGACTCACTTTGAAACTAATACTCTCTTGAACGAATCGTACTCGCAATTTCTCAAACCTTCGTGGCGACTCCCCGATTCCGACGGATCGAGTCTGACTTCTATTTGACTTATTCTTTCGCGTTTCCGGTTTCCGATCTGACTCTCCGATGCTGCGGACCGAGTCTCTGAGCGTGACACTTGCGTGGGCCAACCTTACTTGCTGCTGCCGGTTCTTCCCTATTTAAGGGCTACTCCCCACCCCCGACATGCCAGGCGGGCCTGCGCCGTACTCCCCAGTCTCCGAGTCTCATATGAGTTTTTTTTCCCACACCGTTCTCTCTCTCTCTCTTGTCCACTAATATACGTCACCTCGGAATTTCGATTTCTATTTACCCCCCAATTTCGCCCCTTACGTTTTCGCTATTGAACACCGTTCTATACCCCCCAAAATGGAAACCAAATGCCACAGCCCTTTGCCAGCCACGTTCCACACACCGCAAACCATCGAAACCATGAGGAGGAGAGCCTGTACAAACCAAAAACAACGAAATATTGACTACAGCCAAATGGACAAAGACGAATAAATCATCGAGAAAAAAGAAGAAAACCAGCTGGGCCACCAATCGATCCATTGTGCCGAAGGGCTTGAAGACCTCCCGAGCACATGCGTCGCATCATTCGTTCCTGTGCGTGGGCCGACGGACCACTGCCCCCCCATCACACGGAGACCATTTCCCAAATGCCCAGAATCGCCCTGGACCTCCTTCGACGCCCACCGTTCCTACAAACCGTCGTGCCAAACAAGAAGAGCCGCACCATGCGTGATAACAGGACCAACGCCGCTCCCCTGATGTTTAAAGGACCCAGACCAGTGACCCCGCCCAAATACCAACCAAACGCCTCCTGGAACAGAAGAAACAAAAGATCTCTCCTCCCAAAAAGAATTAGAACTTGCAGAACAACAACACAACAAACAACCGAACATTTCAAGCTCCTCCCCCCTCTCCGGCAATTCTCACCAGACATCATCAAAAACAATAAGAGAAAAGCAAAACTAACAACTAGTAATCAAACCAACTGCGAAATAAGAAAAACTGCCAAGACCTCACGCCGGCTTCAAACCCAGTCGAACCCTGTAGTGCCCGCCAAAAACCACGACAGAAACCCCCCTGGCCCAACTTAAAACTAAAAATTACTCGTGAGAACCTCCTCGTTTCCACCTAGTTCCGCGGAATCCGTCCGCCGTTAAATCCAATAACTCATTATAACACCCTCGTTCTCATCAAGTTCGCGGAATCCGTCCGCCCGGTTAGTCCTGCCGTTGCCCCTATGGCACACGGTCACTTGTTTCCTTACAACTAAAAGCCAGTGAAACTCGATCGATAGTCTCCAACAAACTCCACACGATAAAACGGAGGTCCACCAACGAGAAGGAAATACAATTTAAACTTGAACCGTTTGCCGAATAAAAAGTGGAGAAAGCAAAAACAGTACCTACTTTAAAAAGAATGCCGGAGAAAGAGAAGTGCGATCAAATTTCAACACCAACGGAAAACAAAACAAATGGAAAATGCCGTTGACCCGCATTATAAACTCATGACTACGCTAAACGCAACCGTTTCGAACGTCTCATTTACGACAAATCAAAAACAACAAAACACCCAAGCTGATGCACCCTAAGTAATCCACCGGAATTAGTTCGCCAATAACGCAACAAATGACTATACGATTTAGCCTTGAAAAGAAAATTGAAGAAAGAGAGAAATAAAAAACAATTCGTCAGCAACCTGATGACCGCCAGCCCAAAAAAAACAAAAAAACACACATTCCTCGAAATTCAACGCGTCACACCCTACAACCTTTTTCATCTTAAATCCCTAATCACGAATCAAACCATTTAATTTTTACGCAATTCAAACACTTCCACCAGTCAACTGCACAGGTAAGGGTGACCATGGCGTACCGGACTGTCAGTTCCGGCGCGCTTCAGGTGCTGGTGGGGATACCTCCTGCGGACCTCCAGCTCGACGCATGGGTTCACGGGCGCCGCCTGGTTCAGGGAAACTTGGTCTGGGTACGGGGCCGTGAAGATTGGGCAGAGCGCCTCGGCCTCTTGGCCGAGGAGTGGGGGGCCGCATGGGGCCTCCGCCTCCTTGACGACCTAGTCGTTGAGGCTTGGCAGGCGCGTTGGACTTACAGTTCAACGGGTAGGCGTACATTCGGGTTCGTGCCCGACGTTCGGACGAGACTGGCAGCGGCCAAGTGGTTCACCCTTGAGCACGCTGCCATGCAAATCCTGACTGGACACGGCTCGTTTAACGCCAAGTTGTGGTTCTTCCGGCGGCGGGACTCTCCAACATGCCCTTGTGGTGTCGAGGAGGAGACCGCCGACCATGTGCTTCGTCGCTGCAGCCTCTACGGGGATCTGCGGCGGGCGACATGGGGGAGTGGAGGCCCGCCGGAGGACTCGGCTCTTGTCCGAGACCGGCGGGCTTATGGCCGCCTCCTGGCCTTCTCCCGCTCCTGGCTGGAGCGAAGAGGGCTGGGACCGGCCATGCTTGAGTAGGGTTCCCTACTCGGGCAACCCGGGCAGGGTTCTCTTCCCTGTCCGGTTTCGGTCCATGGCGGAAGCCAGCATCCTCAGCTCAAAAGACCCACCTCCGCGTGGTCTCTCTCGGGCGCGGCTGGCTGGCCAGCAGCCGTGGCTAACGGGTTGAGCTGAGCGATGGGACCGACTCTGTTGCGGTATCCGGGCCAAAGATGGGGTACAGGCCAGGTAAAGGCCTGCAAAAAGGTCTAGGTACTGGCCACATCTTAAGGAGTTCCGCAGAGAGAGAGAGTCAACTGCACAATTCCTACGAGAAAATTTTATTAATTCACTCCAAGACGGGTCGGGTTTCAATGAATGAATGAATCACGTCGAGTGACGCGGATGCCTACAAGAAAAACAAAAACGAACAAGGAAAAAAAACAACAAAGTAAACAGAACTCACCCTAGTCTAGATACCCACAAAAATCGCAACCACAAAAAAACGACAAAGCAACCCAAAAAACAACGTAAAGATGGACAGACCGCTCGGTCCAACCAACAACCAATGAAAAACCTAACAGACCACCCGGGGGGAACGAAACCAATGTACCCTAACCGTTGGGGGGGGGGGGGACGAAACCTGGACCAACGGACCGCCGCGCCGCTGCCACCAATGTACCGCCTTATGGGTATGGGTTCAGGGAGTCGACAAAGAGTAACAAAGAGGTACCTTTACCCCGTGATGTACATTTATTATTTACAGTCTGACTCACCTTTCCCCAGGCCCGACGGCCTGCGGTAGCGTGTACACGAGCTGGCGCGAGGGCTGGTCGCGAGGCTTCGGCCCCCCCTGCACGGATGTGCGTCCCCGACTCTGGCTGTTCCCCGACTCTAGCAGTCAACTCAACTCCGTCCCCCCTGGGTTTTTATACTAAAACCCCGAGGACATGTTTGTAAAACCCTAAGTGTTGTGGATAACAAGCAGTTTCCTCAAGGATTTGTTGACGCTATCTCGGGCCATTCTCTCCCGCTCGTCCCTGAGCTCGTCGGGTTCATTCACCGAGCGGTGAACAATTTCCCGGACCGAGCTCCTTTTCCCTATCGCTTAACATAACGCCCTTTTTAGGGCGTTACAGGGGCTCTGAATCGATACCACTAAAGCATCAATACTTGTGAATCAATACGAAGTACTTTTGGTATCTGTACTTCTGTACCGATATTGAGTACACATTTATACTTTTAATACGATACCATAAACAAGTTATATGAGTATCGATACTTTTCTTCCGATTCAATACTTACCATTCAATATTTCAAATGAGTAAGTATCGATACTTTACTAGTATCTAATCAACGCTATTCACAGGAGTCGTATCTTCCAAAAAAATCGTATTCTTACCAGTTTTGTCTTTATCCCCCCCCCCTCAATTAGAGGGAATTATTGGGCATCTCGGAAAAAGTACTAGAAAAGTAAAAAAGAGGGTGGGGGAGGACCAAAACTCAGTGGTGCTAACCGCGGACGCAATTGGCCAATTCACAGTTATGGGAAGGCACTTGGTTCGATGTTTCTTTTTTTAACTTTTCTATCATTCGGGTTGCCTTATTCTATACTTTTCGTTGTTCAAAAACTCGAAAGCCTGCTTCGCTACTGAAATTGTTTGGTCCGGTTGGGAACGACGATTTGCCCCCCCCCCCCCCTCGGCGGACACTCCTTAACATCATACATGATGCGACTCAGATCCATGCGTGAGCCGGTGCACGCACTGGATACTCCATGGAATGCCCCCCTCCCTTGATCACCATCACTATCACTCACCCATTCACTCTGATATTGAGGTTCAAAATCCGACGATTCAAGGCCGAATAAAAGTGAAGCGAAATGAAAAACTCGAACGTCTAAAGTAATCGAACCGGTGTGGGGCGGCGTTTAATATTTCAAATATATCATCGCGTTTTTACTCATTGTACCCCACCCTCACCTCCTCCCTCAATTGTTTCTTTGAAGGTTTACATTAATGAGACTTTTTTTTAATACTAAACAGAACTTTTGAAGCAATTACATTTTGGTGTCCCTAAAAAAAAATACCCGGTGGCCAAGCACGAAACTCCCCATCCCCGACCACACAGTCCACAGTGATCGATTCCTTTATTAATAATAACTTACAATTAACAAAAAAAAACAATTGGTGTAGCCTTCATTAGGTAGTAACTGGTGAAATACTCGAGAGTAGCGTTTTGGGCATTGGTGGTGGGAGGGGGGGGTGATAAATTGCTGGACTTAATCTGTTTACAGCGAAGTAAAGAGTATTGAATCAATCCGAAGGGTATTAAAAGTAAAACAGTTTTGAGTGTAATTGAGCTGCTAATATTCGAATGTGGAGGTGGCGGAGAAGGGAGTCAAAAAAGAAACGACGGGGTAATAGGGGGAGGGTGAAGGTTGTGAAGGGTTAGTGACACTGAAATTAATGTTTTTCACGTATACGTAGATGACTCACGATAACTTTAAAAACTAATAGGAAGAAGGGCTTCTATTTACTCACCTATGGTGTATTGTTGAAGGAGATCAGTCATGTTGATGTGAGTTATACCCCTCTTTTCTTGTATGAGGTTATCACAGTGTGTCACCTTACCGCTTCCAGGCCCTCCTGGAAATCGATTGAATGGGGATTACTCGAGCACGAAAGAGTTTGACTGAATAAAAGGGGTCCATCACGTACAATAATTATTGCACAATAAATTTGCACAATATTTTGTTTCCAGATTCTTACGGTTAAAAAATGGGTTGTTCATTATATTGTGCTACCCATCAATATAACTCACAAACGTTCAATTTTTGTTGTGCAACCCCTAGTTCGTGTAACATTTTTTGTACGTGTATGGGACGCTTAACATTCAATAGACTGAAAGTATGGTGGTTGTTGTTGCCCCCCCCCCCCAACAACACAACCCCGGCTGAGTCACAAATTTATACGACCCATGAAACACGCAGTTTCTAGCCCATATTTATCTATTTTAGGACCAAGAATCCAAATTCAGGAGGCCAACGTCCACCCAGGCTTCAATTTCGGGGCCAGTTTATAATTTCCACCGAAAAATCAATCTTTGGGGGGGGGGGGTTGACAATCAGCCAGGTTTAGGGATTTCTTCGTGGGGGAGAAGTACTGTGACCCAACGTTTCCACTTTCCCACGATCCATTGGGGGAGGGGGAACTTAAACCGTTTGGGAGAGGGGGGAGCACCTCTCATCTATCGAGGCCGACAAAAATGAGGCCCTCCGGCTGGTCAGAAGCCCCTATTGGCGTTAAAACAAAAAAACGGTAGATACACTTACCAAGAACAAATACAACCGGCACTTTAGGTGCCTCGAATTTGACCGCTCCAGCGTTCTGCGATGGAAATTGCCCCTCGGGTGGTGTTCGCGTGTACCGAAAATTAGCGTTGCCACTGAGCCAACCCTCACCGCTGCCTGTTTCTTCAAACTCGTCCGTTCCATCCTTTTCTGGAAAAATACGTTGAAAAAAAAAAGAAAATGAGAAAAACTAGCGGGCTCCACCACAGCCGTGGATGTAGATAAACGCACGAAGAAGCACATTTTGTCAATCACATCCACCTGTTTCGATTTACTTATTGATAATTTTAATGGAGGAAAAATTGACGCGAGCTCTATGTTACATTTATAAGTATTTCATCGGTCGTTAGCCCGGTAATGAACCTGGACACGAAACTTTAAACCCACTTCCCTGTCAGAAGTTATGGCTGATTGGAGAGGGGAGGTCAACTAACTTTGACGCGGTTAAGAGCGTCGTATTTATTTGATCCATAAAATGCAAGAATATCTTGCAGTAAATTGATTTCCATTACTGGGGGACTGATGAGGGTGATCACAAAAAATGAAAATAGACGATCAGTCGACTCGAGTAAAAAAAAAAAATTGTGGGGTGATGCAACACACTGTTAATGTTCGAGGTGCACCCTAGGTTTTTGGAACAAGCCTGATGTAAAATTATTGTGTTCAAAGACTATCTTTCGGTGAAAAATAAATTTAGGTGATGTAAGACGGGTCGAGGAGGGTAAATTTCAGTACATTCACGCGGTTTACGACGTTTTGGGTTTTTACAAAAAATCCTGAAATCGAGTGATAGGTCAGTTTAATCGGGAATTAACATTTTTCTGGAAAGTTTTCCGAGTCAAGTCCTCTCACCTGTATCCAAACATATGCCCATGTTGTTCCAATACCCCCCTAACCAATGTCGAGCCACATGACTCCCTCACTATTATTGTACAACTCGTGTCACGTATTCCTACCGCTGTAAATGTCCAGTGACCACTGAAAAGAATAAATTCGACAAAAAAGAAAAAGGGCTAAAACACCCCTATACTGACAAATAAGCGCTTGCGCCTATAATGAAAGACGCGTGACCTAGGCCGTCTTCTTTTTCATTGAAGTTTGTTTTATGTCACGGATGGGTAGGTGAGTGAATTTATGAGCGAGGGGGAGGGGTTACGCTGGGGATGGTTGTTCTATTCGAAATGCTCGAATTGGCGGGTATCATCAGGTCAAGGCTGGCGTTTTTTTGAGAACTTAATACTCGCAATTTTGAGAGGGAAAAACATTTAATCATCGTGTGAGTGATGTACAGCCCGTCGACCTCTTTGTACCGTGGCTAGTTATCTCAATTATAGTTTTATATATTACATATTATACATACATACATATTGCACATACATATAAAGCATCTTTACGAGAAATGCCTTCCAATGTGATCCCCTGGGCTTGAAAAAAGATTCTAATACGGGGTTGATGATGAGGGCGGGGGTTCTCAATACGACAGAAATTTAAAAGTTGTTGACCCCGGAAATAACCCGTCAACGAGCAACTGAAATATATACGATGAATACCCAATTCAATACGAAGATTACGAAGTTGTTTTCCTGAATTTCATCACCTCATAAAATAGGTATACAAAAAAAAAGGACGATCGATTTTGAGCCTATTGCGAATGGCCTAAATCAACGCGACCCCCTCACCTGAACCGGTAAAGATTCTGAACGCGTAGAAACCATTTTCAAAGTGGTGGAGGGGGTTTGGCGTGGATACGTGTCAGGGTCGTAAAATTTAAGTGGGGGGGAGGTATACATCATTGGAGTCTAATTTTTGACTGGGAGGGGAGGGTGGATACACGCCTAGAAATTGCCTCCCTTGCTTAATTTTGAAAATTGTACGCCCCCAATGCCGAAAAAAAAACGGATTTTATGTATTTTACTTCCATGTTCCCGTAGGGAAGGAAGTTTGGTAATGGCAAAAAAAATTTTTAGCTGACACCAGATTCGTGTTCCTGGACCCCGAAAAGGCCTAAATCTCGATTTTCAGTATGGCGTCCGTCGTCCACTTTTTTCTCGACACATCTGAACGAGTGATGGCACCGCAAAATTTGAAAACGATTGTTTGAGCGATTTGGAAGATATTATAACAAATGTGTTCGAAGTAAAAATGGTTGGACCCTTATAATTCCAAGAGAATATTATAAAATTTGATGATCGATCGTTCAAAATCGTCATCTAGGTTCCGAGAAGACGCTGCTAAAATTTGAATAAGATTTGTTGAGCGGTACAGTTGCTAAGGTTTGGAATGCGTTTCAGCCCCAAACCTATCTCCTATCAGAATTTTAGTCCGATTTCCTCTCATGATAACTTAAAATGACCACAACAAAATTCCCCATCGATGAACTCGCCATTTTTTTCGAAATTCAATTTGGTTATTTTTAAATTAATTTTTTAAACAAATTGACGAGGATGAATTCGAAGATTCGTTTCTCTTCGATTATTTTGAGTTTTAGCGAGTGTCTTATTGATCAAATTGTGCCCATTATTTCATTCATTGATCGTGTTGAATATTTCAAATTGATAGTTACCGTTAAAGAGAACTATATTAGGCTACAAAATTCATTATTCGTCACGTCGTTAGAATTTGTGTGTTCATATTTTTTTGTGTGTTATTATTGCATCAATCGTTGACATGTGTGACGAACAGACTAAAACTCTTCCGAAATCCCGGAGACGAACCCAAAGGGACCGGGCAAAGGAGGAAAAAGGGCCGAAACGGACGTGTTTTAAACAAATTATTTAATATGATAATCAAAATTTTGAGGGAATTATTACATACCTGAAATTTGGGGGGTCAACAGGGATTTTTATGAAAGATTAAAAGAATAAAGATAACTTATAAAACTCACCAGATATGGAAAGGGTGGTAGGAGACGCTCTCGGTTCGGGAGATCGGAAAAGAATAATTCTCACTTTTTATTTCTCTAAAAAGGAAGGAAAAAAAGGGGGGAGAAAAAGGAGGAATAAAATTTCTTATATTTCTTGGCCGTCAGCACCTTCTTCTTTTTTGTTGCGTCGCCAACGGGAGTTATGATCGGGGACCGCCTTCATTCGGTCGCAGGGCATGACCCTTTTAAGGCAGGGTATTTGGGAGACACAGAGATCCTTTCGGCGCCTTTAGCTGGACTTCCCGGCTAACCGAAAGGTCCCGTATTTGTGCTCCCATCACCTCCTTATTTGTGACATGGGTCACAACTTCCCCCCTCCGCTGATTTGCGAAGCAAATGGGGGCGTGAGTACAAAACTCGAAATTTTTAGGTAATAAATGAGACTGGGGAATGCTGCGGAATAGGGTCGCTGACAGCGGAAAATCGTATTGGATTGGGGCTTTCGAACTGGATATAAGGCGGATGGTGAGTTTGTGATGATTACTGAGGGAGAATGATTTCTTTTATGAATACAGTACTGAATGGACTAGGGTGAGTGACATATTTCTGTACATCGAGTTCGAGAAATGTGGTGCGGTGAGTCGTAGCAATGACGAGCGTTGGTGTGCGAAGACAGATGATGGCATGACGGGATGAAATATTGGCGGGGACGTCGCCGTTGCAATTTCGAAGTTTCGGAGGTGTACGGTTGATAGACAGCTTCGTCTTGATGTTGGGGACAAGGAGCGTACGATTGGCTCACGAAGGCAAGAGTTAGGTGAGTTTACGGTCGTTCTGTAAGTTAAGAGAGAGCAGTATCTGGGCTTGGATTCATATGCTTGTTCTTTTGATGGTGGTACGCACCGAGTGTGGGCGCCGCCAACGTACGAGCCTTGGAATTTTGCCTTTGAGGCGTCCTAGCCGTTGCACGCTGGGCGGCTACGGACGAGACGACCTGGTTCTGGATAGTCGTATTATCCGAAGGGGTAACTTGGTACAACTTGAGTTGAGATACGTGGGCAGATTTGGCATCAAGGGGATCGTTTGGATTTTGAACTGTGTAGGATACTGGTGAGTTTATTTTAATTATTTTGTAGGGATCTGAATACCTGTAACTCAGCTTTTTTGTGATTTTCTTCAACTTGTTGGACAAGATATACTGTTTTAGTAAAACTAGGTCACCGATGTCAAACTTGACGGCGGAATGCGTTTTATTATAATTGCGGGCTAACTTATGTTGGGTGAGGAGGAGATTATGGTATGCTTGGTGTAGCATTTGTTTGTACGTGGCCGTGCCATTGGGGTTTTGATCAAGGTCTATATCCCATTGAAGATGGATAGGGCTCAAGGGTTGACGGCCCAGGAAAAGTTGGGATGGGCTGTAACCAGTGGATGAGTGGACGACGGAATTTAAGGTTAATTGGATGGACGGTATTTTTGTGTCCCAATCGCGTTGGTTTTCGGCGTGATAGGTGACTAGAGTTGTTTTAAGGGTGCGGATTTGTCGTTCTGCGAGCGATGCGTTGGGGTAGTAACGGATCATATACAATGGTTTGATTCCACGAGTAAAAAGAAAATTCCGGTAAATTTGGGAACGGAAAATGCTCGCGCGATCAGAGCATAGGATGGAACAATAACCGAAATACTTGAAAAAGGAGTTGTCTAGGACCTTGATTATTTCAGAGGATGTGGCGGAACGAAGAGGGAAAATAAGGGTGAATTTTGAAAAGGCGTCTACTAGGATAAGAATATACTGGTGGCCAAAACGAGAACGAGGTAAAGGACCAGCTGTATCGATGAAAATTTTTTCCATAGGGTATTTGGGAATAGTAGAAGATAATTCACCGGCGGGACGGCGTTGTATTGGTTTGGCCCGCTGACAGGGGAGACACTGATGAATGGCTTTTGTGATGTATTCGCGGACTTGAGGCCAGTGGAAAAGCGACTGAATGGATTGAATTGTCTTTGAGATGCCTAGGTGACAGCCAAATTCGCTTTCGTGGAAATATTTGAATATTACCTGGTACAGAGATGAGGGAACGACTACTTTTGGTTTTGATGAGTGGGACGGGGCATGTACTAATTTCTTGTTTTGTATTTTGTAGGGGCCAGTGTGGATTTTGTTCTTGATGTCATCAATAATTTGTGAAAGGTGAGGATCAGACGTTTGGTGGGACCACAGGTCGGTGAAAATTTCCGGAAAATGTGCCAGGACGAAGAGGTTGTCTTGATAGTTTTCTTTTGTTGTCGGAGCGGAAATGAGGCATAAGGAGAGAGGAGTAGTTTGTTCTACTGGATCGGCTGGTTCGATCGGATTCCTGCTGAGGTAATCGGCGATTGAGTTCATTTTGCCTGGGAGGTGGTGAGGAGTGTAACGGAAATTCATAAGTTTTAGCATTGTGCGCAGGACACGGGGCTTTGTTTTTGCGGACGTCGACATAAATGTTAAAGCGGTGTTGTCCGTGTAGAGGTCAAAATGACGATCCTCTAAGTAAGTTCGAAATTTCAGCATGCCGAATTGGATTGCTAAGAGTTCTTGCTCATACACTGAATATCGCGTCTCTCGATCATTGAATTTTTTGCTTGCGTAAGCTATAGGGACGAAGGCTTGATGTCATCTTTTTGAGTGAGGACCGCAGACATGCCTAATTTTGATGCATCGGTAAATAGGGCGAATTTTCTATTGAAATCTGGGAGGGACAATATGGGGGGAGTTGTCAATCTTTCGCGAATTTCTTGCCATGCCATTTCACAATTTGGGGACCAGTGGAATGGTACTTCTTTCTTTTTAAAATTATTAAGAGGGGCTGAAAGGGTGGCTAGGTCTGGAATGAAACGCGCGAAAAACTGAATGGCTCCCAGAAAACTGGAAACCTGTTTGAGGTTGGTAGGTCTGGGGATGTCTAGAAGTGCTTGTATGCGATCATTGGAAATACTAATGTGCCCACGTGAAATGACGTGGCCTAAATATGATACTTGGGTCTGGGCTAATTTAATTTTGGAGGGGTTGACCGTTAAATTGGCGGATCGGAGGCGCTGGAGGACCAAGTGGATATGCTTGATATGTTCCGTTTTTGTTGGGGAGAATATTAAGACGTCGTCTAAATAATTGAATACGAATTTGTACTTGAATTCACCCAAAACTTCATTCATGAGGAAAGAAAGGAGCTGGCCTCCTGTCGCCAAGCCGAAGGGAATGGCGGTATATGAGTAAGTGCCAAATGGCGTTGAAAATGCAGTGAAGCGTTGGGAGTCTGGGCGAACGGGGATTTGATGGTAAGCTTTACTGAGGTCAAGAATTGAGAAATATCGGGCGTTTTGCAAGTGGAGGAAAGCTTCGTCAATTGTTGGGAGGGGGTAGTCGATGAATTGGATGTTTTTGTTTACTGCCCTGTAGTCGCAAACGAGGCGCCACTTGGGGTGATTTGCATCATCAGATTCCTTTTTGACGAGAAAACAAGGAGACGCATAAGGGACTTGACATTTTTCTATGATGCCGTTTTGGAGGAGTTCATCAATGTGGGTCTTCAAAATTTTCAATTTATCGGGATTAACATGATAACTCTTGGCAGTTCTGGGCCACTGGGGGTTGGGCTGGAGCTCAATTTTGTAACTAATGAGGTCGGTACGTCCGAGACTGGTCGTGAGAACGTCGGGACATTGGGTATAGGGTTGCCAGATGACCGGTTTTCGACCGGCCTGGCCGGTTTTGGAAGTCCGAGGCCGGATGCCGGCCGGACCCTCGACCGGCCTTAAGTAAAGCCGGTTTTCGGATTTGCTCATTTTGTAATAATTTTTCCTCATTAAATTATTCGTAAGGGAACTTAGCGACAAGATTTTATTTCTTTAAAACGTCGGGGATGATTTCGTGACTTTCGTGTGACTTGTGCAGGCCGGCACCGCGCTAACTCTCAGCCTAGATAGGGCCTATTGTATTGTCAGTTCCAGCGGTTCAGTCACTGTATTGTTGTGTTGTCGTGGGGGGAAAGAGATGGCCAAGCGCGGATCCAGAGTC